>JAXGGA010000018.1:0-500349 GCA_038373865.1 Uloborus plumipes
ATTACCTCTTTTCCTTTTCTTAACAGAACAGTTGAGTCCTTTGAGGCGAAATGTAAAAACTTTTTTTACAAAAAATTTATTTTTTCCTATACATTTTTTGTAAAAAATCTTTTTACATTTCGCCTCAAAGGACTCAACTGTTCTGTTAAGACAAAGAATAGAGTATGACATTGGCAAAAAAAAATATTTCAATATGTTGTTGGCAGAGGAAGTTATGACCGTTTGAATATCGGTAAAATATGACATTTTTCATATTTCGGCCTTACACAACTAAAAGCACGTTGAACTTTCCTTGGTTATTTATACATTATTTTAAAGTGCTTACACTGGTCTTTCAAACGACACTACTTTTGCCGCGCTAACTGAAATGTACAAGTTGTTTTTGGACCTTAAAACGCTAAAAAGCGTCAAAAATGCCTTGTTTTGAGGGCCTTCACTGACCTTACGGCAACAACTTACCACAAATTTAACATTCATTTTGTAAAGTTTCAACCTTCTATATTCCATATACAAAAAGAAAATTGGAGTTAAACAGTTCCTGGTAAGAGTTTTGGCTCACGGCAACTTCCATGTCTTGAAAATCCGCTTAATTTTTGATGCCGCACCTTCATCTTTAGGGTTTCATAAAAACTAAACAACTCAACTTTAGAGAAAAACATTCTGAATTTGGTCTTTCAATAAGATAATAAACATTTGGTAATTTTTGGGAGAAAATCTGAGAGGTCATGAATCACAGGCGTGACCTCTCTCAGATTCTTGCTCTTAAAAGAATTTCGTCCAGTAGTCGGCCTATCGAAAGCCACCGTTAACTTTCTAAGTGGTAATTCATTAAATGAAGAAAACATACCACGGCTTGTAGTGAGGGTTCTAAAGACTTTTCTGGAAGTGTGATAGAACCATTTGATTTTCCAGTAATAACTGATGTGCCATCACAACCGATAGCTTTTATGTTCTTTATCAATAGAACTTTTTTTTCCATAAATCGTGAAACTGAAGCTACAATTTCTTTCCCTGGGCCATTAACTGGAACACCATGTTCGAAATATTTAGAGTCTGTTTCCTCAACCAAAGATATATGTTCTTCTACAATCCTATAGCAGCTACGCTAGCGGAGCTGTATTTCGTTTACCATCATGAGGGCTCCGATAGAACGGGGGCACTGTGCGACGAGAGGCTTATATTCTATTTATAGTTTATATTATTTTACCTTTTACTCCACATAAATCACAGATGATTCCCAGTTTCAAGTGTTAATTCAGTTAGATTCCGCATTTATAAGCAACTTTCTAACCAAGCCGCATGGCCTTGTAAAATGCTAGTTTTGGTGAAAATTGCATACATTTAGGGAGTATATATGGAGATCTAAATGTTGTTTAATTTGTTTTTTCAAACCGAATTTTGTCCTCCGATTTTGTTGTGTACATTTTTTAACTTGAATTATTTTTCACATTTATTCTTAATATTTTAAAAAAAAAAATAGGAAAAAAATAATATTTTTGAGGAAATTCAAACTTCAGGCCTCGTGCGGGGCACCTAGACAATTTTTGATTAGAATGAAATTTTTTGTGGAATATGTGGGTAGGTAGGGGCAACTTTTTGTCAGCTTAGTAAATTGAATTTCGAAAAAAAGTTTTTGTTCGATGCACCTTAAACACACCCGCACACCTATCCCAATTCGTGACTGCAAAAAATATAATTTGAGCTGAAGATGCCATAACTATTCAGCAATGACAAATTGCTATTTGTTTTCTTTTTGGACCTCAGACGTCTTGTAGTCCCTTTTTCAGATTCTACTTGAAGTTTGCAGCAGGGCGTACCGGTGTTCCACTTTCCGGGACGTTCACCGACCCCTACTCCATTGCCTTTTTTAAATTTTTTTTATTAATTTTTTCTTATTTATTTTTTTAAGAAAATGGACTCTTTACAATTTTCGGCATTATGGTTCTTCAGATTAATGTTCATAAAACGTATTAGCCAAAGTTCAACTTTCGGGATAAAATGCAAATACATACGAGAAAGTGTAACATCCATGCAATTCGATTGAGCTAGTTAGTACCTCAATGCAATTAAAGAAAAGCAACCCTGAATTGTAACTTTGTCTTCTGTATTATTGATTCCTCTCTAAATAACAAGAATACAATGCACCAAATGATGTTTGATAAAATGAGTCAAATTGCTAATTATCAACTCGTCAAGTTAGATAGAAGTCAAGTGACTGCTGTCACATTATTAATGCCCTTCAACCCATGTTGAGAGGAGAGAAAGCGCAGAATAATCAAATTTGTTATCTTGACTTTTTTTTAAGTAAAACGTGTAATAGTTGCACTCTTTACAATAATAATATAGCCAAATGACACATACGTTCACAAGGGAGTTCCTGGATTCTCACAAAGTTTTTTTTTTTCCCACTTAGTTGTACGCTATCAGGTTTTAGCAAAAGCAAATAAAGCGAGGATAAAAAACGAAAAAATGACCTAGTTAAACTCCCTGTAAAAGGTAGTTACATATATAATTGAGGATCGCGTTTATTTTTATTGAAGTATTTCTAGTAACAGGCTTTTTTTCGTTCATGCACACTCTGCTGCCGCACTTTATTTATGCCATCTGTATGTACTTTCAATTATATCATCGGTTATGCAATCTGAACACTTATATATTACCAATGATATAAATAACTAAGTACACTTTCATTAAGAATTGAAATGTCTCGTAATCTATCATTTATGAGACAAATATTACAACAATCTGCAGAAACAGAACTGTCCAATTAAATAACAGCGAATTTTCAGAAGATGATGAAGTTCTTTATTTCTTCTACGCTTTTTTTTTGAAGGGGCATTTGTTAGTACAAATTGCAGAAATGTTCTATAAACCATTCACGTTATGGTTACAACGAGTGGCAACTTTTAACACAAGTTTATTTGCTTTTGCTAAATTTGCATTAGAAATAGGATGACACAGAGAGCCAAATGGGACTTTCAAGGATGCCATAGGGAGTTAAGTGGCACCCTTCAGGAGGTGGTGCTCTACTACACTGCAATCTTTCTTGACAACAACATCGTGACGGCAGCGTGACGTTTGCGTGACGTTAAAGGGTCATTTACACTATGTCCGAACGACACGTCCGTCACGATTTTTCTCCCCAGAAACCAGTTTTCGATCAACGTTGCCATGACAGCAGGCCGTCACAATCGGAACCCGTCGCCGTACGGCGAAAGTAGATATTTGTCGTGACGGTCGTCCGTCCAGCAAAAAGCAACCAATCAGAGCCGAGTACAAGCGCCATCTGGCGATTCAAGGCCAGCTGAACTAGCGTTTCATTGGTTTCTACAAGATGAGCGCGCCATTTCTCTTATTGGACGAATACAGTCACGTGCTTGTCGTTCGTCTGCACAGTATGAATGCCTTTTCCTCTTTGGAGGACGTACGTCCGTCCGCTGGGGAAGAAAAATCGTGACGGATGTGTCGTTCGAACATAGTGTAAATGACCCTTAAGCTTTGGTTTCTAGAACGCGACAATCGTCGCCGACGCCGGGCGCGACTGCACGCTGGAATCAGAACCAGTTTGATTGGAGCGTGGCGTGAAGCGACGTCAATCTGCGACTCATGCGCACGCGCAGAAGGCGAGCGTCGCCTTGACAGAGATCGACGATTTCACACCTAGGAAACCAAGGTTTTAGCCTATGAAAAACGAGCTAGATAAAACGTCACAGCCTAGTTGGCGAATTAGAGGAGATTGCTGACTGCTTGTGAGCTCTTATTGGCTCCACCCGTAGTGACGTTCAGTGTCAAGTTAAGTTGCATTCTAGTATACAACGTTTCACCCCTTAAAGGGGCCGTGTGCCCTGTAGTTTTAACAGTGAACCACGTCTGTCAATTATGTATCAGTCATCTAAATAACACCCTTACTGCAATATCAACTCACAACTTCAAAACCCTTTAATTGCTTTCAATAGTGCATTTGTAGTGGCACAAGCTTTTAGGGCGAAAACAGATTACAAAATTATACATCTACTCATCTTTAGTGGATTTACTAGTATAAATAGAAACACATAAAGCTTTTGACAACTGTGTACTTGTCTTTAGAGACTTATAAAACTTAATTCGTAACAGAAATGAAGAAAAAAATATATATACGGCACTTAAATTCGGAAACTGCAAGTAAAATTGAAGTAAGCCACATATCCTGACAAGGATGAGTAAACTTTACGAAATTTCTTTTCCCTCGCCCTCAGTTGCTTTCCTTCCTTAATTGTTTTTAGCGCTGTTTCAAAACATAATAACTGGTTTTGCTGTTGAATATTCTGAAGGTGTATCATTAGAACTCATAAAAATGCATTTTAAGAACGAGAGATTCAAATCTCATGATTTTTCAATGAGAAACTTTCCACGGGGAATAATGTAACTGTTAAGTATTTTTTTACTAAATGTTTCAAGAAACCGGAATGGACTTTTATTGCCTTTGTTTATGGAATTTTGTGCTTTATACAGTAAGAGGAAAGTGTTGAGCTATTTAAAACAGACTATAAAGCACCGTAATAAAAGAAAAGTTCTATTGCTTGGTTTGTAAAATATGGTAACTCATTCCAATAAAGTAAAAATGATGTTCTCAAACACAATATTAAGCAATCAGTAATTGTTTATTATATTCAATATACAGGTTTGATGTTTAAAACTGGAGAAGCTAGCACTGATCATTTAGTGTTTTGTCTAATAAACTGTCGCTTTATTCACGTGAACAAAGAGAATTTTTCAGAAATATATCTTAAAATATTAAATATTGTGTTATTTAAAGTATTTTCTATTTAATGCTGTAAGAGGTAAAAAATGAATTGTAAAGAAATAAAATGAGTACTAATAAAAGGAAAAATTTAGTTTCCGCTTATAGAAACCATGTGACGTGACTGCCCGCAGTAGATTATTAAAGTTTGAAGTACAGGGGAACCTCCTTAATCCGGAATAATGAAGGAGCCTATGTGCCTGCATTAATGAAAGAGTGCGGATTAAACAAAATATCCTGTAAATTCAGTCAAGGTTTATAAACTAACTACTGGTACAGAGTAGGAGCTTTTAAACTTACGTTTTCTTAAAATAAAATTAGTTTTCGTAAAAGGTTTACTTAACTGGTTTTGATTCTTAACAACTCAAATGATATAAGCATGAATCTGAAAGCTAATTGAAGGGCTTGGAGGATTAAGGGGCTGTCACATTTAAAAAAAATGAACACTCTGTACAATGGTAAGCAATGGATACAGGTAAGCAAATAAAACATGGTACATCAAACAGTAGATGTCAATAAACCAATTTCATGCGCACACAAATGACAAAACCAGAAAACAAAAAAGCTGCAACAACTACAACAATAAAACTTTGTTCTTTAATTACTCGCAATTTATGCTTTGTCACTTAACCCCTTCATCTCCCAAGTCATTCAATTATCAACCAAAAAATATATTTTTAAAGAAAACAACGACTAAGGGGATTTTGGTTGTAATCCAACCAGTATCGGACCATTTCACATGACACCAATACCAGGACCAAAGTACATAAATGTATTTGCTCCGCAGTGTCATACCATTCGTTAACTAAGCAAGCCTCGAGAAGCATGAAACAAATGCAAGTGCACTTTGACTTTTCCAGATCCTGAAGTGACTTACGAGGCTACAAATTTCATTAGCATAACATAAAGCCCCGTCATTCAGGATAAGATGCATCCAGGTGAATAAGGGGAAGAATATCTCTACAGGATTTACTCGGGTGATAAAAACTTTCCTTGCCATCAGAGGTAAAATTCAAAAGCAGGGTTAAAAGCAGCAAACAATTAAATCATTGTAACAAGATTTTTGACTTGAGTGGATTATTATATGCTTTAATATTTTTACAAGTTCTACAGAAATATCTTTTAAATGCATAAGGAGTTTTTAAAAGAGACGTGTTTGAATAGCAGAAGCAAAGTTTTGAAGCAAAATTAATCATTATATCAGAGAGAAATTTCATGTTAATTGTCATCATAAACATTTTGTGAAGATTTGTCTTTCTTTATTTTTTTACCCACAATCATATGTTTTTAGAAGTCCCATAATTCAATCGAATGATACTTTTCCAAGTTATGCAGCATTTATTAAATTCAACAGTCAAATTCATAATTTGCCTCATGTTATACTGTGTGGTGCATGAGGGGTTTTTTTGTATCTCTCAACTAAAAATGAAATAATGATAAAAATCCATAACTTTACCAAAGGGTTGAATTCGTGTTTTTCGTTAATATAAATGAAGGATACAAGGAATAAAATCTTGTCTGTCAGTTTTCTCAAGGAAACAGAATAATGAATAAAGTAAAAATCCAATGTAAATAAAGCAAACATTGACAAGAAAAATGCTGTATTTTTTGAGCTGATTTAAAACTGAGGTAAATAAAGCCCATATTGTCAAGAAAATAAAGCCATTAAACGAAAAACCAACGTTAATAAAGCACCAATTGTCAAAAAAATACAGCATTTTTCTTACCAATTTGTGCTTTATTTACCTCAGTTTTTCATTTAATTGCTTTATTTTCTTGTCAATTTGTGCTTTATTTACGTTAGTTTTTCACTTCCTTAAAAATTTAGCGCATAGCGTGTTTAATCATTTATCATTCAACGGAATAATAATGCCATCTAGTGTTGTTAAAGTATACTTTTCGAATAATCTATTATCCTTTGTGCAAAATAACGTGAGTCAGCTGAAATATCTACATGAAAAGAGGCAGTACTGAGATAAAATTCCGTCAGTCAAACAATTAAATCAGGTTTTCTTTACATTAACTGTTTTTGATTGACGAGGTTTTTCCCCTTTATCCTTCAAACAATTACTTCTTACATTTCGTTATAGATAAACAGCGTTTAGCTCTTGAATGCGTCGTATAACAAATCTGCAACCTGCAAATATGACATTTTTATGACATCTGGTGTAATTTCCACTAACTAATCTGCAAAAGCATATAAAACAACGTTGAAAAGCACAAATGCGAATGAATACTGCCGGCACGTGTTTAGGCGTTGCAAGGAAGGCCTTATTCCTTTGCATTGAAAAGGGTGTTCCTTGTAACGCCGAAACACTTTTTTGCAGTATTCCTGCGCATTTGTGCTCTTCAACGTTGTTCTATATGCTTTTATTTTTATGCACAAAGGCATTTATGTATTTCTTTAACTAATATGTGTTTATTATATGCACATTGTTTTAGCAGAAGAATTATTGCACCCTAACTCCAATAAAAGTAATAGAATCACTCTTTTTACTCAAATTTTCAACTCAAGTAAAAAGAAGAATCAACTTTTCATAATTGACTTTTGTTTTGCATATTTTAAATGATATTAGGTTAATTAATTACAAAATTAAAATTCACCGTTTAATTTTGCGATTAAAATAGAGTATTTACATAGGGTAATTGCAGGTACTTCAAAGTAGTCCTTAAATGAAACTACATAAAAATTCAAAACGCATTCAAGCACCATAAAAAAATGCGGACGTATTATACATAAAACATATATCTGACTTTAAAATGACGTGAACGCGATTGTTAGTACCCTTAAAACTAGTCCAAAGTTTCATGCATCGTCATAAAATTAGATGAAGTTGAAACATTCAAGAAAATTTTACACTTTGTAATTCCAATAAACTTTTCCTCTGAAAATGAAATAGTATTTTACTAAAACTAGCTGCGGTGTCCACCGTTGCACAGTCTACCTCGAAAACAAAAGTTGTATAGCGTGACGTATGTTTAACAATCAGATTTAAATGACAGAAAAAGAAACAGTAATATTTACCGTCAACATGTAGGAAAGAAATTGTATAGCTCAAGATTTAAATTTAGATATCTTTGGATTTTTTTCAACTTCCAAAAACTTAGTCCATTTTTATTAATAGGCGTAAACTCTGTACCTCAGAACCAGACTAACGTAAGTCCATTTCCGTAACTTTTCAGCAGAGGGTGAAAACGATTGCCGAATACATATAAAAGATGGGACTCTTGCTCTTTAATGCTGCTAAATAATTGCGAAGGAATAAATTTTATAGAATTAAGTATATTCCAAGAGCCAGTGGTCGGCAGACTTACGGTATTTTAGCATGCTTCATTTTTTCATCAGACAATGTCCCATGGCTGCTGTTTACGGAATGGGCACTCGTTAAGCTCAAAGCGGGTTCCTATTAGGGCGGCGGGCGCGAAAGATGCCAAAAAAAGACGAAAATTTACGTCATTTTAGCAAAGCTGATTTTTTGATATGTTGAAGTAGTCGATTGGTACTATTGAAAAATCACAATGGCAGACGTCCAGGTGGGTTCCAAAGTGGTGGCAGACGTCCTGAAAGGTGCCAAAAAAAGTTGAAAATTTACGTCATTTTAGCAAAGCTGATTTTTTGATATGTTGAAGTAGTCGACTGGTACTATTGAAAAATCACAATGGCAGACGTCCAGGAGGGTTCCAAAGTGGTGGCAAACGTCCAGAAAGGTGCCAAAAAAAGTTGAAAATTTACGTCATTTTAGCAAAGCTGATTTTTTGATATGTTGAAGTAGTCGACTGGTACTATTGAAAAATCACAATGGCAGACGTCCAGGAGGGTTCCAAAGTGGTGGCAGACGTCCAGAAAGGTGCCAAAAAAAGTTGAAAATTTACGTCATTTTAGCAAAGCTGATTTTTTGATACGTTGAAGTAGTCGATTGGTACTATTGAAAAATCACAATGGCAGACGTGCAGGCGGGTTCCAAAGTGGTGGCAGACGACCATGAAAAAAAAAAAAACTTGACATTTTGCGGTATTTTAGCAAAACTCAAATTCATATATGTTGTTAATATGTTAATCAAGGTATTCTAAGCCAATATCCATCACGGCTGACAGCTGTCACGGTTCCAACATCTCGTCAGACCACGGAAAGTGGCCGCCGTCGCGGGGTTAAAAATGTACCGTATACTGCGGGGCATACCTCTTACATTCATTCAATCTGCTTGAAAGTTAATGTAATATTTACATAACAGAGTGCAGGGTGAATACTTGTACTTGAAATACATATTTACTTCAGTAGATTTAATAATATGGAATTGGAACTCTTATGAGAGAATATAATGAAACTCGTCATTTAGTCGTCTAAAAAATATTAATAATTTTCCAAGAATAGATACACAATTCAATCTTTATTTTATTCAATTTTAATGAAATCAGAAGCCTCTATATTTATTTTACACGTTAAAAACAATTTCAGTGTGTCAGACAGATGGTGAGGTTCTCCCACTCTGCAGCTGCTCTCTCGGCTGCTGCCGTCGTCTGCTATCGCGAAGTTAAGAATAACATAAAAAGTACAATACTTTTAATTGCGAACAATACACATCTTTTAAATATTAATTCATTGGTTTGAATCATATTTTTTTGGTAGCAGATAATAAATATTCCAAAAATATTTTCCTTTCTTCCTTTTACTATTTTTATTTATTTCTTTAGATAATTAATTTTCAAGCAGATTGAATGAATGTAAGAGGTATGCCCCGCAGTATACGGTACATTTTTAACCCCGCGACGGCGGCCACTTTCCGTCCGAGATGTTGGAACCGTGACAGCTGTCAGCCGTGATGGATATTGGCTTAGAATACCTTGATTAACATATTAACAAGATATATGAATTTGAGTTTTGCTAAAATACCGCAAAATGTCAAGTTTTTTTTTTTTTTTTTTTCATGGTCGTCTGCCACCACTTTGGAACCCGCCTGCACGTCTGCCATTGTGATTTTTCAATAGTACCAATCGACTACTTCAACATATCAAAAAATCAGCTTTGCTAAAATGACGTAAATTTTCAACTTTTTTTGGCACTTTTTCTGGACTTCTGCCACCACTTTGGAACCCTCCTGGACGTCTGCCATTGTGATTTTTCAATAGTACCTATCAACTACTTCAACATATCAAAAAATTAGCTTTGCTAAAATGACGTAAAATTTCAACTTTTTTTGGCACTTTCTGGACTTCTGCCACCACTTTGGAACCCTCCTGGACGTCTGCCATTGTGATTTTTCAATAGTACCAATCAACTACTTCAACATATCAAAAAATCAGCTTTGCTAAAATGACGTAAATTTTCGTCTTTTTTTGGCGCCTTTCTGAACGTCTGCCACCACCTTGTAACCCTCCTGGACGTCTGCCATTGTGATTTTTCAATAGTACCAGTCGACTACTTCAACATATCAAAAAATCAGCTTTGCTAAAATGACGTAAATTTTCAACTTTTTTTGGCACCTTTCTGGACGTCTGCTACCACTTTGGAACCCTCCTGGACGTCTGCCATTGTGATTTTTCAGTAGTACCAATCGACTACTTCAACACATCAAAAAATCAGCTTTGCTAAAATGACGTAAATTCTCAACTTTTTTTGGCACCTTTCTGGACGTCTGCCACCACTTTGGAACCCTCCTGGACGTCTGCCATTGTGATTTTTCAATAGTACCAATCGACTACTTCAACATATCAAAAAATCAGCTTTGCTAAAATGACGTATTCATCCTGCACTTTGTTATGTAAATATTACATTAACTTTTAAGCAGATTGAATGAATGTAAGAGGTATGCCCCGCAGTATATGGTACATTTTTAACCCCGCGACGGCGGCCACTTTCCGTGGTCCGCCGAGATGTTGGTACCGTGACAGCTGTCAGCCGTGATGGATATTGGCTATGAATACCTTGATTAACATGTTAACAACATATATGAGTTTGAGTTTTGCTAAAATACCGCAAAATGTCAAGTTTTTTTTTTTTTTTTTCATGGTCGTCTGCCACCACTTTGGAACCCGCCTGATGCACGTCTGCCATTGTGATTTTTCAATAGTACCAATCGACTACTTCAACATATCAAAAAATCAGCTTTGCTAAAATGACGTAAATTTTCAACTTTTTTTGGCACCTTTCGCGCCCCGCCGCCCCAATAGGAACCCGCTTTGAGCTTAACGAGTGCCCATTCCGTAAACAGCAGCCATGGGACATTGTTTGATGAAAAAATGTAGCTTGCTAAAATACCGTAAGTCTGCCGGCCACTGGCTCTTGGACTATTAACTTTAGTCATACAAAATATAGGCTTCAGCGAACATTTCCCAGTTGAAATTAAATTACCGTTGCATTTGGGGGATGACAAGAAAAGGGGTTGAAAGAAAAACCGCATTTTGACCATAACTCTTCGAAAATATCTCGAAATAAGCTATAAATTTCAGTAATTAATTAGCATACTATGTATAATTACTGTACAAATTGTCATGAACGTACCACTCTTACTTCCGAAGATATGAAACATTTTTTAAAAAACGGCAATTTTATTTGAAGGGTTTTCGCTCAGAACACGCAGAGTTTTTGATCAAACCTTATCAAAACTTCAGGAAAGATGACAAAATACAACAGAAAGAACATACTAAAACGGTAAATAAAAATATTAAAAATACGATGAGATATGAACGTTAAAAGGAAATAATTTTTCACGGCGCATGCGCGAACAACAGAAATTTATAACTACAAAAATATTGTACCGTGATTTATACTGCATCTTATAAAAAAAGTTCCAGTTGAATATCATAAAAATTGAAAAAGATATCAGCGATCTAGTGAGATGAATTTCATTCATTTGCAGACAATACATAAACAGTGAGGGTCTGTCCACAAAGAGCTATTTTTAAATTAAAGGTTATTTCGTCATCGTTCAAAACCAACGTTTCAGGGTGTCCGGATAACTTTTGGCCACCAACGTAAAAGGTCTTTTTGGCCGAAAAGGCGAAATGTGACTTCTATGCAGAATATAAATTTTCAAACTGTATACAATTCAACATTGAAAAAAATGCTCGATTGTCACCACACTATTTGTGGACAACCCCTCGCCATTTATGTATTGTCTGCGAATGAATGAATTACAGCTCACTAGATCGCTGATATCCTTTTCAATTTTTACGATATCCAACTGGAACTTTTTTTTATAAGATGCAGTATAAACCAAGCTACAATTTTTTTGTAGTTATAAATTTCTGTCGTTCGCTCATGCGCCGTGAAAAATTATTTCCTTTTAACGTTCATATTCCATCGGATTTTTAATATTTTTATTTACCATTTTAGTATGTTCTTTCTCTTGTATTTTGTCATCTTTTCTGAAGTTTTGATAAGGTTTGATCAAAAATTCGGCGTGTTATGAGCAAAAACCCCTCAAATAAAATTGCCGTTTTTTAAAAAATGTTTCATATCTTCGGAAGTAAGAGTGGTACGTTCATAAAAATTTGTACAGTAATTATACATAGTATGCTAATTAATTACTGAAATTTATAGCTTATTTCGAGCTATTTTTGAAGAGTTATGGTCAAAATGCGGTTTTTCTTTCAACCCCCTTTCTTGTCATCCCCCAAATGCAAGGGTAATTTAATTTCAACTGGGAAATGTTCGCTGAAGCCTATATTTTGTATAACTAAAGTTAAGGAACAATTGATCACTTATTTCTCGAGCTATATGTAAAAATGTGAATTTTTGAAAGTGTCCGGATACTTTTGGCCACCTAGTGTATCAGTAACCTGTTTAAAAAAAAAAGTTTTTACTCCTCCCCCTTTATGAGAAAAATGGCTGCCAAGATGGTCAAAATCGCATGTTTTTGCCTTATGGCTTATCTTTAAGCTTAAATATTTCCAAGGAGGAGTGAGAAACCTAAGTTATGCATTGCGTAACCATTTGTAGTAAACATCTGTTCACTAAAAGAACGTGAGTAAACCTTTGGTGATGGCTTCCGTTTTTTGGAATAAATTCCTCAATTTTAGCAAAATCGGCAAAATCAAGCTTTTGTGGTGACAACTTCAAAGAGCCTTCAAAATTGTACCTTAGCAATTTTTATTATGAACGTTCTAATATTTTTTTTCTAAATGCCTGGAGTAACTAGTCTCCATAGATATCTAACACTTTTATATTGCATGGGTACAATTTTTTATAAAAAATGATTAAATAACATCATTTTTTTTAGTATTTTGACGGGGCGGACAAACTTTGAGTGCATGTATCTCAGAAAATAAGTGGATCAGGAACCTAAAAATTTGGATTTTTCCATGCCTCTATATAATCAACTTGTGTGCCAAATTTAAAGAAAATCTGAGTCGGTAGTGCGACCAACTTTTCTTTTTTCAGTTGAGTTGGTATGGAATCACTCACAATCATTCGAACATAATTTGTCACAAAACTACCCATACATGTAGACATAATAGTATGTCTCACGGACATAAATAATAAGTCTCATAATCAAAATAATCAACATTAAAATCACTTGCCAGAGGACTGTTTTCGCAACGAACAAGATACATACTTTCATCACAAATGTGGCTCTGTAACTAAACAAAGTGGCGTTTCAACACCGTTCTAGGCAATTTCGACTAATTCACACTGATTACGTTAAACTTCATGCCAAAAAACATTTGCACGAGTAATAGACTTTTTCTATTGCAGCTTTGAATTTGTGGCAAGAGCCTGTTTTAAAAAACTCCGGACAGGACTTACATGACAATATTTCGGGTTAAAATTGCGTAATTAGAGCTTATTTCATAAAAATATAGTTGCATCATTCTATTTTTAGATATTAATTGCTAAATTTATTGTACTGTTAATAGTTTTTTTGAAATATTATCTTTAAGTGTTAGACCATACTATCGGGACAGCCAGGGGACTGTATTTTTAGCACTTAGATAATTGCTAGAAAAAAAATTATATTATTAGCGCTCCAAATACAATTGGGCTACAAAGTACGAGGGTTGTCTTTTTTTCAACCTTCGATAGGCTATGAAAATAAACGGATTCGAATATGAAACATATTTTATTATCAAAAGTAAGGTACAATGCTCTACAATTCTCTACATAATCACCTTGACGATTGAAGCATTTGTTATATCTGTGCACAAGCTTTGTAATAACCTCCTCGTAAAATGCTGCCGCCAATGATTGGAAGTGAGCTGTGACGGTGTTTTTGGGTTCCACGCCTCTTTGGAAGTACGATGCCATTCCAGACCCCAATCAGGGGTCTCCCCAAGCAGGGCTGACGGGCATTGCCATGCCCCCAAGCAGGGGGGCTTGGCAAATGCCCGTCATCATAGCGCTTGTGTAACCCAACGGTTCCTCCAGCAATTTCAATGGGACATTTTTGAACACTTACCACAAAGTTCCGACCGAGCACCAAGTCACTTTTATCTGTTCCCTGAACTGAAGAAGGGACTTGAAGACCCCTGCTTGGGGTCTGGAAAGGCATCGTGCCTCCAAAGTGGCGTGATACCCCTTGTTCACAGATATACCGTAAAATGGGGTAAATCGAAATACCTTTCAGCTTTGATTGTAAAAAAGCAGTTAAAAGATTTTTTTAAATTTGATTTTCTGGGTAAAAACTTCGGTCTTGCTTTACTTTTGATATTCCAAGCAAAGACAAAACATTTTGAGCAGTTATTATTAAAAAATATAGGAAATTATGGGTGTTCCGAATCACCCCGCTGATAGGGGTCAATCGGAACGCATGTTAAAATTTTTATTTTTTTCCATTTAACCTGTAATAGGTCTCACAAACGTGAGTACTATTGATGGAGAGA
This sequence comes from Uloborus plumipes, assembly GCA_038373865.1. NCBI lineage: Eukaryota > Metazoa > Arthropoda > Arachnida > Araneae > Uloboridae > Uloborus > Uloborus plumipes. Next base: position 14,600 of record JAXGGA010000018.1, read on the forward strand.
ATAAGAACAAATAATTACTGTCAAATAAAAGTATAATTTCAATACCAGTAAACGTTTATAATTTGTCAAAATTCAAAATAATTTTGAACTTATAAAAAATGAAAAGTAATTTTAAGAAATGCTTTTGAATTGAAATACAAAGGTTTAACATGAATGGAAGTCACTCATGTCGTCCACAAATATGTACATGTCCTTAAAACTAGCAATTGTGACTTGGCTTTTGTTTTTCATAGCATCTTCTGGGAGGAACTCTGCCTTTTGTTTAGTTTCTTGAAATCTCTGGGTTTCGGGGATTGTCCTGAAATATTTTTTCACTTATTCATCACTGTCTGTGTGTTGGCCTTTTGCTATGTAAAGTCTATATGACTTTTCCCCTCGCATTTTAAGTAAAAAGAAGTCTCCTGGAGAAAAAATCTTTGTAAATCTGCAACTTTTTGTCATTCTAAGATCTAGTTGCTCACGAGAAGGGATAAACAGTAATAAATCCTTGTCTTTGTCTTGATTAGAGGAATTGGGGTTAGAATCTTGATTTTTCAAACAGTTTCTTTCAAATAAGTTTGAATTGGAACAACAGAACAAAGTGTTCCGATTCACCCCGCATTTTTTTTTCCTTTGGCATTTTTCAGAATTCTTCATTTTTATGACACAATTTATAAAAAATGTAAATTCTAATGTGGTATTCTGTTGTTCAGATACATGTAAAATTGAAACATACCATTCTGAGGTTTAAAATATAAGAAGGTTTATTCTTGCATATGAAGTTTTGCAGTCTATGAAAATGTGATGTTTTCTAGCATTCCACGTGCAGCCCTCCTTAGAAGCCAGTAGCTTTGTCAGATTGACAAAACTAATTTTTTCCTACTTCCTATGATCTTACCTTTCTAAAAAAAAATTATTGGCGAAAAATATCCAATAGTATATTTACGAAGAATTTCTTTGTAAGGTTGGGAAGTTTTGTTCCGATTGACCCCGCTGTTCCTATACACCCCATTTTACGGTAACAAATACTTCAATCGTCAAGGTGATTATGTAGAGAATTGTAGAGCATTGTTCCTTTTTTTTTTAATAATAAAATATTTTTGTATTTGATTCCGTTTATTTTTTATGGCCTATCGGAGGTTGAAAAAAAAAAAAAAAAAAACACTACCCTCGTATTAATGCTTTACTTGAATTAAGAGAGATATTTACTTTGTTACATTTTATTGTTCTTAAAAGACTTGGTCCGGACCGCCAATTACGAGTTTACTGAGAAACGCCCATACACAGCGTTCGATGTAAACAGCTTCAACTCCAGGTAACTGAGCTTTTCTTTCTCCCAGAGGTGGCTAGTGCAATCTGGCTACAGGGTCATTTCATATAAAATCAACAAATTTTCAGAAATTTCTAGGTCGTGCCTTTTTTTATTTTGATAAATTTAGTAGGCGATTTGCATCAATATTCTGTACTCTCAAAAGGTTTTATTTTTTCTTGAAATTTTTTTATTCCTGAGATATAGCCAGTTTTTTCTTGCTTCACAGATGAGCATTTGATCCTTTTTCGTCCATTTAGACCAATAAAAATAAAAAGTAATTGATTGCTGGAGAATCAATATTTGTCATCAAGAATAGGATATTTTTATATAAAAAATATATAAAATTTAAGTGACCCCCCCCCCCCACTTTTGCCAGATAAATTGTTCTAGAGAGTAATTTTTGATGCAAGATTTCAGCAAAAATGAAAATCAATTTTAAAAAAGTCCTGATGTGATACAATTTTTTTCATAGTTTTTTCTGAAATCAGCACCAAAAAGAACATAAAATTTAGCCATTATTTCTCTTGCTTGTTTTTTCATCGCAGGCTTGTGTAATTAATTATTAACCTTCCAAATTAAGCAATGCAAAGGGATAAATCACTTATGCATTTAAGAGCCGTTTTTTTAAGAATCAGGCAGTCAAAAAACTTGACATTTTTGATTTTTCTGAAAATTTCAGAATATGGTCTTTGTTTAAAATTATTAAACACGTGTGTTTTTATTTTTTCAAAAAAAAATTTTTTTCTTTCCGTTTTGGGAGGTCAAAGTTGGACTTTGCTCTTTTTTTCAATAAAAACATGCCAACTTAGAGTAGCCAATACTTTTTGCTTTAGGAGTGAACCGTGGAACTGATAATTATTTTGTGTTCTACTATATCCCCAATAATTGTAAGTACATAAATATTTGTGGACGACTCTTGGCACAAAGGTCAGAGGTCACTCAAAGTTGTACGAAAAATAGTTTTTTAATGCAACTTTGACTGACCAAATCTTCTTGTGGAAACGGTGCACCACGGTAGTGTATATATCAGTAAATACCCACCAAAGAGCAGTATCCAAAAACATAAAGATATGTGTGGTTGATATTTTGCTTATCGAAATATTTGACTCTGAAATTGCAGAAATTGCAAAATCACGTGACTTTGAGGGTCATTATCTCCTTGCACCATGAGTGACCAGATACAAAACTAGCTGGAGTAGAAGCCTTTTCTTGTCCCAGAAACACAATCCGTTAACAAATCTATGGCTACTCTTTCAGTTTTTGCATAATTCTTCTCTGAACTTTGAAAAATGAGTGTTTTTCGGCTTTAAGAAAAAAGGCCAATTACCTGTTTTAAAATAGGTATTGCTATTATTTGTAGCATTATTATATCCCAACTTCCTAACTAGCTGAAATGGCATCTAAAGATGGTTATACAGTAGAAACCAAATTGAAAATAAATTGTTGAAAATACTCAGTAAACGTCAAAAACCATATTTTTTTATTTGTCCAGGCGACTTTTTTTTTTTTTTTTTTTTTGTTACAGCTCTTTATTCCGTTCAGTTCCGACATGGTAAGCAATTTATGTACTTCTTGTCATTCTAGTTACTGTAAAACAGAAAAACAACAATGTATCTTAAGTCTGATATAAAGCAATATATCCTGTCATATCAAGTTTATAATGCTAAGAGAATATTTTGAAATGGACAATAAACATAATCCAAAAAAAAAAAACTTCTGTTCAGCTGTGCCCTCTTGGTCGATGTTGTAAATGTCATCAAAAACTCAACTTTTTCACAAATCAGAAGCCTCTTTAGCAGAATGTCACTTCTTAAAAATCTTGGTACTTTAAAGATAGCTTACGGTGCAGGTCTGGAAATTTTTGATGACATTCATGACATCGAGCAAGAGGGCTCAGCTGAACAAGTAAGTTTTTTTTCTTTAGATTAGGTCTTTTATCCATTTCAAAATATTCTTTTACATTAAAAACTTGATATGACAAGAGAAATTACTTTATATCAGACTTAAGATACATAGATACATAGATACTTAAGATACATAGACAAGAAGTACATAAATTGCTTACCATGTCGGAACCGAACGGAATAAAGAGCTGTAACAAAAAAAAAAAAAAACGTCTCCTGGACAAATAAAAAAAATATGTTTTTTTACGTATACTGAGTATTTTCGGTATTTCATATTCAATTTGGTTTCAACTGTATAACCATCTTTAGATGCCATTTCGGCTAGTTAGGAAGTTGGGATATAATAATGCTACAAATAATAGCAATACCTATTTTAAAACAGGTAATTGGCCTTTTTTCTTAACGCCGAAAAACACTCATTTTTCAAAGTTTGGAGAAGAATCATGAAAAAACTGAAAGAGTAGCCATAGGTTTGTTAACGGATTGTGTTTCTGGGACAAGAAAGGCTTCTACTCCAGCTAGTTTTGTATCTGGTCACTCATGGTGCAAGGAGATAATGACCCTCAAAGTCACGTGATTTGGCGATTGCTGCAACTTCAGAGTCAAATATTTCGGTAAGCAAAATATCAACCACACATATCTTTATGTTTTTAGATACTACTCTTCGGTGGGTATTTACTGATATATACACTACCGTGGTGCACCGTTTCCACAAGAAGATTTGGTCGGTCAAAGTTGCATTAAAAAACTATTTTTCGTACAACTTTGAGTGACCTCTGACCTTTGTGCCAAGAGTCGTCCACAAATATTTATGTACTTACAATTAGTGGGGATATAGTAGAACGCAAAATAATTGTCAGTTCCACGGTTCACTCCTAAAGCAAAAAGTACTGACTCATCTAAGTTGGCATGTTTTTATTAAAAAAAAGAGCAAAGTCCAACTTTGACCTCCCAAAACGGAAAGAAAAAAAATTTTTTTTGAAAAAATGAAAAAACACGTGTTTAATAATTTTAAACAAAGACCATATTCTGAAATTTTCAGCAAAATCAAAAATGTCAAGTTTTTAGACTACCTGATTCTTTAAAAAAACGGCTCTTAACATACAAAAAAAGTGAAATTACAATACAAATTAATTAGAATAATTATCTAACCATTTTTTTAAATTTCCAGCTGAATAATACAAAAAAAGAAAGTAGGTTATTTTATAATCAATGCAAAAGGGAAAATTGTCCATGTATCCAATTGGCAACGCTATGCAGGGTTAAATGTACTTTCAGATAACAAAAGTTCCAATTAACGAAGCTAGATTTATTTCATATTTTAGGTGTAGTTAACCAATATAAAGAATGATGGGGAAAAATACTCAACAAGAGTTTCCTGCTATTCCATTTCTAAGTTTTCCATTAATAGATGTGGAGTAGAGGTAAAAGGAAAAGTAATATAAAATGTTTTCTTATTCCATTTTTGTCTTTCTCAATGACTATGAAGGAGGAGGCTACGGCAGAATACTCAAAGATTCTTTTTTCTTCTGCTGAGTGACTTTTACTGTTGTTGAAGAAAAGTGCCACTGCTTACAAATGCAATCAACAATCAATTCGGCTGTCTAGACATTTAAAGCATAAATCTATGTCAGATGATGTAAGGGGGGGAAAAGTCTTTCGTGAAATATTTTATGTTTGTAAAAATCATTTAGATTTGTTTTTCAACTTCTTACAATAGTAATCTAAGAAAATTTGATGCTTCGCTAAGGAAATGGCATGCAATTTGTCAAGAAAGTATTTTTAGTGAAAAAAAGGCAACAGGAGAAATGCTTTAGCTTAATTTGTCCCTACAAAACAATCATCATTTTTCTGAGTTGTTTTAATCGAAAAAATTGAGTTGTTTTTGTTTTAATCGTCGGAGCAATTTTTAAATAATTTGAAGTTCAAATTAGATGAGAAGAAGAGGAAGCTATCGCTACAAAATCGATTTTGATAAATATTAGTGTTTGCTGTTATTTTTTTCTTATCTCGCTCGTATAAATTCTAAAAAGCTTTTGGTTACTTGTAAGAGTTTTCAATCCACAGCTTCGTCATGATGTTGCAGTTTTTACAAATAATGAGTTTACCTACAGTCGGGTCGAATGGGGTAAATGTACATAGAATTACAATGGTTCAACTTCAGATTTTTACAATCCTTTTGGAGAAATTAAGACAAAAGAAAATTGTGCTGTGTGCCCAAGACTGGGAGGAGACTCTAGGAAAATAACTGGCTATGAAAAATTTGACTTTCTGAATGGCATGTTAGGGATGAATTCTTGCTGTTATTTACCCTAGCGTGTTTCTATTAACCCCAGAGACTAGGGAGTAAATGAAAACAGTGATTTCTTGACCCACATAAGGTAGATAATTGCCACTGAAAATACAGGTTAAAAGTTTACGATGCTTTACACCAATGATACCCAATATGAGACATATTAGTTGCATGCGACTTGATGAATCCTCCAAATGAAATCTTACATGATTTACAAAGGAGAATGCCATACAGAAAATTAAACTCTGTTTAACATACACTCAAAAGTGTTATTTGCATCAAAGTTTAATCTTCCAAAAATATTAAGGACGACGAACCAAGTTGTTCCCGTTTACCCAGAGCACAACATGTATGGGGTAAATGAATTCCCTTAAAAAACAAACTTTTAAACTCAAGGTGTTTGAAAGTTTCTGCGGGGAAAAAGTATGCACTTAACTCAAAGTAACGACTGTACAGCTAAGAGCTAAAAGTAATAATTGAATTTTGACTTGCACAAAAAATTATTTAAATAAATATCATTTTGTACCTATACTGTGCTTCTGACCTCTTTCTAGCAGTAAATATAAGAAATTTAAGGGACATGGTATCTATCTCGAGAGCCAGGTCCGTCATTTAGGGGGGCATGAGGGGTCAATTGCCCCCCCCCCTACTGAGAAATCAACGTATTTACATATACGTGGGCGTGGTTTTTGATGTTTTCTGATGAAATTGTATTGTGTTTTTACCCTTTGCCCCCCCCCCCCCCCGGAAAAACTTGAAATGACGTCCCTGCCAAGTGCACCGATTCCCACTATTTAATGCTACTTTTGAATACCAATATCAATGTATAACACTATCATGTATAACTTTGAAAATAGAGAAGAAATATTCTGAAATAACTAATATTGCAACGAAACCATTATTTAGTTTTAATGATTCTAGTTTTAAATCTTTATTTTCGTAAAGTTACACTGCTTTGAGAAAACTCCACAACAACGATGAATAGTTAATATTTATGTAACTACGAAACTTTTGTATTATACAAAACTTTCCTCGATGCAAAACAAACCTCAAATGTGTACTGAAAACTTATATGGCATCATATTTCATCAGCTCATGCTGCCAAGTCAAATAAAATTAAAAAATTTTGGAAGTCAAATAGTTCTTCTAATAACGGGGGAAATTCCTCTAATATTTGAACGAATAATGTGAGAAAAGAATGAATAGGAATTCGTCTCACAACAATGAAAGGAATGGATCCGTTTTCCTGCTTTGGGAGCACTTTAGCGGTAGAAAAAAAATCTTGACAGCTCCGTAATATATAGACCCACACTGCCTCACACATATACCTCCAAATATAGGATCGCAAGAATGCGTCTCACAAATTTATTAAACACTACTCTATTCTGTACTCTCTCTCTCTCTTTTTAAGTTGCCTGGTAAAAAATAAACAATGGTGAAGTTGAACCATAAATTTTCAGCTAAATATTATTTACTGAAGCGGCTGGAGTTGAGTATTGTAGTTTTAAACAATTTGAATTTTTTATTGCTTTAGAAAAAGTTTTCCCCATTTGTCTTTTTTTTTTATCTTGCTTCACATAACTTTTGAGAAAAAAAAGTGTAATGTTAATTGAAGAGCTTGAGAGATGAAGGGGTTATGTCAGGGCCCTAACCAGACTATTGTTTCGGGGGGGGGGGATTTTACCAACACATTTCTCGTGAAATATATATGATAAATATAATTTGATTTTATATTCTATATTCTATTGATTTTTGTTACGGTAGATGCATAAGGGGCATTATTATGAAAAATAAAATAACAAATCTTCCCAATGAAGGAAAATATTTTGACGGGCACAAAGCATCTTCGCCCAGTTAAAGAGGTGTATTGTAGTGTGTGAAATTATGATTGCTAAAACTACAATAAAGATAAATACTGCGCATAAACCAATTAATTTGTACTATCATTCAAAAATGATAATTTCATTTTTCAAATGAAATTGAAAAGTAAATAAGAAAATTAAAAATAAAATAGTAATAATATAATTTTTCAGCAAAAAAGGGCATAGAAAAGCATTTTTTGCAATATTTAAGAAACATTTCTTAGGGGGTTTGAACTCTAAAAACTCACCCGTTAAATACGGTCCTGGGTTATGTAATAAAACCTTAATTTTGAGCAATTTAGGTTCAAATTTTTATTGTTGCAGATTTTTTGTTTTCTGGTTTTATCGTTAAGTGAGCGTATGAAATTTGATGACATTAGTTTAATGACATCTATTTTTTAATGTACCAAGTTTTATTTACTTACCTGTCTCCGGATTTGTATTTTCAAAAAATGTAACAGCTCCTTCATCCACTAAATCTCTTTAAGTGTGGAGTTGGTGTAGTCGTAAGTAGAATTACTGGTTTGTAATAATTTACCGATAATCAACATAATGGTATTTCATCATACAGTTAATGATTGAAAAATAATGATATTAGGGGAATGTAGAGCTAAATGAAAAATCTAAGATAACTTACCTGTTTAAAAATGAATACAATGGAAATTTGTTCTGGAGGGTATTGTACGTCCAGAAGAAATTGGGTATTTTGTAACACAACATGCGCTGAAGTATTATTTTTAATTTTTGGCAGTTATTTTGTAAAAAAAAAAAAAAAAGGTTCAAAATTTTTACCTCAAAAGCCATGGGGTAAGAGAAAAATAAAATATTTTTGTAATAAAAGATTTACGATTTGATTATTAAAAATATTTTTCACAAAATCAATGTCTAAATAAATGAATTGAAAAATGACACCATGAACGGAGAAATAAATGAATGAATGAATTAATATATTAGAAAAATAAACTAGTGAATTAAAAAAATAATTTATAAGCAAGTAAAAATTATAAATAAACGAATGTAAATGAATTAAAAAAATGAGGAAATGCGTAAGTGTTTTGATAAATGAATAAATAAGTAAGCGAAATGAACTATTTTACTTTGCCCGCATGCACTTGACAAATTGCATTGAACGTTTGAATTCAAAACATGCTTAATTTAAAATAAATTAGTATTGCACTGGAGTTCAGTTGTCCTCAATTAATACTTGACATGATAATTACAAGAACTTAATAATTTTATAATAAAGAAAAATATTTTTGAAAAATCACGAAATATTATAACATGTGTATCAAATTTTAAAAATGATTTGTATTAGTTTTTCCGTTAATCTTCAGAGCTATTTATTCTTTGACTGGAATCAATTATATGTCTAGGAGCTTGATCAAAATATTGATAGATAGGTGGCTCTTCAAACTAAAAATATTTCCCCACTTCACTTTGCCTCGCTATTTTACTTTGTCACACATTCCCCTACATTTCAAAATAATCTGTGTTTCGATGTATCAGAAATCGTTTCAATTAAGTTCATTAATTTGTAAATATTACCGCATAATTACTGTCCGGCAAGTGTAAAAATTGCAAACACTGTGATGACGATGTTCTGTGTAACGATATGAAAATGATGAATTTTAATTAAACACAAAGGTTGCTAAATTGTTATAATAGAAATGAGGAAGCTTAAAATTGCGGTTAAATGTAGGTATCGTTACGTAATTTCATTTCTTGTTCAGTTATAGTTACTATAATTAACGCAACAAGGGAGGGAGTTATAAGTTTGGCGTGTCTGTGTATTTCTGTGGCATCGTACAGCCTAAAGATATGGACCGATTTTGAAAAAATATTTTTTTGTTTGAAAGGTGAAGTGATGTTCTTAAGTGTGAACGAAAGTGTGTTCTTAGCTAGGTCGCGCCCGCGGATGATATTAACAAAGATTTAAATTAAAAGCCTTTAAAATGTTTTTCGCGATTTTTAAAGTGAAAACATACTGGGAATTTAAAACAATAGTACTAAAACAAAGATAAAAAAAAATTCTGCGTCTGATAAGATTTGTTTGGAACTTCCATGTACAGTAGGGTGGAGCGAAAAAAAATGAATTTTTGATTTTCGTAAACGGGTACCTTTCATTTACTGTGAATGAGGATAAATAACAATTCTGTAAAATATTTCACTTTTGCGACGTCATCTTTAGTCTGCGCAATAGGCCTAAAGTTTTGAAATTTTTGATTTTTTTTAAATTTTTCAAATTTTTTAAAAAAATATTGCAAATGATAAAACTAGTGACGGGTGGTTATTAAATGGAAGAAAAAGGTTTGAAATATACAAGAAATTTTTTAAAACCATTTTAGATTATGATTTCAGTCTGCGCATTAGGCCCAAAGTTCATCAAATTTTCAGAAATTTCCGATATTTTCAATATTGAGCAGAAATTTTATAATTCAATATTTCCTCTCAATATTTACTTAAAGTGCCTTCAAAACATTTTCTTAATCATTTTGTTGTTTCTTTGAACTACTCAACTCTTTGCTTGCTCATTGAAATTACCCAGGACTCACCACGAGGAAGTGGCCGCACTTTGGGTGCCACCCGCGCTCCCCTTGCTTCCAACCAATGAGAGCACACATTTACATTTCTTAGACAAGTCAGGAACAATAAATTGTTTCTTTGAGTAGGAAATTGTTTGCATTGGTTTTGATGGATGCACTACAAAGACAGGAAAATACAAAGGTGTAATACGGAAACTGGAAGAAAAACTTGGTAGACCTCTGTAATGGGACATTTGCCAATTACATTTGAATGAACTTAATTTGCTGCATTTTTTGCAAAAGCTAGATGGACCTACCAGTGGACCAAAGTGATTTTTTGGGCCTGTTGGACGAAGCTAAACAACATGTTATACTTTCAAATCAGTTCAATATGAACCTATAGAATTTGTCATTGATCAGATCGATTTTGACAATAAAAAAAATTTAAGTATTGAGGAACAGTGAGATGAGCAAGGTAGTTTTGACTGGGAAAATATCCAAAAAAAGTATGAAACAGAAGTCCAAGAAAGCTTTCCCAAGCCAGATGGTTGACTACAGCAAACATAATCTTAAGACTATAATTTTTAAAAGAGTTCATAACTTTCTCGGTAAAAGTGTCCTTGCTATTTTAGGATGAAGTGCAGACGTTACTAATTTAGCTATGAATTTGTGTAAGATTATAAAGATTATCTCTCCCGGAAAAATCAGAAAATTGTATTTACTCTATTCAAAACAACGTATACTTTGCACCCAAGAAATATGCTGTTTTCTATATACACTAGCGGAAAAAAAAATCCCAACACCAAGAAAGACTTGTGTTAGATAAACGAAATTTGGTAGGCGTATTTATACAACTGAAAGATGACATCGATTGAAATTTCGTGTTCCGCTCATAAGTGTGGCGCAGCTGGCGTCACTCAGAACATGCAAACAAGGCTTGTTTTAAAAGCGTGTTGTGAAGCTCGTGTGTATTATTTTTCCGTGAAATTTGACGAATTGCGTTCATGTTAGCTAGGAATAACTTTAAGAAGACGAAAAAGCCATTAGCAACAGCTCACCGACTTTAAACGAGGTCGTACAAATTGGCTACGAGAAGGTGGATTTTCATTTCGCGATGTTGCATAAAGACTTCGGTGGAAATGTTTCCACCATGCATGATTATTGGAAGCTATGGGCAAGGGATGGTACTACCTCAAGAAGATCGAGTTCCGAGCTGCCACGTGGCACGACTGAGAAGGAAGATCGCCGAATCTTGCGTAAGGCTGTGGCGCATCGTACTGCATCTGCGACTGACATTCGAGCTGCAGTTGGTACCGTCGTGACCCAAGGAACGGTAAGAAACTGTTTACTTCAAGGACAGCTCCGAGCCAGGCAGCCTGTTGCCGGTATTCCATTGACTGCAAACCATTACCTTTTCCGACGGCAGTGGTGCCACGACAGAACTCACTGGAAGTCGGAGTGCAGATCTGTTGTAATTTTTGATGAAAACAGATTCTGAATTAGTGCCAGTGGTGGCTGTATATTGGTCAGAAGGAGGCCAGGGGACCGCCTGCATCCAAGCGGTCTACGGCCTAGACACACGGGACTCACACCTGGAGTTATGGTCTCTGGAGCAATTTCCTACGACAGCAGGGGCATTCTTGCGGTTATCCCAAACTCACTGACTGAAAATTTGTCGTCAGTCTGTTAATTTAACCAGTAGTACAGCCCTTCATGAGTAGCATTCAAGGGGGCGTTTTCCAACCGGATAACGCTCGCCCTTACATCGCTGCTGTAACGCAATGTGCTCTACAGAGTGCTGACATGTTACCATGACCTGCAAAATCACCAGGTCTGTCTCCAATTGATAACGTATGGGATATCATGGGATGGCACCTTGAGCATCATCCACAGTCAGCAATGACGGTCCTAGTATTGACACAGCAAGTGCAACAAGCATGGAACTCCATACCACAAAGTGACATTCGGCACCTGCATGACATAATGCATGCACGCTTGCAGGCTTGCCTTTAAAATTCTGGAGGTTACACCCTCTATTAAATTAACATAATTTCACATTTGCACAGCATTTTCTTGAGCTTAAATTAGCCAGTGATCTTGTACATTTAATCAATTAAACATGTTAACTAGACAATTGCATCACCCAAATTTCATTACTCTACGGCAATTTTTTCTTGGTGTTGGGATTTTTCTTCCGCCAGTGTAGTTATTGCTTATTTATTTTTTATTATTGACCATCAACTTGCATTTCTTTCTGAACCACATGTATCAATTCTTTTTTCTCTCACTACTATTTGCGTAAATTTTTATTTAATTAAGAAATCGTTTGCATTACAACTTCCGATTTAGAATTTTGTTACATTGCGAACTTATTCACTGCTTCATATATTAGAGTAAAAAATATATCTTCTGAAAAGAAATATCTTATACATTGCTTCAAGAAACTAATGCATTCCTCTCTGAACATAATCTATCGGATAATGCCACCTATAGACACTTTTTCAACACCTTATTGGAGAGCTAACAGTTCAACGTACGCATCGTTATATAATTACATTTATTCCTCAGTTGTAATTGTTGAATATTTATTTACCATTGACTATCAACTTGGATTTAATTTTGAAGCTCATGTTTCATATTTTGCATAAATTTCCTTTAACCAAGAAATATTTTGCATTACATACTTCTTTGCAACAACAATTCAAGAACTTCTACAACACTTCTTTGCAAAATTATTCGTCGCTCCACAAATTGGAGCCAAAAATAAATCATCTGTAAAAAATAAATATCATACATTGCTTCATGAAACCAATGCCTTTCTCTCTGGGCATAAACTAATAGCTAATACCACCTACGGAAGTTTTCTTTTTATGTATATATACCTTATTGGAGAGCTGTTTGCATTGCGGAAAAGAGCAACCCAAGGAACAATTCAATAGAAGAAATGCGCTGTAGGTTTTACGTTGCGAAATGTACGGAGAAAATCGAAAAGCAATGATGTGCAGGGAAAATGATGACAAATAGACAAGTGCTGCAATTTATTTGAGATAAAGAATATGATAAGTTCCGAGATCGATGGGAGAGAAACGCTGAATTCTGACGACAAAACGTACTTTTCTTGAGTCCGTATTTGAAGGAAAGAAAAATGGAATTATGTTGGAAGCATGTCCTAGATTGAATTAATTCACTTTCTCATGCTCATTGCAAGTTCAATGAACCACATTTTTGACCGTAGATTTCTTTAATTTTAAGATAACATACCGTAATTAACACGTTGGCTCCCAAACTACAAGATCCTCGTAACATATGAACTGACTTAACAACATACCTACCGTAATTAACACGTGGATTGCCAAGCTACAAAAAACTCGTAGCATATAAGCCGGGCTAAAAACATGCCTTCCATAATTAACATGTTGACTGCCAAGCTACAAAAAACTCGTAGCGCATGAGCTAGGCTAAAAACATACCTGCCGTAATAAACACGTTGACTGCCAAGCTACGAAAAACTTGTAGCACATGAGCTAGGCTAAAAACATACCTGCCGTAATAAACACGTTGACTGCCAAGATACGAAAAACTTGTAGCACATGAGCTAGGCTAAAAACATACCTGCCGTAATAAACACGTTGACTGCCAAGCTACGAAAAACTTGTAGCACATGAGCTAGGCTAAAAACATACCTGCCGTAATAAACGCGTTGACTGCCAAGATACGAAAAACTCTTATCATATCGCTCATGGGATGCAATAGTGGCACAACTCAAAAAATCGTGTTTTGAGATAAACGGGTTTGAAGTTTTCATTGCTATGGGAAATGAATAAGAAACGCTTTAATGTGCTGCCTTCTTACGGCCTAATATTGAATTATGAGCTGTGCCAGTATTGCGGCTCAAAAGAATGTATTTTTCCTATTTACACCTGTCCTTTGTTAAAAACGGGTGTTTTTTGAGTTGTGCCACTATTGCACTCAGTGAGCGATATGAGCTGGGATAAAAATAATGTACTGTCAGTCAGTTTTGATTTACTGGTTCCTCCTCAAAAGCTGAATATTCATGTTAATGTCAGTGTACTACACACAAATTCAAATCTATACTAAAACGGCAAATCTATCACCTACGAGCTAACTGTAAGTCAATTCTGTCAGCTAAAATGACATACTACGAATTATCTCGTAGTTGGGAAGTCAAAGGGTTAACAGGTTAAAATAATGAGGAGTAAAATATCTGAGTTAAGTACCTTTATATTTGAGGAACCCAATGAGGCAAGATACATCTAAAATAAGTTGCTTAATCCCATTGGATTGTTAGTAGAAAAGATTATTTTATATTAATTGTCTCCTTCAATTTATCCTGTTAAGGGTACAAACTCAGTTGGAAGCTTTTTCCTACATACTGTTGACTCACAGGCAAAAACTACCTTTTTCGTAAACCTTTTTTAATTTTATGAAAGGAACCGTAAGGTTTAGAACTACTGAAGTTTCTAGATATGAAGCCATATAAACATCTAGTAGAGGTCTAAGGCTTCATGTATGGTAAGCACATTCTTGGGCAACGGCTCATTCAATATTGTAAAAGAGTTATTTTTGGATATGAAAAATGCGATGCAGTTCAAATCTTGTTTTATTTTCAAGTATTTTTTTTTAAAGAAAATAAAGTTTGAAAATGTATGATTATTGTTGTATGAAAAGGAGAAGAATCCCAATGAAAAGCAAATTATTTTGACTTTGGAGCATATTCCCTCTTTATATCAATACATCCTTCAAATGTACATTCACATTTAATGTTTTAATAGTGTAGTATTTAAGAATTAGACTAAAAACAGCTATTAAACTCAAATGGTAACAAAATATCAGTAACTGTCAGATTACTTCTGCACATGTGCCATATTTTTTATAAGTATTAAGAACAAATACATGCAAAGCTAATTTAATAACTAGAATATTGCAATTGAGATACCAAAGTTGCGATTAAGCGAACAAGAAATTAAAATAGAAGGCTAATCCCATTAATACTATTAAAATCTTCGTGTCTGTCTGTCTGTCGCTTGAACTTCTTAAAAACCGCCGAGAGTAGAGAATCGAACGAGGTAACATTCGATTCAAAATTTTCCAAGGAAAACAATAAGACCAACCGCGTAATTATAAGACTTTAATTAGCTCAGATATCAATTAAAACGCTAATTAAGTTCTTGAACTTTTTAAAATTCAAAGGCAGGAAATCAAGTGAAACAGGCGATCGCAAATTGCAATCGCTACTGGAAGTCGAATTACATTAGAACGTTTCTTGACAAAAACATCGTGACGTCAGCGTGACGTTTGCCTATGAAAAACGAGTTAGATAAAACGTCACAGCCTACTTGGCGAATAAGAGGAGATTGCTGACTGCTTGTGAGCTCTTATTGGCTCCCCTACCATTGCAATCGCAAATTCCCAAATTTGGATAAGTTGCAATCGCTATAAATGCTAATCGCTAGAATGCAACTTAACTTGGCTGACGTCACAACGGGTGGAGCCAATAAGAGCTCACAAGCAGTCAGCGATCTTCTCTTATTTGCCAAGTAGGCTGTGACGTTTTATCTAGCTAATTTTTCATAGGCAAACGTCACGCTGACGTCACGATGTTTTTGTCAAGAAACGTTCTAATGTAATTCGACTTCCAGTAGCGATTGCAAAATTTGCGATCGCCTGTTTCACTTGAATTCCTGCCAAAGGCTTTTATTTCTTTCTGTTGCCATTTTAAATACGTGTTACAATAAAGTTCTAGCAATTGTTTTTAATAAGACTTTTATTTCTTTTCGTTGCCATTTTGAATACGTATTACAACAAAGTTCTAACAATTGTTTTTAATTCGGTATTTTTTCCAACTAATAAAATTATAAATTAACTTTTTTGCCATTTCTCTTTTATTCTAATTAGTGACGTTTATTCATTTCTGTTGCCATTTCGAATATGTATTACCAAATAAAATTCTAAGTGATGTTTTTAGCAGGGACTTTTTTTTGGTTGCCGATCCAAATATTAAAACAACTTTTTCGCGTTTAGAATTGTTCAGGAAGAAAGCAGTTTGAGAATAATTGTTTTTGGTAAGGAATTTTACTTCTCCCTTATAATTTTAAATCAATTTTTTCTTAGTGTCCCTTTTGTTCCAATCAATGACTTTTTATTTCTTTCTGCAGCCATTTTGAATATGTGTTAATGAATGAAATTCTAACACGTTATATTTTTCGTAAACAATCGTTTTGACTGCTATCCAAATTCTAAGACAACTTTTTCGCTTAAACTGTTATTGTTACTTTTACAAGAAAAATGAGGATTACGGAAATAATTGCTTTTAGCAGGGATTTTTTTTCCTATTCATAAATCCGAAAACAACTATTACATTTAGAATTTTATTGCTAATTTTAGAGAAAGAATGGGCAGTTTGGTGTCGTTATTTTAATGGGAAATTATACCGTAAATTTTTCATTTGTCATTGAGGAAGAGTGTTAAGCATGGGCTACTTGACATCGCTTTTATTTATGAGGAAGCCCTTGCAACGCCTGGACACGCAGCTAGTAATTAATAAAAAATTGAAGTTGTACTTTGTAATATTAATTTTAATATGATATCAGAAATATTTTTTGCATTTTAAAACGTATAAATTTAACTAGCATTGAATATCTTTGCAAGTCCATTTTTTGCATTTTGTGCACACTTTTTCCATATGCATTTTGATAGGTATTTTCGTCAAAAATAAGCAAATATAATTAAAAAGTTTTGTTGAAAAAGTTTTATTAAAAACATCAGACAGATATTAAAGATCTAAAATTAATTCCTTTTTCAAACATTCAATAAATATTTCTGAGTATTTAACTAGCAAATTTTCAAACTTCCTCCCTTCCTACAATAACATTTTATCATAACAAGTTGAGCTCTCTGAGGCTTATACTGAAATTTTGAATACCGTAAAATGGGGTGTATAGGAACAGCGGGGTCAATCGGAACAAAACTTCTCGACCGTACAAAGAAATTCTTCATAAATATACTATTGGGTATTTTTAGCCATTAATTTTTTTTTAGAAAGGCAAGATCATAGGAAGTAGGAAAAAATTACTTTTGTCAATCTGGAAACGCTACTGGCTTATACGGAGGGCTGCATGTGGAATGCTACACTGTTAAAAATTCAGGAAGCTTTTATGGTAAATGTTACTGTAAAGTATAGCGTTTACCGTACAGAAAATTTTTGCAGTAAATTGTACCGATAAAAAATTGCGATTGCAGCGCCAATTGATCACCACGTGACTTACTGTGAGATGCACACGACATCCTATTTCCCCTCTCCTGATGTGTCTCATCTGGTATCGTGGATAGTAAAGCAGTGTGTAAAAATTGGGTCCTGGGTTCGATTCTTGTCCTTTGTATCTTGCGCTTTTTAATTCTCGTTTTCTTCTTCGTAAAATTTTACAGTAAAAAAATATTTTACGGTAAAAGTTACTGGCAACATGGATGCCAGTAACTTTTACCGTAAAATTTCAGGAAATTTTTTAACAGTGTAGAAAACATCACATTTTCATAGACTGCAAAACTTCATATGCAAGAACAAACCTTCTTATATTTTAAACCTAAGACTGGTATGTTTCAATTATGCATGTATCTGAACAACAGAATACCACATTAGAATTTACAATTTTTATAAATTGTGTCATAAAAAGGAAGAATTCTGAAAAATGCCAAAGGAAAAAAAATTGCGGGGTGAATCGGAACACTTTGTTCTGTTGTTCCAATTCAAACTTATTTGAAGGAAACTGTTCGAAAAATCAAGATTTTGACCCCAATTCTTCTAATCAACACAAGGACAAGGATTTATTACTGTTTATCCCTTCTCGTGAGCAACTAGATCTTAGAATGACAAAAAGTTGCAAATTTCAAAAGATTTTTTCTCCAGGAGACTTCTTTTTACTTAAAATAAGCGGGAAAAAGTCATATAGACTTTATATAGCAAAAGACCAGTACACAGACAGACATGAATAAGTGTTAAAATCTTTCAGGACAATCTCCAAAACCCAGAGATTTCAAAAAACTAAAGAAAAGGCAGGGTTCATCAAAAAAGATGCTATGAAAAAATTTAAGCCAAGTCACAATTGCTAGTTTTAAGGACAAGTACATATTTGTGGACGATATGAGTGACTTCAGTTTATGTTAAAGCTTTGTATTTCAATTAAAAAGCATTTCTTAAAATTAATTTTAATTTTTCATAAGTTCAAAATTATTTTGATTTTTGACAAATCATAAACGTTTACTGGTATTGAAATTATACTTTTATTTGACAATAATTATCTGTTCTTATTCTCCTTCATCAACATTACTCATGTTTGTGACACCTATTACAGGTTAAATTGAAAAAAAATAAAAATTTTAACATGTGTTCCGATTGACCCCTATCAGCGGGGTGATTCGGAACACCCATAATTTCCTATATATTTTAATAACAACTGCTCAAAATGTTTTGTCTTTCCTTAGAATATCAAAAGTAAAGCAAGACCGAAGTTTTTACCCAGAAAATCAAATTAAAAAAAAAATCTTTTAACTGCTTTTTTTGCAATCAAAGCTGAAAAGTGTTCCGATTCACCCCATTTTACGGTAGATTACAGATAGAAAGAAATACTTTATTCACTTCATAGGTGTGGTCATATATAAGCATCGTGTCTAGAGGTTTAACAACCAGTTAAACACAAAAGTGTCCTTGGAGATGAAGCTTAATGATAATCAAAAGAGCAATTTCAGACTTATTGGTCGTGAATTTTACCTTTAATGCACAGAGTCCTGCAAATGATGTCGTTATCGTCCTTTTTACAACTTTAATCTGCGCGAAATGCTTCATCGCAAGACAGTGCAACATCTAAAGGAAAAATTACATTTACTTATGTAAAATGTAACCATTTAAACAGCGTCTTATCGTGATAAATCAAGTCAACGCAATTTGAATTTTTATTTTTCAAATATTTATCGATGCGATGCATTTATAGGTGATGTCAGAAGAAGTGTCAATTTGACCATGGAAAGTTTCAGTTTTGAAAGATACATATCAGGAAAGTACTCGACTTAAGTAATAATGAAAAAAGTTTAAAATGGTACAATTCAAAAGAGCATACTGCGACATGTTTTTGACCCAAAAATCAAGTGCCCTCGTCTCCTCGTTTTCGAGATAAGGGGTCTTAAAGTTGGGCCGAAAAGTAGCCAAATTTGAAGCCTTGGCAGGGACGTCATTTCGAAATTTTCCGGAGGGGGGGGGAGCAAAGGGTGCATACACAATGTAAAATTTACCAAAAAGTGGCAAAAACCACGCCCAATTATATGGCAATACATTTATTTCCCAAAGTCAGGGAGGAGGGGGCAATTGACCCTTCCTGCCCTCCCCCCCCTAAATGACGGGACTTGGCAAGAAATTGAAGCTTCCTCCCGATTTCCCCGTTTGCCGTTTGCTCGGCTCGCATCATTTCCATGTTTGGTCATTTGCAAAGAAAGTAAAAGATATTTTACGTTAACCATTTACTTGTATGCGCTAAAATAAAGAATGATTATCAAGACTATGACGCGGAAAGCACTGCCGTGGGCAGGTAAAGGGCAGTAACTGCAAAATTTTCGATTTTCATTTTTTTGCATTTTTGAAATCTATGTTACATTAGTTTTATGGTACAAGCATCTTTTTTTGGTTTCCGATGAAAAAAAACTGTTTTTTAACCAGTGGTAATTAGCAGTAACTGCATTTTTCGTTACGATGGGCAGGTAAACGGCAGTATCTGCATGTCTGCAGGATGAACATAATATGAATCGCTGTGCAAAACTTGCATCAAGCCGCAAAAACCGTTTTCCTTTGTACCTAAACAGAGCGAAAGTAGGGGTGTCCTAATGGGAGGTCACGGGAGGTCATTGGTTGCACTTGAATGTTCCCAAGGGGGT
This sequence comes from Uloborus plumipes, assembly GCA_038373865.1. NCBI lineage: Eukaryota > Metazoa > Arthropoda > Arachnida > Araneae > Uloboridae > Uloborus > Uloborus plumipes. Next base: position 34,411 of record JAXGGA010000018.1, read on the forward strand.
GTTTTATTCATTTTTGGGGTGAATCAGTGTTAATATCAATGTAGACTTGAGTGAGACAAATTGGCATTTCCACTTGGCGATATATCGCCAAGCTTTTGGTCGCCAAGTGCTTGTCGCCAACTTGGTAATATATCGCCAAATTGGCGACAAATTTGGCGAAAAAAATTATTTTATGAGTTTGGGCTCAATTTAGCGCTTTTGGCGGTATTTTGCGAAAAATCCACTGAATGATGCAAAAATCGGCGATATTTTGAAAATGAATCGTTGTAAATCATTTTTTGCATTATTCGTGGTACATTAGGGGCGTAAATGTTTGAATTGTTATCTTGCTTATTCCAAGCACTATTTAAACATTTAAGGCATCTACTAAGAAATTTACACGTAAAAGGAAGTAGTGTGGGGTCCATACCAGGTTTTTTTCTTTCAAATAAAGTTTCTCTCCACTAGCAGACAATATTTTTCACGATTTCAAAGATACACAAGCCAAACTTGGCAGACGACAAACAAAAATGCAGCAATGAAATGATTTTATTTACATTGTTTTGTTTTCTTTTAATTACAGTTGCTTTCATATTAACAGACGATAGTTTTTGTAGTTTAATCCCTAGCTTTTTTAATAGTACTATAAAAAAAATCGTCAGCACAACAAGCATTTCAAGCGCTCTTTTTCTCAAAGTGATTTCTTGTTTTGATGCAAATTACAAAGCATTAATTGATTTGTAGTAATTTTAAAACATCTGATGTGAACGCCACACTACTTCCTTTTACGTTTAAGTTCCATAATAAATACCTCAAGTGTTAAAATACTACATTAGAGTGAGCAAGATAACAATTCAAACATTTACACCCACAGTTTGTCCCGAATCAATGCAAAATAATGTTTTCAATGATTTATTTTCTAAATATCACCAATTTTAACATTATTAAGTGATTTCTTCACAAAATATGCCCAATAGCGCCAAATTGAATCCAAATTTTTTAAAAAAATCATTTTTTCACCAAATTTGTCGCCAACTTGGTGGCAAACACTTGGCGACCAAAAGTTTGGCGATATATCACCAAGTGGTTGTACCAAATCATATTACTCAATTAGCATTGAAATTAACATTGATTTAGCCCACAAAGGGGTAAAAGACCCCCTTGGGAACATTCGAATGCAACCACAAGGGGAGGTGCACAACTAGACCACCCTCATAGCCTACATACCAAACTAGAAGCGTCTACGGCATATAGTTTTTGAGTTATACGACATACATACATACATACGCACATACATAGAAACATACGTACGTACATACAGACGTTACGAGAAAACTCATCGTAATTAACTGGGGCATGGTCGAAAAGGATATTTCGGCTGTTTATATGTTAGTAGGTACATATGCACGTGCTGATAGGTCGAAAAAACTACTCAACATTCATTCGGGGGCGAGCAAAATTAAAATATAGACCGAAATTTGAGTGAAATTTTCTTCGAGATCACAATACTTCCTTCACTAAGTAAAAGAAAGTAAAAATGGCTGAAGAATCATCAAGTTGTGCTTCATATTTTGCATAATACAATACAGTTTCATTATACTTTTTAATTATATTTCGCTTTCGTTTATATTAAATCTATATCAAGGAACACGGTATTTATGTATATTTTTAAATAAAACATATCATTCACAATGCAATAATATATTTCGTAATAACATATCTACTTCGCATGTTGTCGAATATGTAAATACTGGACATTTAATAGCATACTCTGCAGTTACTGCCGACTGCCAGTCAATTCCACATGACAATTAGAGTGAAAAGGGCAGGTAAAGGGCAGTATCTGCTTTACCTCTCTTTGCGCTTGCAAAATCAAAATTCAATCGATTACCCCAAAAATATATCGGTATAAACATATAGTATCGCCTATGTTCGAAGTTCAATGTTTTATTGATCTTTGTGGGAAATCAAAAACGCGTTTCTTCAAATATCTCGAAAACTCATTTTTGCAGATACTGCCGTTTACCTGCCCACGGCAGAGCAGAGAGCTTTATCCAGAGGAGCGAAAACTTAAGTTTTCGCTTAATAAAAGTTAAAGTTTTATCTTTTTACGCATGATAACCATACATTTTTAGCATTTTAGCTATTTTAAGCTTTTTTTACTGAACTAAGTTATATGTGTTAATCATTATAAGTTAAAATATAGTGTACGTTTTTCTTAATAATTCAGGATAATTAATATAAATAAGTATGAAGAGCAGCTAATATGAGCTCATGTACAAAAAATGAAATAAATAGTCTTTGAGATAGAAATTAAATTGTCATGGATTATGATGTTAGAAATGACTAACAAAATTGTAAATCAACACAAGTTTTAGCTTTCTTTTCTGTAAAAGTAGAAAATAGGGGGGAAATCATGAAATAAGGCCTGATGCATTGAAACAAAAACCGCTCAAAACTATTGAGTCGAAAAAGCACAACTTAATAAAAACTAGCTGCGTGGCCCGGCGTTGCACGAGCTGTAAAGTAGTGAAGGCAGTTTGAGAAAACTACTCGCCGCCAAGGCGGCTCGCCTTGAAGTAGAGAGGAAAGTTTAAATAACCTACTCGCCGTCAAGGCGGCTCGGCTTTAAAGTAGCGAGGAGAGTTTCAACTAACTACTCGCCACCAAGGCGGCTCGCCTTTAAAGTAATGAGGAAAGTTTAAACAGTTTACTCGCCGTCAAGGTGGCTTGACTTTACAGTAGCGAGGAAAGTTTCAATAAACTATTCGCCGCCAAGGCGGCTCTCCTTTAAAGTACAAAGGAAAGTTCCAACAAATTACTCCCCGCTAAAGCGGCTCGCTAAAAAGTTTTCCTGCATCAAAGAATCAATCGAATTGTTTGCACATGCTTCCTTAACAAAAAAAAAAAAAAAAAAAAGACGACGTCAAGTAGTGCATACTTAGCACTCTCCCTAAATAACAAATAAAATTCCTTACCAAAAACAATTATTTCCAAACCGCTTTCTTCCTGTAAAATTAATTGCAAAATTCTAAACGAAAAAGTTCTTTTAATATTTGGATCGCAGCCAAAAAAAGTCCATTCTAAAAACAGCAATTGCAATTTTATTTAAAAACACATTTTCAAAATGGTATACCAGAGAAAAAATATAAGTCATTAATAATTAGAATAAAAACAATTGTTAGAACTTTGTTGTAACACGTATTCAAAATGACAATGGAAAGAAATAACACTTTTAATTTTAAAGAGTTCAATAATTTAATTAACGTTTTAATTTAAAATGGCAACGGTAAGAAATAAATTTCTTGGAATTTTATATAGTTCAATAATTTAATTAACGCTTTAATTTAAAATGGCTAACGGAAAGAAATAAAAGTCTTGGAATTTTAAATAGTTCAACAATTTAATTAACGTTAAAATTTAAAATGGCTACGGAAAGAAATAAGTGTTGGAATTTTAAATAGTTTAATAATTTAATTAACGTTTTAATTCAAAATGGCAACGGTAAGAAATAAAAGTCTTGGAATTTAAAATAGTGCAATAATTTAATTAACGCTTTAATTTAAAATGGCGACTGAAAGAAATAAATGTCTTGTAATTTTAAATAGTTCAATAATTTAATTAAAGTTTTAATTCAAAATGGCAACGGTAAGAAATAAAAGTCTTGGAATTTTAAATAGTTCAACAATTAATTAACGTTTTAATTCAAAATGGCAACGGTAAGAAATAACAGTCTTGGAATTTTAAATACTTCAATAATTTAATTAACGTTTTAATTCAAAATGGCAACGGTAAGAAATAAAATTTTGGAATTTAAAATAGTGCAATAATTTAATTAACGCTTTAATTTAAAATGGCAACTGAAAGAAATAAATGTCTTGGAATTTTAAAAGTGCAAAGAATTTAATTAACGTTTTAATTTATATCTCAGCTATTTAACGTCGTACAATTACGCGGTTGGTCTTATTGTCTTCCTTAGAAAATTTCAAATCGAATGGTATTATGTTTGATTCTTTACGCTCAGCGATTTTTGAGGAGTTCAAGCTTCAGACGGAATTTTAAATAGTTCAATAATTTAATTAACGCTTTAATTTAAAATGGCAACGGAAAGAAATAAATGTCTTGGATTTTTAAAAGTGCAAAGAATTTAATTAACGTTTTAATTAATATCTCAGATAATTAACGTCGTACAATTACGCGGTTGGTCTTATTGTCTTCCTTAGAAAATTTCGAATCGAATGGTATTATGTTTGATTCTCTATGCTCAGCGGTTTTTGAGGAGTTCAAGCTTCAGACGGACAGACAGACAGACAGACGCGGACAGATTTTAATAGTAGTAACTAGCTGCGTGGCCCGGCTTGGAAAGTTTCAACAAACTACTCGCCACCAAGTCGGCTCGCCTTTAAAGTAATGAGAAAAGTTTAAATAGTTTACTCGCCGTCAAGGCGGCTCGCCTTTACAGTAGCAAGGAAAGTTTCAATAAACTACTCGCCGCCAAGGCGGCTCGCCTTTAAAACATCAAGGAAAGGTTAAACAAACTACTCCCCGCTAAAGCGACTCACTAAAAAGCTTTCCTGCATCAAAGAATCAATCGCGTTTATTTGCTCATGCTTCCTCAAAAAGAAAGACGATGTCAAGTAGCGCATACTTAGCACTCTCCCTAAATAACATATAAAATTCCTTTCCAAAAACAATTATTTCCAAACCGCTTCCTTCCTGTAAAATTAATTGCAAAACTCTAAACGAAAAAGTTCTTTTAATATTTGGATCGCAGCCAAAAAAGTCCTTTCTAAAAACAGCAATTGCAATTTTATTTATAAACACATTTTCAAAATGGTACCAGAGAAAAAATATGTCATTAATAATTAGAATAAAAACAATTGTTAGAACTTTGTTATAACACGTATTCAAAATGACAATGGAAAACAATAACACTCTTTCAATTTAAAAAGTTCAATTTAATTAACGTTTTAATTTAAAACCGCAACGGAAAGAAATAAATATCTTGGAATTTTAAATAGTTCAATAATTGAATTAACGTTTTAATTCAAAATGGCAACGGTAAGAAATAAATGTCTTGGAATTTTAAATAGTTCAATAATTTAATTAACGTTTTTATTCAAAATAGCAACGGTAAGAAATAAAAGTCTTGGAATTTTAAATAGTTCAACTATTTAATTAACGCTTTAATTTAAAATAGCAACGGAAAGAAACAAAAGTCTTGGAATTTTAAATAGTTCAATAATTTAATAAACGCTTTAATTTAAAATGGCAACGGAAAGAAATAAATGTCTTGGAATTTTAAATAGTTCAACCATTTAATTAACGCTTTAATTTAAAATAGGTACGGAAAGAAACAAAAGTTTTGGAATTTGAAATAGTTCAATAATTTAATTAACGCTTTAATTTAAAATGGCAACGGAAAGAAATAAATGTCTTGGAATTTTAAATAGTTCAGCCATTTAATTAACGCTTTAATTTAAAATAGGTACGGAAAGAAACAAAAGTTTTGGAATTTTAAATAGTTCAATAATTTAATTAACGCTTTAATTTAAAATGGCAACGGAAAGAAATAAATGTCATGGAATTTTAAAAGTGCAAAGAATTTAATTAACGTTTTAATTAATATCTCAGCTAATTAACGTCGTACAATTACGCGGTTGGTCTTACTGTCTTCCTTAGAAAATTTCGAATCGAATGGTATTATGTTTGATTCTTTACGCTCAGCGGTTTTTGAGGAGTTCAAGCGTCAGACGGACAGACAGACAGACAGACAGACAGACAGACAGACAGACAGACGCGGACAGATTTTAATAGTAGTAATAATTAAATACACACAGAGAAATTTAAAATAGGAAAGTTGGGTTTTGAGTTGCGAAAACTGTGTAGGGGAAAGTTGGGTAAAACCGGGTAGTCGGGAGCAAACCGGGTACCCCCTTCTAGCCTCCGTAAGCGCTCCAATCGCGTGAAAAACAGAAGAACTACCTTCCACCTTGATGAAGAAGCAGTGGCGATTGCATCAGAACGCAATAGACATGCTTATCTCGTTCCTGTGAAGAAAATTCTATTTGAGTGGTTTTTGCTTACGATTTTTGAGCAAAACAAAACCGAATTGTACTACGTTCCTGTTTCTGCAAGAATAAAGGTATGTAGCTATCTTTGTACAGTATTTAATTACCTTCATTATCATTGTAAGTATTTGTCTGTAGCGTTCTGTATAGTCATTTGACGCCATGTCTTATGAAAGCTTTATGTGCGGGGTGAATCCGGGTACTAACTGAGGGGCAAAACCGTGTACCCGGTTTCACCCCTTGATTTTTAAAACATAAGTCTATTATATAATGAAAAAACAATTTTTTTTTCCACCTATTTGCAGCCACTCGATGTAACCTTCATGGCACCTCTCAGCAACTACTATCAACAAGAAGTGTGCCAGTGGCCGATTATATGCATCCAGGCAGGCTAATGACAATTCATCAAGTTGCCAAACTCTTTGGCAGTGCCTTTTTGAAAGCAGCTATGATGCAAACAGCAACAAATGGATTCAAACAGACAGGCATATATCCACTAAACAGAAACATATTTCCAGAACACATCTTCGCGCCATCACTGACCACAGATAGACCAATGTCTGAACCAAGACCTAAAGAAAACGCAAAGGAAGCTCCAAGTAGTCCATACAGCCAAGAAAGAAAGACAAGGGCGAAGGAGGACAAAAGAAAAGGTAAAACTGTAATTTTGACGGGCTCCCCATACAAACGTCAATTTCAATCTACACTAGAAGCGAAGAAAAATAAAAATGATAAAAAGAAGACAAAAGGTGGATACAAAAAAAAACCTGATGGAAAGAAAAATGAATCAAAGAAAAGGCAACAGCAAAAAATTAAGTCTAAAGACAGTTAAACTAACTTACAGCTCATTAATGTGTCCTGTTATACTAATTATGATATTTTATGACAGCAGTCAACACATGTTGCTAAATAAAACTTGAATTTTGTGGAAACTTTTAAATTTTTTATTTTCCCATAGCAATAACATATCTACCCGGTTTTACCCCACTAGTGGGGCAAAACCGGCCAAAATGACTTTTTTTACAAAAAAATTTGTAAAAATTCAGAAAAAAAAACTGAACTGTTTTCAAGACTGCGGTTCCATTAACAGATAAGTAGAGCATACTTTAGCCAAATTTTGTTCCTCTGTGTTAAAAACTGTGAGTTTTGGGAGCCTTCAAACCTTAGGTACCGGGTTTTACCCTACTTTCCCCTACCTGTCAGTCTATCTATTGGTCAGTTCTTCTGCCCCCCCCTCCCGCGCCCGCAATAACTTTTGAGTGCATAGTTCGATTCGATTTTTTTTTAAGTCGAAATATCTTAGCGAGGATAACACAATCCCATGTTCGACTTTTTGATTTGAATAATATTTCATTCAATTCCGAATTTTCGATTTTTTTCCCGGCCTTCCCTTATGACTTTTGAGGGAAACAAGTCTGATTAGACCGAACAGTTTTTTTTCCGAAATATCTCAGAGAAAACACCTCATTCCTGTTTGATTTTTTGTTTGAAAAAAAATTTCATTTATAATTTTGATATTGTTTAAAGCTGTTTTTCCTCTTTAAAGAGCTCTCTGCTTTCCACTTCATAGGCTTGATAATAGCTTTTTGCTTTAGCACACACATTTAAAGTAAAAGATTATTGTAAAGCCGTCTTTCACAAGCTTTGCAGGTGACCAGAAACGGGAATTAGGTTTCTCGTTAGGTGCAAATAATGAAATCGCTCCGCAGCTTCCCGATTTCATTATAACTCGATAAAATTGGCAATTTTTCAAAAAAAAAAAATCAGCTGACTTTAGGTCCTTATATTTCGATAACGGGGGCGCGAGAGCAAAAACGCAGGCGTCCAGAAACATGTTTACAATGCTCTTTCGATTGGTACCCATTAAAAAAAAATCATTATTCCATGATCGAGTACTTTCCTGGTTAGAAAATAAAATTAATAGGATATTTAAACAACACAAAAGAAACATTTTTTTTTTAATTAGGGACAAGGTAAAGGTAAATAGTATTACCCCCTATTTGAGGGGAGGGTTATGTTTAAGCGTTAGCGATCTGATGCTAATGTTACAGATCTGACAAATATACAGATTTCATACTTAATGTACCTAATACATGACCTAAGTAAGCAATATAATACAGTAGATGCCGGTTTATAGAATCAGTGCGTAGTTAAATCGGCCGCTTTAATGAATCAAATTGCCAAAAGCTGAACAAATTCCATACTTATTGAAATAGCAGCAATTTAAAAACATTTTTATTAACTGAAATTATAAATAATCATTTGAGGTAGAAAAAACACTTAACTGAAAACACAAAAATAAAAACAAAAAATTAAATCAAATTAAACAAAAAATTAAAAAATAGTTATACTTTTTACAATTTTGACGTTTTTTTTTTTTTTTTTTTTGGAATTTCTTTAGACTTTACTAATTTTACCACCTTATTTCTCACACTTTTCTTAAATTTTCTCACTGCTTTGTAAAAAGTATTGGCTGAAAGTAAGAAAGAAATAAAAAATAAACACTAGCTTTTATATTTAGAAACGAATACAATAATTACTTAGAATATATTAATATTTACACAGCTTTTTTTTGTAACATAACCAATAAAATTAGAGACTGATTCAAGTTAGTTGAAAGTTCAAATTAGTGTGACAATTTTTGTTTTCCAAACAGACAAATAGGTTAATAATCCTAAAATCAAAATAAAGTACAATTCTTAAAACTAGCTTAAAAAAAGAATTAAATTGAAGACAGAGTCTGGCGGGAGAGGGAGATTTGCTTTTCTATTTTTAAACATAATTATGTTTTTGGTGCAGTAGTTACAAACGAATGTCTGAATATTGATGTAAATTAAAAGAGGGTAAAAAACGGAGATAATTTTGTTTGAGAACTCAAATTTTGGCGAAAAAAGTAATACTTTTGAAGAATATTTAAAAAATGAACTACATTTCAACAATGAGAAAATTTGGCAGGAAAAACGATGCACATAAAATGATCTTTGTACTTTAAAATTGAACTCATTACATGAAGAAAGACTTGAGAAAAAACATCGATTACGCATGCATCAGTTTCATAACAAATGGCTTCTACTTTGACGCTGCCGACATGATGCGCTGCAGACATGACGAATTTCCGGCAATATGATAGCTAATTAGATTCGAAAATTAAAACACCTCATTATGTTCTTGGCCAATAAGTGTTTTTTCTATTATGCAAAAATAGTTTGAAAAATTAATTTATGTTGCGTTTTAATTTCTGCTGCCGACATGATTTTTCATTTGGTAAAAACAGAAAAGTAAAGATTAAATTCAATGCAACTGAAGTGAAAACTTTCAACTAGGAACTTTTTCATCACACATAAGGGCTTCACATCACGCAATCTATTGGTGCCAAAAAGTGTTTTGTTTAGAAATATATAAATAAGTGTGCGCTCCTGTCATGATAAGAAAACTTGTGACGAGCATAAATTGCTTTTTTATTGATATAAATTCATTTTTTCTAAAGCACAGGAGTTAATCTTCATAGATTGACACAAGCGCCTTGTTTCATTTAATATTTGTTTCTGCGGCAATGTTTTAAAATGCACAAAATTTTCTTGAAATTTGCATGTTTGACGGGCTGCCGACATGATTTTGAAGCAATAAAAAGACTTCCATCGTCATATACTAGAGAAGTCTGAAAATTTTGTCTTGGATCGTATGTGCGACGAAGTTTATTGCATGAAAAAGAAAACAAATTGGTTTTTATTCGGAAGTGCTTGAGAATTTCATTTGTGACTTAAATTAACACATTTTCTGATATATTTCTTTCCCTAATATTTCTCAAAATTTTAATTGAAATTGTTTTCGAGGTGTTTTTAATAAATTAATTGGTACAGATGGAAGTACACCAACACAGAAAACAACGAAAAATGTTTTATGTGTTACATAAAAAAGGAAAGAAAATATTAAAGAAAGAAATAAGTATTTTTACTTTAGCAATAAATATTCGTTTACACTTTTCATAAATGACGCAATTTTATTTGAAAATGTAATAGCGAATAAGATATCTACAAATAATATCTTCTTATACAGAGGAGAAAATGGGAAATACATATTTCAATGCTTTAAATATTTACTTACTTTTTTCGTAAATGATGTAATTTTATTTGAAGTGATGCATAATACGATATCAATAAGTAATATCTTCTTACACAGTAGTGAAAATGAAAAAAGGCATTTTATGCTTATGATATTAGCGTGAGAGAGCGTTTTTCCCAAAAGATGTGTTTATTGAACAGTAATTGGTAAAAAGTTATCAGTAAGTTGTATTTTCTTGCACACGGGAGGATAAAAGAAATACGCATTTCAATACTTAACAGATTTATCCTTTGATTTAATCCTCCAACACAGTCGCTATGAATTCAAATATGAACTCCTGCTGATAAGCAAGTGTTGCAAAACACTTGATTATACTGGAATTTTAATTTGGGTCTCGAAGTAATATTTGGACGTAATCTTTCAGATAAACGCTCTTTGAAAAATGTTGTTGTTATCCTGTGAGAGCTAGGCTGACAATTTTGGGGTGCGCTGCTTCACTTTTCCAGCTGTACCGTCATTTGGTTTGGTTAGTCCACAGCACACACATGCCGTAAGGACCCATTTATAGGGCAGGCAACCATTCACAATACAACACATTCGCACAAAGATAGGACAAGGACAGGGAGATAGAAAGTATATCCACGCCGGTGCAGGGATTCGAACCCGGAATCACCCCATCCGGTCAAACTTCTCAAACCACTAGCCAAGGTGGCTGGCTTGAAAAAGTGTCGAAAGGTAACTAAAAAATCGTAATAGGTAGAAAAACATAGTATAAAATCATTTTTGCCGAATTTGGCACAGAGATCCTTTGACTCTCCGGAATTCACATAGGGGGATACCGACGAAAAATCCATGAAACAGTAAGTTTACGCCTACTAATAAAAATTGACTAAGTTTTTGGAAGTTGAAAAAAAATCCACGCCGGTGCAGGGATTCGAACCTGGAACCATCCCATCAGGTCAAACTTCTCAAACCACTAGCCAAGGTGGCTGGCTTGAAAAAGTGTCGATAAGTAACTAAAAAATCGTAATCGCTAGAAAAACCCAGAATAAAATCATTTTTGCCGAATTTGGCACAGAGATCTTTTGACTCTCCAGAATTCACATAGGTGGATACCGCCGAAAAATCCATGAAACAGAAAGTTCTGTACCAGAGAAGCAGGACGACTTAAGTCCAAAAATGGCAATTTTCACTTTATTGCTTCATTTTATGTAAAATCTTATTTCTCATCGACCCATGAGTACTAGTCCAAGAGCCAGTAGCCGGCAGACTTACGGTATTTTAGCAAGCTTCATTTTTTCATCAGACAATGTCCCATGGCTGCTGTTTACGGAATGGGCACTCGTTAAGCTCAAAGCGGGTTCCTATTGGGGCGGCGGGGCGCGAAAGGTGCCAAAAAAAGTTGAAAATTTACGTCATTTTAGCAAAGCTGATTTTTTGATATGTTGAAGTAGTCGATTGGTACTACTGAAAAATCACAATGGCAGACGTCCAGGAGGGTTCCAAAGTGGTGGCAGACGTCCAGAAAGGTGCCAAAAAAAGTTGAAAATTTACGTCATTTTAGCAAAGCTGATTTTTTGATATGTTGAAGTAGTCGATTGGTACTATTGAAAAATCACAATGGCAGACGTGCAGGCGGGTTCCAAAGTGGTGGCAGACGACCATGAAAAAAAAAAAACTTGACATTTTGCGGTATTTTAGCAAAACTCAAATTCATATATGTTGTTAATATGTTAATCAAGGTATTCTAAGCCAATATCCATCACGGCTGACAGCTGTCACGGTACCAACATCTCGGCGGACCACGGAAAGTGGCCGCCGTCGCGGGGTTAAAAATGTACCGTATACTGCGGGGCATACCTCTTACATTCATTCAATCTGCTTGAAAGGTAATGTAATATTTACATAACAAAGTGCAGGATGAATACGTCATTTTAGCAAAGCTGATTTTTTGATATGTTGAAGTAGTTCATTGGTACTATTGAAAAATCACAATGGCAGACGTCCAGGAGGGTTCCAAAGTGGTGGCAGAAGTCCAGAAAGGTGCCAAAAAAAGTTGAAAATTTTCGTCATTTTAGCAAAGCTGATTTTTTGATATGTTGAAGTAGTTGATAGGTACTATTGAAAAATCACAATGGCAGACGTCCAGGAGGGTTCCAAAGTGGTAACAGAAGTCCAGAAAGGTGCCAAAAAAAGTTGAAAATTTACGTCATTTTAGCAAAGCTGATTTTTTGATATGTTGAAGTAGTCGACTGGTACTATTGAAAAATCACAATGGCAGACGTCCAGGAGTGTTCCAAAGTGGTGGCAGACGTCCAGAAAGGTGCCAAAAAAAGTTGAAAATTTACATCATTTTAGCAAAGCTGATTTTTTGATATGTTGAAGTAGTCGATTAGTACTATTAAAAAATCACAATGGCAGACGTCTAGGAGGGTGCCAAAGTGGTGGCAGACGTCCAGAAAGGTGCCAAAAAAAGTTGAAAATTTACGTCATTTTAGCAAAGCTGATTTTTTGATATGTTGAAGTAGTCGATTGGTATTATTGAAAAATCACAATGGCAGACGTGCAGGAGGGTTCCAAAGTGGTGGCAGACGACCATGAAAAAATAAAACTTGACATTTTGCGGTATTTTAGCAAAACTCAAATTCATATATCTTGTTAATATGTTAATCAAGGTATTCTAAGCCAATATCCATCACGGCTGACAGCTGTCACGGTTCCAACATCTCGGACGGAAAGTGGCCGCCGTCGCGGGGTTAAAAATGTACCGTATACTGCGGGGCATACCTCTTACATTCATTCAATCTGCTTGAAAGTTAATCATCTAAAGAAATAAATAAAAACAGTAAAAGGAAGAAAGGAAAATATTTTTGGAATATTTATTATCTGCTACCAAAAAAATATCATTCAAACCAATGAATAAATATTTAAAAGATGTGTATTGTTCGCAATTAAAAGTATGGTACTGTTTATGTTATTCTTAACTTCGCGATAGCAGACGGCAGCAGCCGAGAGAGCAGCTGCAGAGTGGGAGAACCGCACCATCTGTCTGACACACTGAAATTGTTTTTAACGTGTAAAATAAATATAGAGGCTTCTGATTTCATTAAAATTGAATAAAATAAAGATTGAATTGTGTATCTATTCTTGGAAAATTATTAATATTTTTTAGACGACTAAATGACGAGTTTCATTATATTCTCTCATAAGAGTTCCAATTCCATATTATTAAATCTACTGAAGTAAATATGTATTTCAAGTACAAGTATTCACCTTGCACTCTGTTATGTAAATATTACATTAACTTTCAAGCAGATTGAATGAATGTAAGAGGTATGCCCCGCAGTATACGGTACATTTTTAACCCCGCGACGGCGGCCACTTTCCGTGATCTGCCGAGATGTTGGAACCGTGACAGCTGTCAGCCGTGATGGATATTGGCTTAGAATACCTTGATTAACATATTAACAACATACCGTAAAATGGGGTGAATCGGAACACTTTTCAGCTTTAATTGCAAAAAAAGCAGTTAAAAGATATTTTTTTTAATTTGATTTTCTGGGTAAAAACTTCGGTCTTGCTTTACTTTTGATATACCAAGCAAAGACAAAACATTTTGAGCAGTTATTATTAAAATATATAGGAAATTATGGGTGTTCCGAATCACCCCGCTGATAGGGGTCAATCGGAACACATGTTAAATTTTTTATTTTTTTCCATTTAACCTGTAATAGGTCTCACAAACATGAGTAATGTTGATGGGGGAGAATAAGAACAGATAATTACTGTCAAATAAAAGTATAATTTCAATACCAGTAAACGTTTATAATTTGTCAAAACTCAATGTAATTTTGAACTTATGAAAAATTAAAATTAATTTTAAGAAATGCTTTTTAATTGAAATACAAAGCTTTAACATAAACTGAAGTCACTCATATCGTCCACAAATATGTACTTGTCCTTATAACTAGCAATTGTGACTCGGCTTAAGTTTTTTCATAGCATCTTCTGGGATGAACTCTGCCTTTTCTTTAGTTTCTTGAAATCTCTGGGTTTTGGAGATTGTCCTGAAAGATTTTAACGCTTATTCATGACTGTCTGTGTACTGATCCTTTGCTATATAAACTCTATATGACTTTTCCCCGCGTATTTTAAGTAAAAAGAAGTCTCCTGGAGAAAAAATCTTTTGAAATCTGAAACTTTTTGTCATTCTAAGATCTAGTTGCTCACGAGAAGGGATAAACAGTAATAAATCCTTGTCCTTTTCTTGATTAGAGGAATCGGGGTCAAAATCTTGATTTTTCAAACAGTTTCCTTCAAATAAGTTTGAATTGGAACAACAAAACAAAGTGTTCCGATTCACCCCGCAATTTTTTTTCCTATGGCATTTTTCAGAATTCTTCCTTTTTATGACACAATTTATAAAAAATGTAAATTCTAATGTGGTATTCTGTTGTTCAGATACATGCATAATTGAAACATACCAGTCTTAGGTTTAAAATATAAGAAGGTTTGTTCTTTCATATGAAGTTTTGCAGTCTATGAAAATGTGATGCTTTCTAGCATTCCACAGGCAGACCTCCTTAGAAGCCAGTAGCGTTTCCAGATTGACAAAAGTAATTGTTTCCTACTTCCTATGATCTTGCCTTTCTAAAAAAAAATTAATCGCGAAAAATACCCAATAGTATATTTATGAAGAATTTCTTTGTACGGTCGGGAAGTTTTGTTCCGATTGACCCCGCTGTTCCTATACACCCCATTTTACGGTACTAAATCACAGATACCATGAAGCATAGATTCTATTTTCTACAAAATAATACTGCAACATAGAGCAAGGGTATCCTCCTGTTTAGAGCCAATCAGAAATATCCCAATCAAAAGATTAGGTATTGCTATAATTGGAGGTTGGGCTATATATTTAGAGCTCCTTTTTTTTAATTGATTTTTCAAGAAATTTTAGTTAATACTTTATAATTATGAATGCTTAATGCTCAGGCATCGGAGAAATTCTATTTCTTGTTTTCATCAAATATCTAATTTATTGTTCAATGATTTAATAAATTAAATTTCATGACATATTGAGTAGATAATTCATCTATTAATAAATATATCTTTTTTTTTGGTTTCATTAATTTTAAGTCTATGAGAAGGGGAACACATGCATATGGTCGTGGCAAAAAAACATGCATATACTGTCAGCAGGATATCTCTTAATGCAAGAAATAACCAAAAGTAAACTCTTTTCCTGTGAATAGCTGACATATCAGTAGCTTATTTTCTAAAAAAATTAAAGTTTCTACTGCTCCCCCTTTATGTGAAAAATGGCTGCCAAGATGGCCAAAATCGCATGTTTTTGCCTTATGACTTATGGTTACGCTTAATTATTTCCAAGAAAGATTGAGAAATCCAAGTTATGCATTGTGTAAATATTTACAGTAAACATTTGTACATTACCAGAAAGTGAGAAAACCTTTGGTTATGTCTTCCTTTTTTTGGAATGAATTCCACAATTTTAGCAAAATCGGCAAAATCAAGTTTTTGTGGTGGCAACTTCAAAGAGCCCTATATATTAGCAATTATCATTATAAATGTTCTAGTAATTTTTTTCTAAATGCCTGAAGTATCTAGTTTCCATAAATATCTAACATTTTTATATTGCATCAGTATAAAGTTTTAGAAAAAATGATTAAATAACATCAGTTGCTTAGTATTTTGAGTGGGCGGACAAACTTTGAGGGCCTGTATCTCAGAAAATAAGTGCAGCAAGAGATTAAAAATTTGGACTTTTCCATGCCTCTTTATAATCAACCTGTGTGCCAAATTAAAAGAAAATCCGAGTCGGTTATGCGATCCCCATTAGGTGAGTTGGTATGGAATCACTCTTATGCAAATATTACGCGACTAGGTGAAAATGCATAGTCCCCTGCCTAATTATGCCAGGCAGGGGACTTGCCCCTGTCATGATTTATCAGAAAAACATAAACTTCAATTGGCCCTCTTTCAACCAAAGTAATAGATTCATTTTCTGAATAATAGTATTAATAAAATACTAACATTTCCAAAAAACATGCCCGGACAGATTCAGTATGGAAAATGACGAGTTTACGGAGAATCGCCCGTATAGAAACCTTTTTAGTTTTATTTTTTGCTGTTTAAAATTTGTTTCAGTCATCTGGCTACAGGGTCATTCCATATAAAACAAAGTTTCAGAAATTATCGCGCAGTACCGTTTTTGATTTTGATGAAATTTAGGTAGGCGATGTGCATAAAAATTCTGTATACTCAAAAACGGCTTTATTATTTTCTTAAAAAGTCTCATTCCTGAGATATAGCCATTTCTTTGCTCCGGAGTAAAATAGGACGTTTTTTATCATTTTTCTTCCTTTTAGACCGATAAAAAGTAATTGATTGCTGAAAAGTCAGCACGTTTTGACAAGTATGGGCTTTTTCCTACATATTTAAATGAAAAAAAAAAAAAACTTTTTTTTCAAAATAAATTGCTTTAAAGAATACTTTTTGATAGAAGATTTTAGCAAGAATAAAAGTCAATTTTACAAAATATTCTGACGTGAAGAAAAAAAATTGAGATCATTTTCGAAATCAGCATACCAAATAATATAAAGAAAGATCAGAGAAAACTTATTTTGCATTTTTCAAGAAGTTGAATTTCGCAGGGTAGTGTTATCATTATTATTATTGGCTTTTCTTTTCTTGCTCAAGAATCCTCTTCATTAAGAAACTAATCACTATGGACTTAGTTTTAGCATCAAAATATTTTTTGACGAATTCAATGTGCAAGAACATGTATTAAAAAGTTCAGTGTTTCAGAACATCGATCTTTTAAAGCAATGATGGTTTTGGGTGGATTTATCGATACCATCCATGTTTTAATTTCGAATATCAATGTTTTCAAACATTGATATTCTATGTCACACTACTAATAAGAACAATGTTTCAAATATTTTTTGGAAAAACAAGTAGGTACCGCTCCCTCGTTAGTCTTTTTACTCGTTCTCGAACAAATGAACTCAATGTAATTAATATAAATATACCAGTAATGGGTGCCTTAACCCATTAATGCCTGACATTTTTTTTCCAAAGATATTTTGTATACTGGTTACAAACAGTGTTTAATGGACAGGAAAAATAATAAAAAAAATATTATGTAAAAAATAATTTTTTTATTAAGGAAAGAAAAATCGTCCCTTAAAAGTTGCGATAGACCCCAGAGGGTCTAACCCCAGAGACTTTTGAAACTAATTTTTTTTTTTCTGCCTACGATATAATATTTTAAAAGACATTTTATAAAAAGAAAAAAAATCAGCAATTAACATAAACTGGGAAGCTGGGAATAACTTTAAAAACTTAACTTTTTCTCTTGAGATTGTGAACGATGTAATTTTTGATAAAGATCATATTAAAACTGCTACAGAACACACTTTACAATGGTTATGTACTGCAATCTGTTGATAACGAATTGAAACAATGCCAAGGTACTAATTGAACACTATTATTTGTTTGAAATGTTCATTTTGGGGAAATTCAGACCCTTTTTTGGACCGTCCCTAAAAAGGGACGATAGGCATTAATGGGTTAAAAATATTAGCCCAGTTACAATGATTTTTTAGAGACTTCTACCATATAATCATTTATCAATCATTGTTTGAATATTCGTGCAATATATTACATGCACAAAATCATCAAAAATCTACCATAATTTTAAGAAACGAAACGTCTTAATTTTTTCTGTACTCCAATGAGCATACTAAATTACAGACGAACCAACCATGCGATACCTATACCTCAATTGAGCCAATTTTCATTGAACATGCTCATTACAAGGAATAGCTACTATTTTTCAGTGTGTTTAAGTAATCAAGAAATGTAATTTTTAGAAACGTAATTAGCCACGTTTATTAAGGAAAACACTTGTTTTTTTTTTTTTTTTTTTTTTTTTTTTTAGTGATTAACAGAAAATGTACCAGTCATGGAGCACAAGAGTCTTAATAACACAGGTATGCAACCAAAAAACTGCATGGGATATTTTGAATGTACTTTATATTTTTTAGTGTGCTGAATTCGAAAATGACCTCTGTTTTTATCCATCACGTACAGTTTTCCCTCAAAATGTGTGTACGGGGTGTGGTAATATACCATTTTACCTCTTTATAAGGAAAGAAAAAATATACTAATTTATGATTTAAAAAAATAATTTACTACAAATATTTTTTCTTATTTGGTTCTTAGATGGCCAAAGAGTACCCACAGTTATAAAAACTGAAAAAAAGAGAGAGAGCGAGGATGGGGGTTGGATGGGGAAAGTGCAAACAGGACTGCTACACTCACCTATAGAACCACATTGATGAGGTTCAAATATGGTGCACTGTGTTCTCTGAATATTAAGGATTTCATTAAAATAAAAGTGATAGTGATAAGAGAGAATGTTTATGTGAGGAGATTTTTTTTCGTTGGATTTGTTTATTAAAAGTGTTGGTTTGTAGATGTGTGATAGTGATAAGAGAGAATGTTTATGTGAGGGGATTTTTTTTCGCTGGATTTGTTTATTAAAAGTGTTGGTTTGTAGATGTGTGATAGTGATCAGAGAGAATGTTTATGTGAGGGATTTTTTTTTCGTTGGGATTTGTTTATTAAAAGTATTGGTTTGTGTTAATGTTGTTTTTTTTTCTTTTTAATTTCTTCCCCTCTCTTATAAAATCCAGGAAAATAAAATAACATCCAAATAAGCAGAAATGCTGCCATGGTGCATTTTCTCAATCAAGATAACACCCCTTTTTAAAATAGAACCGTTCAAAGGAGCCCGGTGCTAGTCCAAGTGGCTTTCCAGGTTGGACAGCATTATTGTTGATCGTGAAAAGGATTTTTCCACTGCTTTATATTAAATTGGGACTGATTAAACAATTTATCAAGTGTTTGCCAACATATGGAAACTGTTTCAAATATATTTGTTCGAAGTTTCCGAAATTTTAGGTTCACTTTTGTTTATTATTTTTTATGAATGATACTCATGAAAATGTTTCTGGAAACATGAATTGTTTTGCTAATGACGTCAAAGTTATGAGGATTGTAGAAAATGATGAACTAGTAAATCAGCTGCAAGAGGATTTGAACCATATTACTAAGTGGGCAGACAAGTGGAGCATGGCAGTGAATGTTGGGAAATGTCAAGTGCTGCATTTAGGTCATGGAAATAAGCATACTAGCTATTATTTACAGGGTTCAGTCATTAGTAAGGAAGAGAATGTTATGGATCTAGGTGTCTTAATAAATCAAGACTTCAAGTTTAGTCAACAGTGCAGCATAGCTAGTAACAAAGCCAATAGGATGCTTGAGTTTATAAATAGATCTATTTCAAACAAATCTAAGAAGGTTCTTCTACCTTTATATAGAAGTTTGGTAAGACCTCATTTGGAGTATGCTGTTCAGTTTTGGTCTCCTTATCTTAAGAGAGACATTAATTTATTGAAAAGGGTACAAAGGAGGGCCACAAGGTTAGTGAATGGATTTTCTAATTTAGACTATGATTCCAGACTTAAAATGCTTAACATGTATTGTATAGTCTTGAGGAAAGGAGAACCAGAGGGGACATGATTCAGTTGTTTAAATTTATCAAAATGAAAGATGTTATAGGGTTAAATTTTTGCACGGAAAGCAGGACAAGGGGTCATTGTTATAAGCTGCTTAAACCTCAGGCTAACCTGGAAATTCGGAAAATCACTATTTTAGCAGAGTAGCGGGAACTTGGAATAGTTTACCGGAAGAGGCGGTAAGGAGCAAGGGAGTAGATAGTTTTAAGAGGGCCATTGATCTTCATTGGGGTCTATAATTTGACTAAGACCAGCCCAGTTGGGCCCAGAGCCTGTTGCTGATAGTCACATTTGTATTTGTAGTTGTAAATTGACTGAAGCTAAATTGAAAGAGGAAATATTCACAGAACCTGACATGCGCAAACTTTTATCTGATAAATTGTTTTTTTAATCAAGGAATGAAACAGAAAAGAATCCTTGAACTCATTCAAGGATGAGGTACATAAGTCATTGGAAAGTAACAAAGACTGACCATAAAAAAATCGTTAAGAGGACGCTGGCTGCATTCAAAGCTCACAATTGCAATATGAGTTTGAAAGTCCCTTTTCTACATTCTCACGTAGACTACTTTCCCAAAAACCTTAGAGGCTTTAGTGAGGAACAATGTGAAAGATTTCATCAAGATGTGAAAGTCCCAGAGCAACGCTACCAGGGAAGATGGGACGTAAATATGATGTCAGACTGCTGTTAGATGCCCCAGCGGGAAACATAGAATTCCAACCAGCGAAAACGCACCAGAAGAAGTATGAGTAAAAAGAAAAAAACCGTTTGACCGTGAAAAGGAGTAGACACTAAATGTGATCTACTTTTTAAAATGTGTTGTAATGAGTAAAAACATTGTACAGCTTTTTTTTTCCAATAAATATGTGATTTTTCTTTAACTTTAATTTTTTGACTTTGACAATTAAACCCTTGCGTATTGCAAAAAATATGTACGTGATAGAAAAAAATGAAGCTCATGTTTGGATTCAGCACACCGAAAAACATAAAAATCAGTCAAAACATCCCATGCATCTGTTCAAAAAATTTTGTTGCAGACCTGTGTAATAGGCCAAGCTCTGATTATCAGATTTAAAAAAAAAAAATGAAGTCAAAGCACCGAGAAAGTCTGATCAAAGCATTAACGGAACAGCTAAACATCAAATTAAAAATTATTTCGTGTTTCAGTAATGAAACAATATGCCCATGAATGGAACGATAGGGTACATGATCGTGAAATGAGTGACCATTTTAGTGGTATAAAAAGCTCATTTTATGTTTCGTGAATCTCACTTATAGACTGACTACCAATTGATTAATTAAAAATGAAAATGCATTCCCATTCTAAAAAATACATAATTTTTTACGAGACAAAATCTAGAACTAAGACCGACTTCTTAAAGAAAGCTGTCAGGACTAGCAATAAATAGCTAATTTTCAGAACTATTTAATTTAGAAGCACTTGGTTATCAGCTTAAACAGTAACACGTAACTAATATTGCTTCGTTGTACCTTTGAAGAAAGAGGTTTGCACCAATGCGCTGTTGTTTCACTTGTTTTCACGAATGAGTTTTTCCTTGTTTTTCCGTAATTAAATAAGGTGGTCTATTAAAGGTTACATTTCTCATTATTGGTACATTTAACTTAAAGGAAGCTATAACTTGAGTTAAAGTTTTTCACATTCCTGTCTTAATTAAGTTTAAACAAATTACACCACAAAAAGCTTCACTTTTCAAGTAATACACATTTTTAGGGAAAAAATTGCCGTGATATGGCAAGAGTGAGTTTTCCAACTAGAGATTATTTTAATGTAAAGCATTAAGTGATATTTGCAAGCTCTAAGACACCAATTGCATACACCGTATGAGTATTTATAATAATATACACCTTATGTAATGAAAATGAAGAAATGGACGAAGAACATCAGCTCAAATGCACTCACTTGAACGAAGAAAAGTATATAACCGAAATTGGCGTGCCAGAGAGATGATGATGCTGACATTTAATGGCTGAATATTTTAGTGGTTCTTGAGTTTATACATATTGTTTCCCTTTAGGTCGTTGTATTTTAATTGTTTTAGTGTTGACAAGTTTACTGTTATCTGTCTATTGTTTTAAATGTTATCATTTTTTTTAATTCTGTTTTTGAATTCCAATCTCATGCATTTGCGATACATGAAGGCCCATGGTGTAAAATCAAGTGCTTTTACAAACGTTATGCTCAAGACATACAATCTTTTACGAAAAACACCTGCAATTTTCAAAAAAAAAAACTATTGTAGTTGAAACATTTAAAGTATCTCGACACCTTTAAGATATTTAAACAAAACAAATTCTATTCCGTACCAAAAGTACAATTTCATGGAAAAGAAAATATTTTTTAAATGATTTTCCCCAATTGAGATCAGAAAAAATGAAAAGTACGTTCGAGCCAGTATTTCACCAGAAAACTTTCCGAGACTAAATTCTGCGTATTCAAATTATTCTCATTCTTTCCTCTTTCTATGAAACTTTTCCTGTGTCTCCGATTTCCGAAACGAATGAAATAAATTAAAAGAAAAATGGTTACAAATTTATTGCTCTTTCAACTGATATCAAGTAAAGAAGACTGATACAACAAATTGTTTTAGTCTCCAGCCGCGGAAAAAAAATTATTATTCCCTGAGGTGCACAATTTTTTTTCAAAAGTAATTTAACGGCGATTTTCATTTCCTTCAACTCGTTTTGGCATTGAAATTCTATATTCAACCATCGCACCGTTACAATGATTTATTTCGTTGCATTTAATGCGTTCTAGGTGACATTGTAATTAAAAAAAAAGTTCTCTGTTGATTCAAAGTGTGTGATTGTTGCATGTTTAATATGCAAAAAAGTTATGTTGAAATATTTCGTTTCAAATTTGAACGTCTTAAAGAGTTCTTTGCTTGCCAGTAATGTTATTATAAAAAACGTTTTTGGGTGCAAAATTAAATGATGGGATTTGTGTATTGCTTGAAATGAAAATGTAAATTCATTTACAGCCAAATCAGCGTATAAATTGCTGTCACCAGCACAAATTATTGCAGACGGTATTGAAAATTAAGCACCACATTGTTAAATCTAACTAAAAGTTGACAATAGCTTCATTTACTTTAAAGACAACTAGCAAAATCAGAACTCCTTATTTCTTGCGGAACCTTACAGTACATTGTTTTAGAGAATTCTAGGGCATCGTTAAACCTTGGTTGGGAAACGATGTTTTACATAAAGCATTTGTTCTACGGTAGCGCTGCGTGCTTCGTTAGAACCATCGATGATAATGGGGAAGAATCAACCAAGAAAATATTCCTACTTTGACTGGTAGATATAGCTAAGAGAGTTACAAAACTCAAAAATTCACTATCGACGAATTTTAAAATACAATGATTGATTTTTAATGAACTTTTGAAAAAAACCACACATGCAAAAAAGCGCACCTTGAGAAGCGTCAGCAGTGATGTCACATATCTGGTTCACAGTAGACTTGCATCGCAGCTGTACTAGCTTTTCATTGCGGAAGTTTGTTTTTACTTCAATTATCTTTTTTTTTTTAATCTGTTAATTCACTATGATGATTGGATTCAGGCTTAGAATAATCGTCGATTACATAATCGTAATCTACGTAATCGATTACATTTTTTTTTGTAATCATAATCATAATCATAATTTGGAAATGGAGTGCTCGAAATCGTGTAATCGTAATTTTAATCGAGTATTTCTTGCGTAATCGTAATTGTAATCTAAGTTTGAATAATCGTAATTTAGCCTTGTAATCGTGTAATCCCGACTTGCTGAAAGCGAAAGTTTCTAAGTTACGTTTTTACAATGGTGTGAAAATATTGTCCAATACAAGCTTCGGAAAGACTTAAGAGCTGTTCGGTGATCGTTTGATCGTTACCGGTTGTTTGTAAATGAGGGCAATAAAATCGAGCCCCAGGTGCTTTTCAACCTTTAGGCGCCTATCACAAAAACGTCTCCCCTTGATTTTTAGGATGGGTCATCAATTTTCCCTTTCATCAGCTGTCAGTGACAGCAACAAACGAAGTCATCCTTGCCACCACCTCGGAATAGAACAGTGGTGTCAAAATACTAGAACACATGTTTTCAGTCAGTTCGACTGGACGGCCCTGTTGAGGAGAGAATCGCGACGGCCCCGCCGTTATATGACTTTCGCTGTTTTTTTTTTTTTTTTTTTTTTTTTTTCCCAACTTTCATTAGCGGAAAAGGAGGAATTTTGTCAGAAAAAGAGCAAATTTGCGATTGCACTTCAGGTACATTAAATTTATGCTTTGTATTTTAATGCCGATATTATTTTTAATTAAAAAGTATATAAAGAAGAAAAAGTTGCGTGTTTATAAATTTTTCAAACATTTGTTTATGTGTATGATTGAAATCAATAATTTATTTTTCAATATTAATTATCTTTTCATGCTTAGAATAATTTCAATATACTATTGTATTTCTGTTTATTATTTTAGTTTCATGTTTCTAGTAGCAATAATAGCAGTATACCTCAGAAAATCTGACATAAAATATTATTATAAAGTGATCATACACGCAAAAAAAAAAAAAGAAAAGAAAAGAAACCTTCAAGAAATCATATCAAAACTTTTTACTCATTTTCAAATTATATTGTTTCAAGAATTGTTTGATTGTACACATTTTAAAAATTAATGGAGTTAGGGCATAAAACATAATATATTTTTTTATGTAGGTAAAAGTTTTGCTTCATGCCGAAACTTCATTTTTTAAAGTTGCATTAACACTTCGTTCTAAATATTTTTCTTTTTTTATTTTTCAATTACAGACTTTATTTAGAAATGAACCGTGTTCTTGCGTTTATGTCATTAAGTTTATAACAGTAATGAAATTTTTGTTTAGTAAAAAAAAACAATTCTCGTTAAAGTAGTATTATAAAATATGGGTATTGCATTGCTTTTTCAGTGTAAAAGTAAAGTTAATAGTTTAAACCACATACTTATCAGTATCAATGTTTTTGTGTAAAAAAAAGTATCATTTGCTTTTCAAATCATAAAGAAACTACCTTTTACAGTTGAAAAACTTAAGGCAAGTGCTGCTTATGTAATGTATTCTGATTTTCTACAACATACAAAATCCACTGATTTCTTTTTCGTGAGCGATTTAGCTATACAAGCAAATAATTTTTGGCCATGAAAAGTAACCATGTTGGAAATAAACCTTTTCACATAAAAAACACTATTTACTGATGAGTATGAGTTTATGGTTTAATGCTGTAACGGCATTGCATAACTCATTTATAAGAAAATATTTTACTATTGCTTTCGCAGTTAAGAACCGGCAATTTCACACAAATAGTATAATACTGCTTACTTTATGGGTAGTTAAGGTTAATTTTAGAGGGCAAATTCATTTATAAGACAGTATATCACTGCATCTTTTACGGTTATTTTCTGTAAATTTAATATGACACTTAAATCATAAGGCAGTTTTTCACTTATCATTTTTTATTTCACAGGAAAATTCCTTTATACGACAGTATATTACAACTACTTTTAGTTTACTATTGTTAATTTCACAGTAAAATTCCTTTATAAGACAGTATATCACTGCTAATTTTACTTTACAGTTTATCACTACTAATTTTACTTTACAGTTTATCACTGTGAATTTTACAGTAAATTTCCTTTTAAGACAGTATATTACTAATAATTTTAGTTTCTCACTGTAAATTTTATAGTAAATGTTCTTTATAAAACAGTATATTACTGTTAATTTTACAGTTTATCACAGTAAATTTTACGGTAGATGTTCTTTATAAAATAGTATATTACTGCTAATTTTACAGTTAATTATTGATAATTTTACATGTTTAAACTTTAACTTCAGCTGCCAGTATTATACTGTAAAATCAACAGCTTTTTGGGGGTTTTTTTTGTTTGCAGTGTATATATATGTATATATTTTAATTAATGAACAATCACAAATGTTGCAATTACAATTGGATAATATAGTTTCACAAATTTTAATTAGTACTTTATAATCAATCTTAAATCAATTATTAAGTCAATATTTTGTAACAAAGCCATTAATTACTCTTTGATCATGTTTTGTTGAAAATGCTAATTATCCAAAAAAATCAAAATTCATTTGAAGACAATTTTTGTTTACAGGCTGCGTTATAAAATAAAATAAAGGTAATATTCACGTGAAATGAATACATATGTGTTAGAGAAGTAATAAATAATTTATTTAAGTAAAATAATTAAATCTTATAATTCATTGTACAATATTTAATGGTGAAATCCTTAAAAATTGAAAAGTGTCCAGAATTAAATCCACTAGTTCATGTACATATATCTAATCACCTATATACGACATACGGATAAAATAGTTGTGCAGTATTTAAGTGCACTTTAAATGGTTCAAATTAATTTGGATGTGCTTTTATTTCCTTTATTGCTCTTTTACTGCAGCAACGTCAGAATTCAAAAAATAAAATAAATAAATAATTAAATTAAATAAAATAATAATAAATCCTTAAGTTAAGATTACACATTAGATGCAATCATCATTTCATTCATCTCTATATAAGATAATCAAAAATCATAATTTTGCAACTATAACGCTGTAGTCGTGAATGTTGTTGTGAGGACTATATTATGTAATGATATATATATATATATATATATATATATATATATATATATATATATATATATATATATGTTCCTCACAAATCTGTAATCGCGTAATCGAAATCGTAATTGGCACATGATAATCGTAATCGATTACATTTTAAAACGTAATCTAATCGTTGTTGTAATCGTAATAGCGATTTCACAGATGACTGTAATCGTAATCGTAATTGTAATCTCCAGTTTTTCATGTTCGTAATCGTAATCGATTAAATTTTCTCGTAATTGACTCCAAGCCTGATTGGATTCGTCAAAGGGATACCCAATAACCTGCTACAAGTGTCAGCGACGATGGTTTTAAACTGTTTACGGAGAAAACGAAATTCAAATTTCTAGAAATACTATACTTGGCGAATTTTACCAAGTACAGCTGCAATGATCAACAACGCTGTGAATGCTGAAAAAAAAAACTGTTTTCACTACAGCCGCTGTGCCAAGATCCTCGCTGAGGTAGCCATTGGCGCTAGCGATCGAAAAGCGGAAATATACAGTACTGGCCAGAATGGATAGGTCACCACAAAAAAATCTTCGATGTTTATTAATGCACAAGAATAATTGCATTTAACCAAGTACAGTCGAGTCTCGATATCTCGAAGTCCCAAGGTACCAGCTAACTTCGAGTTACCGGTAGTTTGAGTAGTAGGAAGTTCTCACAGATTTCTCAAGAGTTTGGGACTCAATGAAGGCTTCGAGGTAAAAGAATATTTGAGCTATGAGGCTTCGAGTTATCGAGATTCAACTGTATTTATTTTGTGATAATTATTAATTGTGTAGGGGGGAGGGGTTATAAGCACAGTATACATACTTAATTGAGAAAGGGTTCAATATTTGATATGGAAACTTTTTTTTTTGTCTTTTTCAGTACAGCTTGGATACGATCAGTCATTGAAATACATAATTTTTCACAATAATCTGGTGTAAATTCTGTAATCCACGTTTGTTTTATAGTGTCTCTGAAAGAGAGGTGGTCTAACGCTCAGTAACTTTACGCTTTAAAATTACAGAACAATTCTCGACTGGGTTTAGATCCGGGAAACTTCCGGCCCAATCATCTGAAACCCCTTCTCTGCAATGGCGGGATGTTTCAGCATGTTGGAAGTGGGAGTACTGGTTGATATTCATAAACGTTGGTGACTTATCTTTTAGCACATCGAGATAAACAATTCCATTAATTGCTGTGCTAAAAGAGAAGTCACCGGCTTTTATGAATATCAAATAGTACACACTGTTGCCCTTTCCTCCACGAAGTTTGCTTATTGTTCGTTTTTTTTCTAACCCTAGATATATGCAGAGTAAAGTTCAGATTATCCGCGGTTCGGATTTCCGCAGGTCTTTCAGCTGTCTTTTTTTTTTTTTTTTTTAACTTTTAATTTTAATGATGAATTGAATGCAGAAAAATTCACTCATTTTAACTTACTCCAGCTTGCACCCGTTTTAAAATCATCCACAAAGCAACTCTCTCATTTCAACGGATTATTCAACATTTTGAAGAGCAAAAGATACATTGCTTTATAACAAGCTACTGTTGAAAAATCTTTAATAAAAGCAACTAAGTGACTTTCTGTAAAAATTAAGGGTATTTTTTATTTTAGGATATGTACTAGTACAATGTTTTTTTTTTTTTGGTATTTTTCTTTTTTTTAAGTGAATAAATGCGTTATTGTTCGTTTTTTTTTTTATTTTTTTTTTAGATTCAATGTTATAGTTTTTAGCCATAATTTACATGTATGGTAGAGTGTTATTGATTTTTTCTTTTTTGTTATTGTACTTTAGTACATTTTTTACATATTTTTTGGATTATCCATGATATTCGCTTATCCGTTATTGTGTACCGTATTCCACGAATCAGGAGGTTACTTCATACGTGATTGTGCTTTTTTCATTCTCTAAGTTTTCAAATCAATTTAGCTTGATTACTCTTACATGTTGATAGTGGTGCAGCCGGGGGGGGGGGGTGTCAACTTCCCTGAATCCTTGGTTTTAACCCATATTGCCAATCCTAATACTGTAGTTTGTGTGCATAAGGGTGGTAATGAATAGAAACTTCGTCTTGAAGGTAATTTTTCCGCGTGCGCTGCAGCAGGTGAACTTCATTAGCTTACGAATATAAAAATACGTTAAGAAATTCTTGTTTTACTAATACCTAATATATTTTACTAAGCCAACAAGCAAAGAGATAAAATAAGACGGAGTGTTACAAGTTTAAAATTCTGTGAAATTTGATGTAATCTAAGAAGGTTCTTCTGCCTTTATATAGAAGTTTGGTAAGACCTCATTTGGAGTATGCTGTTCAGTTTTGGTCTCCTTATCTTCAGAAAGATATTAATTTATTGGAAAGGGTACAAAGGAGGGGCTACAAGATTAGTGAATGGATTTTCTAATTTAGGCTATGATTCCAGACTTAGAATGCTTAACATGTAGAGTCTTGAGCAAAGGAGAACCAGAGGGGACATGATTCAGTTGTTTAAATTTATCAAAATGAAAGATGTTTTAGGGTTAAATTTTTGCACGGAAAGCAGGACAAGGGGTCATTGTTATAAGCTGTTTAAATCTCAGGCTAACCTGGAAATTCGGAAAAATTATTATTTTAGCAGAGTAGTGGGAACTTGGAATAGTTTACCGGAAGAGGCATAAGGAGAAAGGGAGTAGATAGTTTTAAGAGGGCCATTGATCTTCATTGGGGTCTATAATTTGACTAAGACCAGCCCAGTTGGGCCCAGAGCCTGTTGCTGGTCGTCACATTTGTATTTGTAATTTTGGTAAAACATTTTAAAACGTTTCATACAGCTGTAAGTGCGATTCTTCCAAAAGTTAGTAGGAGAGTTACGAACTTTGCAACAGCAATTTGTTTTTGAATTACAAGTTTTTCCTTTCTTACAGGGTAGTAGCAGCCGCGTGCTTTTTTCATAACAAAGGAGCCTGTCAACCGTTCCTGGTGGACAAGCATTTACATTACCGTATGTGTAGCATGGTATTGTGAGTGCGCAGTTGTTTTTTTTTTTTTTTAGCCTTTCTTTAAGTGTAAACTATATTCCGAGCCTTGTGAAAGCCATCATAATGAAGCAAAAGGAAGATACATTGATAAAATCAAGATCGTTAACAATTAGGATCTGTATTTATTAAGTAAAAATGAATTTTAAACTGATTCGCTTCTAACTTGTCGTACAAATACATAAAAAAGGAAAAGAACAATCGATAGCTCCACAGTTTATGAATATTTAGTTCATTAAGAACATCAAATCGTATCAAAACAAGCATATTAGCAGGCAGTTTGTTGCTATTCTACTCAGTGGTTTAAAACACGGAGATTTTAGTAAATAATACTTTTTTTAAATGATTGATGCGTTGAAAATGAAACATCAGTATGAAATACAAACAAAACAAGCCAAAACTGAAAAAAGAACGGGCCAAAATAACAGTTAAATCTATAAGAAAAAAGATTACAGAGCAAATCATCGGTAAGAAAAGCAGACGACGTTTCGAGTATGTTTAGCTGTCATCAGCACGTGGTGTTTGTTTGTCTACCAGGATGACGTCAGCTGCTACTGCCCTATATTCCAATGTAGTAAATGGGCAATTTAAAACTTCGAAACATTAAAGCAGTACATTTAAATCCCGTTACACTACGAATTTCAAGGGACGGCAAATTTTTTTCGTTGTAATAGAATTCAATCAAAGAAATGGCAGTTGAAACGGGACTGAAACTTTGTTTCGTTAGGAATGTTTCATTATATTTTTATTCGCAGTGATGATTTTTTTTTTTTTTTTCATTTCCCTCCCTTTGATCTCGTCACAGTCCCGTCACTTCGAATTTTTCCAGTGGGGAAGGTAAAATATATGCACTCAAAACGTACTCCATCAAAAAACAGCAAAAACCACTCCCTCTTAGTTCTTAGATGCAAACACAAAAAATTCTGACCCCCAAATGACGTGCTTGTCTCTGTCTCATCGCCCATTTGATTTTTAATGTCGTGTCGGTTTATTTGAAGAACGGAAGCACGGTCATTTTTTGTGGTGCCATCTGGTGCTTTAAATGTAAGTGAAAAGAAATAAATATCAGGTAATTATTACTTTCCTCGGATACAGTCTTCAGCTTTTAATGTTTTCACTTCTATTTTTGTTTTTCTGTTTCTTTTTTTTTTTGGATCAGAAGAATAATGCATTGGCCTCTTTTAAATGTGGTGTAGAATAGACTATCCCCAATTTCCAGGACCCCGCTGGTTCTCCCTCCCTCTCTCTCTCTCTCTTTTTTTTTTTTTTTTTTGAGACTGCGGATTTTTTAACAAAATTTTAAAAAATAGGTACAAAATACAGTATTTTGAGGTCTTTAATAAAGTAATGGATACTACAAAAATATTTGAAAAAGGGCAAACAGTAACCCATTAAAAGTTATTCGATCAAAATAAAAATGGTTTGTGGTTCGATAAATCGTTGATATTAATCGACAGGTCGATTAAGAGCGAGAGAGATAGGAGGGGAGAAAAAGTATTTTATCTAAAAACTATCAGAAATGTGGCATATTTAATTAAGTTACTTTTTGAGTAAAACTAACAATCCCATGGAATCCATCCGTTAGGAACACTGGCTTTGACCTGACCCTAGTGACCGAACTCTACATCTAATAAGGGAAGAAATAGTCACTCCTTCAAAAAAAAAAAAAGTAAAATGGCAAAGAAAAAAAAATAGTCATGTAAAATTCGAGACGGACGATAGGGGGCAATGAGTATTTAAAAGACAAAATAAGAATAATGATAAAGGGCTAATAGAATATGGAGTTAAAAACGTATGCAAAAATAATTAAGAGCTCAAACAAGAGAAATCACAATTTACATAAGCAGTGGAATGTGGGGCAAAGTGAAATAGTTAAGATAACAGACTTGTTTTGAAATGAAAAAATTGGAAATTTGTTTTAAAAATCATTGCACATAACGAAGGAATGATGTGTTTTGTATAGTACAATTTGATTTGAAATATTAGTTTTTATTTTTGGCAGTTGTTTTGTACTTTCAAAAAAATGTGTAAAAATTTTCGCCTCTAAAAAACATGAGGCAAAGTGAAAAATAAGGTACTTTCGTTTGAAAAATTTTCTACTTAGTAATCAACGGTAAATGTCATCAAATGAAAGCGTAAATAAGCGAATAAATGAATTATTGATGAAAAATAAACTAATAAACAAATAAATGAATAACTGAATTAATTAATTTATAAGAAAAAATAAATAAAAGAATAAAACAGAGAATGATTAAGAAAATAAGCGAATGAATGATTAAATAAGTGACTAATTAAGTAAAATTATGCAAATAAATTCACTTTGCCCCATCCACTTTACCCCACGTGTACGAGACAAATTGCACTGAACATTTAAAATCAAAACATGCCTAGTGTGAACTAAACAAGTGCTACCTCGGCATCAGTAGATTTCAATTAATACTTAAAATGATAATTTCAAGAATTTTACTACTCTGTAATAACAAAAAGTATGTTTAAAAAATTACGAATATAAAAACAAGTGCATTAAATTTAGAAAATGACTTATATATTTTTTTCATTGATCTTTGGAGCTATTTATTTTTTTGACAAGAATCAACTATATGTTCAGAAATGTAATGAAAACATTGCTTGCTAAGTAACGATACAAGCTGTGAAAATATTTTACCATTTCACTTTGCCCCGGTAATCCACTTTGCCCCACATTCCCCTACTAAGGTTCAATTAAAGAAGGGGGGGGGGATCTTCTACTTAGTTTACAATTTAATTCCCCAACTTACATTTTATATGGAGGAGTAGTGGAACATATTATTTGTTCTACTGCGTACTTTTTTATCAACTGGAAGTGATCTTCTTTCAATCGAATATTATTCAAGATGTATTGGATAACTGAATTTTTACAAGGTCACCATAGTTTTTATAATAAATTTTGTTTTTGCAGTGGATGTCGGTTAAATTGAATCAGTGGCTTATTGTATCAAACTCTTTACTAAATCAAAACTTCAAAAACAGAGCAAAATGCAGCTTTACTGAACTTGCCACTTTACTGAGTCAAAACCATTTAAGACAATCGTGATTCATATAAAAGCGGCGGCCACTGTATTTTTATTTGTGACCTCAACTCTTTGTATTTAATATTTAATCGATGAAACGTAACCAAATTTCTCAGAACGGACTGCTGCGTGATGTACAAAGTTAGGTACCTGAAGGTGTTTAGTGGGATATTGAGCCATGACGACTCCAATGGCGTGGCCAGCTGCGCTAGATTACGCTGGTGAGAATCCATGGCGCGAACAACCCAATCAAGCCGGTCTCACAAATTCTCGATTTGGCTTAAGTTAGGTGAGTTTGCTGACCAGGGGAGAACGGTAAACTCATCCTGGTGCCCTTCGAACCACGCATGCTTACTGGCAGCTGTATGCCACTTTGCATTGTCCTGCTGGTAGATATCATCATTCTGAGGAAAAACAATATTCATATAGAGGTGGACATGGACCGCAAAGGTAGATGCGTACTTGTATTGATCCATCGTGCATTCCACAATGAGGGGTGAACCCATAGAATCCCAGAAAAACATTCCCTAGACCACAATGTTCCTGCCTCCAGCTTGGACCGTTCCGACAATGGTTGCAGGGTATTCGCTTTCAGAAGTTTCACGCCTTCTAATCCAACATCCGCCTGTCCGATGGAGCATAAAACGTGATTCATCAGTAAACGTTTCCTGTCGCCAATCAATGGACGTCTAGCTGCGGTACTGGCGTGCGAATTCCGTGGTCGTCGAAGGACAGTAGTCAGCATAGTTGCATGAACCAGGTTTCTGCTTCGGGAGCCCAGACGCAGCAACGTCCGCTAAACAGTAGTGTGGGAAACGATGTTGGTAGCCCCTTCCCTACAAGCAAAACTTCTTGCAGCAATCTTGACGGATCCTGATATCGTATTGACGGCGTCAAGATTGCGTAATCTTGCATAAAGATTGCATAAAGGTTGTTATAACAAGATTGTTATAACAATCTTTATGCAATCTTAAATACATTCTGACATATCAATATTGATTTCGTCTTGCAATATCAAGATTGCATAAAGATTGTTATAACAATCTTTATGCAATCTTGCATACATATTGACATAACAATATTGATTTCGTCGTAAAATATCAAGATTGCATAAATCTTGTCAGCGTCAAGATGTTCTTGATATCTCATTGTCGCAGTCAAGATCATTAGCGCGCACAATAGAAAGGAGGCGCATGCGCGGAGTTTTACACCCAGCATTCCGGTTTTTTTCCTTTTTCAACGCTAAGCGAACGCTGCACGTGGAAACGTGGATACAATTTAGGCTTAGTTAAAACTCGGTTGCTTCATTGTTGTGTGCAATATTATTGTTTTAAAGTTATTTATTTATGATCCTATTACTGCATTTATTCGATGTCGCTGTGCTATACAATCCATATCGCGACCAATTAGCGAGCAATAGCAGAAATGGCTGACAGCAAAGGATTACATGCAAAGATTTTATCATAATCACTCTTCAAGCTCACGAGTAAGCTAAATTTTATTCATTAACTATTTATGTTATTCTTTAAGATAAATTGATTTTTTGTCTAAACAGTATTTTTAAAGCTGACATCTATCTAGATTGTAACTTGAATTCCTTGTTGATTATTTCGGTACAATTAATGCTCTTCAATTAATCATAACTAGGCATAATTTTATGTCTTTGCAGTACTAAAAGAATCATAAATTTAAAAATAAATCAAATATTGCACCATATTTTTACCAAGCCCAATTCCATTAAGCATAAATAATAATAATAATAAGAAGAAGAAAAGAATTAATATTGATCGCAAAAAAATTCAATTAAAATAAATAAAAAAATAAATATCAATTAAAATAACTTAAGTTACAACTAAGTGCTTAACACTTTTTTGAAGTCTACAAGCTAAAATGAAACATCAGATTTAAGAAGTAAAGTTCAATCTGAAGTTAATGTAGACATTTTCATTAAATACAATTAAATTGCAATTGTAATAAACAAAAATATCGTCCTGTGAATTTCTGATCATGTGTCAGCCTTAAAAAAATTTTTCAGCTAGAAAAATAATCAATATTGAAGAGTAACAGAAATAGTTTAAGAATGAAATTTAATTCGTGAATTTGAAGTGAAAATAACAAATAACTAAATAAATAAAACTCCTTGCATACAGATTGCATGACAAGAAAATGCCAAGATCTTGATATTTTCTTGTTATAACAATCTTTATGCAAAATTACAAAAGCAATCTCATCTTGCACAGCGATTGTCATGACAAGAAAATGTCAAGATCTTGATATTTTCTTGTTAAATAATCTTTATGCAAGATTACAATAGCAATATCATCTTGCATAGAGATTGTCATGACAAGAAACTTTCAAGATCTTGATATTTTCTTGTTATAACAATCTTTATGCAAAATTACAATAGCAGTATCATCTTGCATAGAGATTGTCATAACAAGAAACTTTCAAGATCTTGATATTTTCTTGTTATAACAATCTTTATGCAAGACAGTGGCGGCGCCAGCTATGGGGCAGGGGGGGGGGCAACCGCCCCCCCCCCGTCGGAATCGTCTTGCCCCCCCCCCCCATCGGGGAAATTTTCTAACTTCGTCGGGAAAATCCGACGATCAAATTTTCCGACAGAAATTTAAGTGCCGAAAATCTCTCCGATCCCGACGGATCAGTAAAATTTTTTCAATAAAATAATTCAATCAAAAAAACTTTTTTTTTCTAAAATATTCTCATTACTTAACGAATTACGCATTTCCAGACCAATTTTGAACACGAGAACCTTCGGTAGACCAGTAGCAACAGGATGCATCGGCTAGATGTCGTCGTATCTCTTTTGAACGAACGTAAGTTCTGCTGGAGAAAGTTATTTTTGTTCAGGTTGAAAAGGACAAATCTTCCTCTTTTTTTCTTACCAGCTCACCCCACACCCGAAAACCGCCAGCAGCATCAGGGTTGCAGCAGCATGGCAAACGGACATTCATTGTCACTTTCTGAGAATCTGATAATCATCAACAATAAATAGCTGTTTAGTTGCCTCAACCTCATTTCTTAAAATCAACCGCTAGACACGTGTTTCTCTCCAGGGCTTTTGCCACCCTCTGAGGAGGAGCGATACTTGAGACTCGGGGATTAGACCCCTTTTTCTTCTCGTAAACCAGTGCCGCGGACTCCCGAGCGTTGTGCATAGAGGATAGAGAGCTAGTAAAGAAACGAAGCATACCCTAGGCCCCAGTTCGAATTCGTCCTTCGCACCGTCACGTCATGGTGACAGAATGCACTAAAACTTTTCATTCACGGAGTTACTTCTTAACAAGAGAAAAAAAATCTTAACAAAAATTTAAACGAATTGAAATTTAACAGAACAGAACAGATGTAGATCTTGTCCAGAAGTAACTGGGTAACTGTGTGTTATAAACTTTTGAAATGTTTTTTTTTTTTTTTTTAGCAATAGGGACAGTATGAATTTGATTTCTTTTTTTTTTTTTTTTTTTTTTCTTTCTTCGTTTCTTTCTTTCTTTCTTTCATTTAAAAACGTACACATTTAGATAACAACGAGTTAAAAATTAAATCTACACAATTTGTGTTTAGAGGTGAGGAAAAAAAGTGTTGATACTTTTTTTTCGCTCATATTTTTCACTCTCAAGCAGACTAGTTTATAAGATAATTCTTTTTATTTATTAAGTGCAATTACACTTCATTTGTTTTTCATTTCCTTTATCATTTAATATTTTCGTTTTGTGTATCTCTGAAATTCTTTCGGAAAATAAAATTGTAGATGAATGTACATCTTTATCCTTTTGTTTAGTTTCAATCCTGATTGTAAACCCCCGACGCAACAAGGAAGGGGGTTGACGTGTATAAAGTTGACATGTCTATGTATTTGTCATTTGTCGATCTGTCTGTGGCACTCTACAGGCTGATCGGATTGACCGTTTCGAAAAAAAAAATTGTTTGAAAGGAGAGTGTTCTCAGCTAGATCGCGTTTTCGAATGACATTAATTAACGAAGATATTAATTAAAAACCTTTAAAAGGTTTTCACGATTTTTGAAGAGAAAAAAAAAACAAGAGAAAAGTAAAACAACAGTATCAAAATGAAAAAAAAAATTCTGCATC
Organism: Uloborus plumipes; assembly: GCA_038373865.1. Lineage (NCBI taxonomy): Eukaryota > Metazoa > Arthropoda > Arachnida > Araneae > Uloboridae > Uloborus > Uloborus plumipes. Next base: position 70,951 of record JAXGGA010000018.1, read on the forward strand.
TGATAGAATGTGTTTGAAACTTCCATATTATTTAGAATTCAAATGCTAATGTTTTTTAGAAAATGCGGCTAAACCTTAAATTTACGCAATTGGAAGCCGATGTCATTGTTGGCCCACGAAAAAAGAAAACTCAATGATTTAAAATGTTTTTCTGTTGCCATTTTATATTTGTTAACAATTAAAATACTTGTAATTGATTTTAGTATGAGGTTTTAAAAGAATATTCAATTTTCCCTCTTTATTCTGCTTTTGCCGACTAGCAAATTTACTAGTAAGGATTATCGTTCCTTTTCCGCGTTTACCTGGTCCTCTTGAAAACAACTGAATGTATTTAAATTAAAAATGCTTTTTGATCAGTGTAGTTCGTTTTAATATGACGTTGGCACTTAGGGTCTGGGTTTTTTTATTTTTTTTAATTTAATCCTAATACTTGTACTGTTTTGTTTTGGGTTCATGGTCAAAATGATTACCTTTTATGCGAATGCACCATAAAAATTAAAACACTGGAGAACGGGGGGGGGGACTTTTAATTTTTAAATTATACCTGTGCCCCCGGTTCGGCAAGCTTATCCCCCTGTCGGGCATTTCCTAGCGCCACCTCTGGCACAAGATTACAATAACAACCTATCTTGTTATTTTTTTTTGATATTAGGTTGCATGCTCCTTGTCAGACAATCTTGTGGCAAGACTCTGACAATCGAAAATCAGTAATATAATATTCTTGAGACAAGATTTTGACGCTTCAATCTTGATGCAATCTTGAGGCAAGAAGTTCTGCTTGCTCTGTTGGTTCATCTGGGGGGTCCAGTTGCTCAACGGTAGCCGTCTATTAACCCGAACGCATCTCCGCAGCCGTAATTCGCCTCTGTCATCTGTGGCTCCTAGAGCATCACATTTGCCATGTCGCTGATTTTGAACGATCCCATTTTGCCATGCACGGTACACTTTTACCACGGCGGCAAGCGAACAGCTCAAAAACTCAGTCATTTTAGAAATGCTTCCGCCCTTGACCCGAAAGCCAATGTTCGTGCCTTTTTGTACGTCGGATAAATCTCTTCGTCTTTGCATTACGCCAAAGGTAGAAATGTTTTCCAAAGCCCTCACGTACAGTGCGTCGCAAAAGTTTAAGCACAACCGAAATCTTTTGATAAGACGAAAAGTATACACCAAAAAGCTTTGAAATTTTTACTGTTACTAAACAAACAGCTTACAAATCCATGTTTCGAATTTGGAAACAATTCATAGACATTAAAATACGATTACATGATAAAATCAAAATTTTGCTGTCGCAAAAGTTTAAGCACAAAAACGGAATATATATATTTTAGAACGCATAAAAGTCTTTTAGTAGTCTATGGTGTTACCGTTGCATTTGATGAGTTCGAATATGCGATTTTTCATCGATAGCACAAGATTATGGGAGGTTTCGGGAGTTAGTCTGTACCAGGCTTCCTCGATTGCAGATTTAAGCTCTTGAACAGAGAGATACTGCTTCCCATTCTGGTATACGTCACGTGCGAGAATTCCCCAGATGTTTGCTATGGTATTTAGATCCGGGCTGAGTGCTGGCCAGTTCATTACACTAATATTTTGAGAAGCAAGCCATTCTTTCGTACTACGGGAATTGTGTATTGAAGCGTTGTCTTGCTGAAAAATCCAATCAGGACCACCTAGGACTTCACCAAATGGTAACAAATGCTTTCTCAGGGTATCTTGATACCTTTCTGAATTTTGTCTACCCTTTAGAAAGCTAAGAGAAGTTTGTCCGTTGAAGCAAAAAGCGCCCCATACCATGACTGAGCCACCACCATGTTGCCTACTGAATACGCACTTCGGATCTTTCCTCAAGTCACGCCAGTAGTATGAGAACCCATCTGGACCGTCTAAATTCCATTTTTTTTCATCAGAGAACACAACAGTAATCCATTCGTCACTATAATGCATATGATGCTTTGCCCACTGCAGTCTTGCTTGTTTGTGACACTTTTTCAGAAAAGGTTTGCGAGCTAACTTTTGTTTTTTGATAAATCCTGATTCTTTTATTCGTCTGCTTATGGTATCACGTGATAATTTTGTTACAAGTCTAGTTTTTATTTGATTAAGTGACAAATTTTCAGTTAAGGCCAGTTTTTTAATTCTTCTATCCTCACGAGAAGTAGTTTTTCTCGGTCTTCCTGAGCGAAACGCAGGTTTAAATTGATTTCCACGTTTCAGAACATTATAAATACCACGTTTAGATCGATTTAAAATCACTGAAATTTGCATAACAGAGTTACCTTCCGCTTTCAGCTTCCAGAGTTTCACAACTTCTTCAGACGAGAACTGTAGTGACTTCGGCATCTTGATAACACTTTAAGCCATTGCTACACTATAGAACTCGTCCAAAAGAACCGCACTGGTTCTTCACGCATCACGTTTCAAGAGATATTTGCATAAAATCTGATCTCTGCATAAACTTTTGCGACAGCCGAAAAAATATCTTTTGTATTTTCTGATTTTCGTTGCTGTTATATTTTTCAAAACTTCAAACACTTAATTAGGATCATAGTAGCCACTTACAGTATAAATATGAAAGCATTCTGCTGAAAAGATTTCTTTTTATTCAAAAATTTGCATAGTGCTTAAACTTTTGCGACGCACTGTATCCTTTATGTACCCTCAACTGCACTATGTTATCAAGTGCCTCCTGTGACTGGTTATTTAACGTCGACGTCAAAAGTACACGGTGGTCACATTGGTTGTATCCACCGCCCTCCGAAGCACCCAAGTCCATCCCTGATTCCATGGCATAATAATGATAATATCATTCGTTTATGCACCGCTCTAAAGATAAATATTTCACTTATGCGCCGAATTTTTCGTAAAATGTAAAAAATTTAATTCACTTTTTAAAAAAAATATGCATGTTTATTCACCTTTCTCTTTAATCATTTGCCTTCCGCTGATTAGGTATGCTACAATTTTTCTTTTCTCTTTATCATTGAGTTACGTTACAGTAATTGCCAAACCGTAATAATATGTCCCTTGTCTATAGAAACATTCTTATTCATGCTCTCATTAGAACTTATGTTGCGTTTTCGACCTTTAAATGGGCTCGCTCACTTATGCGTCTCTCTCACTTATGCGTCTTTTTCTGTTGGTCTCTTGGGCCGGCGCGTAAGTGAGAGTTCACTACCCTTGATTTCGAAAATCGTGACTTTTCTGTATTCTTTTACACTGGCCGCTTTCTGCAGCATTTATTCCCACAGCAAAGCAAAGTAATTTCGTTCAAATATACTTTGCGTCTGATTCTTTTTTAAAAAAGCAGTTTTAAAACTTTTACTTTCGTTATGAAGAAGGAAATTAAAAACTAGTTCATGGAAAAGTTAAATTATTTTTCATCCTTTGTCCTCTCGCCCCTTAATTTCCGCTGTTGAAGCCGTGACTTTGATGAACTTTATTATAGTGTGCTTCAGGGCCGTCGACAGGTTTCATGGGCCCCTGTGCAACTTTTTGTGGGCCCCCCTCCCCCAAACCTTTACTTAAACTTCCTAAATATTTTCACATAAATAGCGTAAATTTTGTCAAAGGACGTGACTAAAATTTTATCTGTTTAACTGAAAGTTTTCGTAATAAAAGAAAAAAAAATAAAAAATTTGCGATACTTTTTTTTTTTTAAGGAGTTTTCAACTTTTAGGGCCGCAGCTGCAACCAAAGATTCGGTAGCTAGTCGTAGCATAATATATACTCACCTTAATTTTTAGGAGTGCAGGTGGAGCGTTTGCTTCTCCTCCTCCCCCGCACCTACTCTACCTAGATTTTTCGTAAGAGAAAAATTCGAGCTCTTACTTTTCCGATGAATTGTAAATACAATTCATTCAGCATTTTAAAAAACTTTTGTGTGTCTTTTTCGCTGATAAGTGATAACATGACCTAATAGCGGGATGGGTATTAAAATGTTGCAATGACCTCTTTTTAAATGGGGTATAGAGTAAACTAGTCACGATTTCAGGGGGTCCGGGGGATTGTCCCCCGGGAGAAATTTTGAAAAATTGATACAAAATTCGGCATTTTGAAGCCTTATATGAAGTAATAAGACGGAAAAATATGACATAAAAAGAAGCAAACAAAGACCCTTGAAAAGTTATACATTCGGTAAAAATTAAAATGGTTTGAGTTTCAACAAATCGTTGACATTAATCGTCAAGGAATAAAAGCAAGAGAGAAGAGGGAACGGAGAAAAAATACTGCATCTGAAAAATTGCTGAAATGTGGCATATTTAACGAAGTTATTTTTGGAGTAAAACTAACAATTTTGTGTGATCTAATGGTTAAGATTACTTCCTTTGACCCTAGAGATCGAACTAGAAATTCAATATGGGAGAACTCTTTCCAAAAAAAAAGAGTGAAAAGGTAAAGGGTAAAAAAATAGTCATGTAAACACACCCATTAAAATTATAAAAACGCAGTTAAAGCAAAAAATAGTAAACAACGATATAAATTAAAATTGTATTTATAATTTTTACATTATTATTTTTATATAATTATTGTTACACTATTATTGTTTTTGCATAAATAGGGTTTTCACGTAAATAGAATAAATACTGTCAAAGGAAATATCCAACATTTTCAACTTAAAAGTTTCCTTAATAAAAAAAATATAAAAAGAAAGAAAAGAAAACGTTTGCGATACTTTTTTTTAAAGGAGTCTCCAACTTTAAGGCCGCAGCTGCAACCAAAGATTTGACGGAGCCTTTGCTTCTTCCCCACCCCTCCTCCCTAGATTTTTCGGAAAAAATTCGCTCTTACTTTTCCGATGAATTGTAAACACAATTCATTCAACTTTTTTTTCTCCATTTCCAGTTGATACCAGGGCGGACTTTAAAGGTGGTCTAAACTGTTAAAGATCCCTTTGCATTCCCGAAAACTTAAGTAGCAAACCTACTTTTTTTTTTTTTTTTTTTTTTGTGTCTTTTTCGCTGATAACAGCCCCCTGTGTTGTTTCCTTGTGTTTATAATGCTGGTTTTTTTTTTTGACGTAATAACGGGATGGGTAACAGAAGAGAGAAGATTGATGCAATGACCTCTTTTAAGTGTGATTCAGAGTGGACTATTCCCAAATTCAGGGGGTCCAGGAGATTGTGCCCCGGAGAAATTTTGAAATAAATACAAAATTCTGAATTTTGAGACCTTATATGAAGTAGTTAAGACGGAAAAATATGAGGAAAAAAAATCAAAAACCCTCGAAAAGTTATACATTTGATCAAAATAATAATAGTTTGCGGTTCAACAAATCGTTGACAATCGACTATTGATAAGAGCAAGTGAATAGCCGGAAGGGAGAAAAAATATATCTGAAAAATTCCTGAAATGTGGCATATTTCACAAAGTAATTTTTAGAATAAAACTAACAATTTCATGTGATCTAACAGTTAGAAATAATTACATCCTTTGATCCCAATGACAGAACTCGTTGTCCAAATTATGGGAAGAAATAGATCACTCTTTTCAAAGATAAAAAAAAGGTCAGACTATCTGAAAAATTCCTGAAAAGTGGCATATTTCACAAAGTTATTTTTAGAGTAAAACTACCACTTTATTCTTATCTGACGGTTAGGAATACTTCTTTTAACCCGACTGACAGAACTCGTTGTCCATAATATGGAAAGAAATAAATCACCTTTTCTAAAAAATAAGTGTAAAAAGGCAAAGGGAAGAAAAAGTTATGCAAAACACACGCATTGAAAGGAACAATTAAAGTAAAAAATAGTAAACAGCGATATAAATTAAAATTGTTGCTAAAAAACTGAGAAGAGGCCATACCAACCATTCTCTCTTTCTTGCCCGTTAAATACAAGTGGTATCAATTTCAATTTATATTATTATTTTTTGTTAACAAAATATAGTATTGAAATACAAGCACATAAACACAAAACTTACCGGAAAGATATGTTTGTGCACTCAGCTGAGGGATTTTGTATAAACAAGAAGATAAGTGTAAATGTTCCTGGTGATAGTAAATGTTACTGGTTATAGCGGGACCTCCGTGACTTGCGCTCTTCTTCCCTCGCGCGATTTTTCCCGGGGGCCCTGGTTATGTTAATCAGTGAAAAATAATCTCAGAAAATGAACTCGAGGACAGTTGGATCAAAAGTGCCGTCTAATTCCACGAAAATTGGCCAGTGATCATAAGTTTTGCTCATTTTTTAAAAGGTATGGGAAAATAAGAAGTCTTTTGTTGTTCAGTTGATCTGGACAGCTGTAATAAATGACTGCAATAAAAAGCTTGTTTACGGAAATCTGGTAGCGAAAACTTTACAACAGCATGGCAAATTTGCAAAGCCGCCCGACAGGAGCCAGCCTGAGTTCCCTGAGTCCATTCAGGACTGGCGACTACATCAAAGGTAATCAAATGACATACCAGCGTCCCTGTGGGATTAGTATTCCTGGAACTCTAACAGTGACTCTGTGATTCACCTCCCAGAAAGTTCTCGGAAGTAAGTCTTTTAAAGGGACAACAGCGGTTTCTTGCCGTCAGATAAAGAAGGCCGAATCTTACTTGAGCAAAGAGAGGAGGAATAGCTTGTGATGATTTTATCAGTAGCAAAGCAAAAATATATTAAAAAGAGCGGAAATTGGGAATTTTTTTAAATAAAATATCTTATTTAACTTTTTTAAGGCATGAAAAACAATGAAAATTTTGAAAACACAGTTAAATGATTGGTTTTTAGCGCAGGAAAAAAAAAATGTGCGGTGATATTCGGAACGATTTTGTTAAATTTGGCGCCCCTTTAGCTTGGCAAAAGAAAAAGGTTTTAGCTACAATCTCCCACAGAAATATCCTAGCTTCTTGAATGGATATTTTTAAAACACATATTGTTTCTTAACTTCGGAAAAACAAAATCTGTTATGATACTCAGAACGATAAGGCAGAATTGAGCAGCCTTTAGGGAAGCGCCAACATGCGGTGTAAGTGTTGCTCGCGAGTTTACGACGGGACTTTGCGGGGGGGGGGGGGGAGTCATATCACAAATGTGACAATTGCTAGGAGCCCTGAAAGGAATGTTCTGCAAATGCTTACTGTAAGAGCAATGGACAAAGGGCTCCATAATCTCCAAATCCACCACTGTACAACAATGGCTTCAAAAGGACAAAAAAGGGAAGCATATTTTGCATTCATAATAACTTTTATTTATCATCTTAATATCCATTTTCGTGGGCATTTTCAACATTTAAAACTATCTTCAGATACATCCATGGGCATTCCGAAAGTAGATTGCAGTTGCTACTTTTTGAGAAAAAAAAAGTTGCAGTTATAATTGACTACATTTTTAATGAAGTAATGGTAGTTAACTACAAAAAAATTTCTGACCACTGCTTAAGAAATGAAGCAAAATTTTTAAAATTTCAAATGTCTGTCTAAACATTAATAAGTTGTTAGAGGATGAAGTGTTGTAGGGGCGAGGGCCTATTACAATATCTGGTCCTGTGGTTCACGGATTGATGTGGGGGCCCTGATACTAAGTAAGCTCCCCTCCCCCAAGAAAGAACGGATAAATCAGTCACATACTAAAAAAAAAGGATAGAAATCAATGAAACACTACGTTTACGAGTCAGTTTCATTGCGATGGTAACCCTGGATTAGGGGGCCCTAAAAGTAATGTTGCTCCAGGGCCCCACCTTGCTTAATTCAAGTACTGGATGCTACAAATGTGAAATCAGCAAGACTGATGTGAAGCATCTTGGGAAAAATTTAATAAAGCTAATTAATAGAAAAAGAAAGAATAGTTAAAGAAATCAAAATCTGCAAACCAAAAAAAAAGCCATAATTTTCTCCCCTTTCTTTCTCATTTGGGGGCCCTTAATGGTATGGGGACCCTTTTGGCAATCGCCCACAAACAGTCCTGGATAGTCCAGGCCTGCAAGGTCACACACACCAAGGTCGAAACTTTCCAAGCCCAGTTCTAAGAAAAGTCGAAAAGCCAGAGAAAAGGGGGGTTTCGTTCCTTTTAAAAAGAAGCTCTAATAGATGTGAGATGTGCTGAAAGTAGGGTCTGAGAAAAGGAACTAATGAAATTTCTCATTTTTAATGTGGAGCGTTGAACATTTGAAAGGAATTTTAGACCTTCAATGGCTAACCCATAAAAAAAAAAAAAAAAAAAAAAAAAAAAAACACGGAAATTTTTTGTTGGCCCGCTTCGCGGACCTCCTGACCTCTCACGGGCCCCTATGCAATGCATAGGCTTGCCCCCCCCTCTCGACGGGCCTGGTGTGCTTTGACCTTAAGGTAAGGAGTGGAATCAACTGTATCGTTATTAAGAAAATATATGACCAGATAAGTGGCAATGCAAAATGTGTATTATATTTTACTATTTCACTTTGCCCCACATTCCTCTACGTGCAGAAGTTCAAAACTGTATGTAGGGAAAAGTGAGGTAAGATCAAGATGACAATACCAAGATTAAAAAATTAAAAAAAATCTTGTATTAGGATGTGAATTACAATTTTGAAACTTTAAATTGTTCAGTTTATTTGAAATTTTGAAACTTTTACCCGCAATTTCTTTTAAGTGTTTTGTTCAATAGTAATAAAAAAAACATTTCAGGTTATCTCCTGTCTAAAGCATAGTTTAGGTCTTTAAATCTGAAATCAGGGGAATAAAGGAGAGTATCAAAAACCTCCTTCTCCCAACATTATTAAGAATCGTCGAAAATTGCGTCTTTAGAGTTACAGTGACTCTAAATCAATTCTGTTTTGACTACCACAGATGAACACCAATCACGTTTTTAAGACATTAATTTCGAAAAATTTCTGCAGAAGCTCCTCAGACTCCTTTTTCCTCCTTATATCACCAAATATCTTCACAAATTACGCTTTCAGATCTACAGTTTCATAAAGTTAAAGTGGAGAGGAACCCCTGAACCTTTAAAAATGTCTAGCCCCTCCCTCTGGACGTTTTACCATGACACAATTGCGAGCCCCCCCCCCCCCCCTTCCTCAGGGGAATGCAAAAATGTACGCAATAAATGTTTTACCTGGCTCTGTTATGGACAAAGAGGCACTCAAAAATGCATTGCCCACAAACCTGTAAGCCATTGTCTCTTCCCAGTTAAAAATCCTGAGTGCGCCCCTGGAGACGACCGCGGCAGCTGACCCTTTGAAAATGTGTCCCTGAGCAGCGTGTTTGAGTCACATGATAGTCATTCTATGGTTGCATTTCCCCTGGAAGTAAACCAATCATCAAACATAAGCCTAGCAACCGAGCTCTGAATAGCTGTGACCGCTGTAAAAGCTCATTGGATATGACGTCAATGCTCGCCGGATTTGTTGGTGCTTACTATTCGATATGTCAATAACAAAATCTGTTGAGTAATTTTAATCGATTGAGCTGTCTGGTTCAGAAATGTGTGCAACTGTATTGAAATTTTTATCTGTCATTTAAAATGTTGGGATTCGGATTACAGATTTGTGTACACGACTACATATATTTGTACTTTTGTATATTTTTAAGAAAGCATAAATGGCCTCTTCTTGAATGAGTCAAATTATTTTTCAGAATAATTTTCTATCTTGTTCATCGTTGAAGTTTTAAGAAACTTCCATGGAACGATCGATGATGTATGGTAAGTTTTCCCATGCCCTGTTTTCAGATTTGTTTACTAAAATTGCTTTTGCAAATTGATTTTTATGGCATCGCTTGATCTTTAAGTGATTTAAATGTGCATCATAACGTTTCATATACTTCCTTTTTTAAACAAGTATTTGCCATCTGTTTGCGAAAATTCGAAATTTACAATTTAATGTTTCTTGATTTAAATGCACAATTCCGATTAATTTGTATTCAATGTTCCGTGATTTTCTTTAAACAGTCTTTTATTTTCCTTTACCATTAAATTCAATAGTTCGTTTTTCATTATGCTTATGGTGTGCTATGATAAATAATCCTCGTATAATTATGAGATATCTAATTGCATTGGAATGTGACTAGTGTGCTCTAGTTGTATTATTTTATGAAAAATTTGCTGCATACTATTTTAGACTTCTAAACTTTTTGTATATTTATTTTTAAATATGAGCAATGGTCATCTCCTCAGGAAAGATAATTAGATATTTTTGTTTGCACATGCATTAATATTTGGTGTTTGGCTAGTAATTACTTATAAAGAGTCCTGTGAGGGGGGAAGTAGCACATAAAAATAAATAATAATATCTGTAAATTTGCAGAAAAGAGGGAGCTTGTCGACTGGAAAATTTACCCTCAAGTTACTATTCTTGTAATAACAACTTTGCCCCTTCAAGTTATTGGTTAAATGCTAATAAAATCTTCTTTGGAAAATCTTTATTTATTATAATTATTATTATTACACTGTTGGCCACCGTAAATGCAACACCTTAAAGGAAGCGTGCAAACTATATGAAATTTACAACATGCATTAACGGAGGTAAGGTATGCAAATGATTAGAATTTAAGCGTAGACGCACATCGCGCGCCTGTGTCGCCACCTTGAAAGGTATTTAAGGCTTTGAGATTTGGCGATTTTAAGTTTCCCAATTGTGTTTTTCTTGAGGTTTAAAAAAAAACAATTAATTACGCATCATAGGAAACTCTGATCATCTTTTGATCAAGTATTCGAGTTTGACAGAGGAAGCATAGTGGCTTACCAAGATTATGGTTTATCTTTCATCGAAATCGGCACTCGTATCGGACGAAATCAAACAACTGTAATGCAGATATATGATCATTGGATGCATTAGGGTACGCTGGACTGACATGGTGAATCAGATTCATCTCGGGGTCACTACTTCACGTGATGACAGGCGCAATCTGCGCATAATAGTGACGGATCGCTCAGTCACATCACGAACCATAGCACAGCACATTCCAGCATCATCCAGTGTCTGTGCGTACCATTCGACCCCGTTTACAGCAGACTGGTATGTCCGCCAGACGTCCATTGCTTTTTCTACTCTTGATGCAGAACCACAGACCTCTCCACCGCCAATGGTGCGATGAAACAACTATGTGGATGGAAGAGTGAAATGAAATTGTCTTACTGACGAGTTAGTCTTCAGTCTGCAACACCACAATGGTCGGACTCGAGTCTGGAGACATTGTGAAGAGGTGATGTTAAACAGCTGCATTGTGCAGAGCATTTTTTAACATAGGGACTAGGCGACACTAATGTCGCCTAGTGAAGAAAATTTGTTGCCAAGAAAATGCAAAACAGATTCACTGGGTGACATTGTAATATCCAACATTTGGTCACTCCTAGTTTTCGTAAACCGAATTCTTTCTTTCTCTTTTTTCCCCCTTCCTAAAAGCCTCCACCGCTTCTCCTACAGCCGCCAACAAAACCTGTTCCTTTTTTCTGCTCATTGATGTTGGTAAACAGAAAGAGGTGAGGTGACTCCTTCCCATTAAAAACACGCTTCGGATTCTTTTAGTGTGCAATATGATCTCTAGGAATGAAAGCCACAAAGTTGATCGTGACCCAAAGCGGTGACATTTGAAAACTGCTCAGCTATCAGTGTCGGATGTTCTGAGGTGGGGGAGACAGAGCTAAAACACTGCTCGTAAAGTCCTTACCACACGATCCGACGTGAAGCTACTCCAACTTGGAGCAATCATCAATTTCGACCAACAAGTAAAAAATTTTCCTTTTTTTTTTTTTTTGAAATATTATTTAAAATATTAAAAATATTTTTTTTTTTTGTAAAATTTTATATCTATTTTGGGTTTTTCCTCCCCCCCCCCCAGACACATATAATGACAGACAACCGCCTCGTGTCGCCCTGTGAAAAATCCTTAAAAAATGTTCTGGCATTGTGCACTGCCACACTGGTCCTGCACCGGGTATTATGGTATAGGGCGGTATTGGATATCACTTTCGCAGTCTTCTAGTACGCATTGCCGGTACTTTAAACACCCAGAGCTATATTTCTGAGGTGTTGGAGCCAGTTGTCTTTCTTACTTTCACGGCTTACCCACAGCCTTATTTCAACAGGATAATGCACGACCACATGTGGAACACATTGTCCAAGATTCTTCATCAATCCCCAGATTGAGTTGCCTCCCTGGATGGCTCACTCTTCAGATGTTTCGCCGATAGAAAACACGTGGTTCGTGGTTGCTCAACGATTGACCTGGTTTGCATCTCCAGCTGCTACAACAGGTCAACTTTGGCAACATGGGCGAAGCTGCTTGGTCTGCTGTACCCCAAGAACGCATCCAAAGTCTCTTAGAATCAATTCCGAGGTGTGTGGCAGCGGTGATTTGCAACAATGGCGGCTATTCTGGCGACTGATTTTGGCAGGAACGACACTTCACAGAAGTCTATTTAAATTTAATCATTTGATGCTTGGTCAACAAGTTATCTACACAATAAATTTTGTTGTGATATCTCTCGTCCTTCTGGGTGTTGCAATTAGGGTGGCCAGCAGTGTATTAATGCTTGTTCATAAAGTTAATATATAGTGGAACCCTGATTTTATGTGATCCTGCTTCCAACGTTTTATTGTCCCTGAAAAGGCTTTACTAATAATGTTAAAAGATTCCCGATGTTTCTTTTTTCTTTTTCAAAAAGTCCGCTTCATACATTCCACAGCAAACAAATAAAAATTGTTTCTCAACCACAAGACTTACACACAAACCCTTTTTTTTAAAGATTTTTCTTCAAGATGAGTTAGGTTTATAACTATTTAAAACTGCTCTGGCGTTCTTTTTGTTCTGTCTTACGATCCTATGTGATGAGAGCTTCCTTTGATTGTTCAATTTAATCTTCCTTCACAACCACTAAGGACTAAAGCTGCTGACACTCTTCTGCTTGAAATTCTCTGAAAAGTCAATGTTGCATGCATCGTCTATCATATCATGAATTCTCTCAATCAGATTTAATACCCGCTTCCAATAATAGTTATGAAATGATAAAGATGAAGAAGTTGTGGAGGGTGTTCCCATAGCTAATCAAACGATTCAAAGTGTAAAACTCCATAACATATTCTTTTTAAGCATTTTGTAAAACTCAACTAAGAAGCAAATTTGCAAAAATTGATAGTATGGAATGTAGGGATGCACCAGTTATCCCACCTATCTGGCTGGTTTTTTAACTATCGAGTATCCAATCTAGCCACTCCTCTTCGGATCGGATATTTGACAGATTTTTGCAGAATATCCGGAATTGATGTGTTGGTTATCTGGTATGATGTGAGGGCTTAATTCAAAAATTCATTTTGCAAAATTTTCTATTAAGAATTTCATTGTTTAATAAACTGTTTAGATCAGTGGTTCCCAACCTGGGGGCAATCGCCCACAAGGGTGCGATAAATTCTTAAGGGGCAATGGGTATTTGGAAAAGAAAACAGAAGTAAGAAAAGGGTAGCGAAAACCAAAATTGTAAACATGTATGAAACCGATTGTTCAAAGTTCAGACAATTAATCACAAGTTAAGAAAGAAACAAATTAAAGTTCAAGAGCTTCCTCCTTGCACCTCGGGTGAACCTTGGGAAATATTTTGTCATTCATTGTCAATTTTATGAATTTTAATATTTTCATTTTATTTTCCTTCAAATTTTTAGTTTCAATGATTTTAAATGCCCCAGATTCCAGCGTAGAAAAAAAATAATTTCTTGAAAAATGAACTTCTGTTTTTTGAAAAGTACGTCGATGATCGTAGTTAAATGTTTCCCTTCAAATTCTTATATCAGTTTGCTTTGTGAGAGAAAAAAAATAAAGGTGTTTTACTTATTAATTAATATTTTTAGTTTAAAAGTAATTGGTTATAATTGTTTTATTGAGTACATTTTACTTCACAAATTAAAGTTCGGTACTTATATTTTTAATAATATCGATGTTTTCACTTGCACCAACTGATTGTTTTTTAGAGGAAGCGGGGGGGGGGGGGGGGGGGATAGGTGTCATTTACTGTCTTGAAGGGGAACAGTGAGCTCAAAAAGGTTAGGAAACACTGGTTTAGATGATGTACAGTCGAACCTCCATATATCGAACTTCCATATATCGAACTTCTAGTAAATTCACATGTTCATTACATAGAAAAACTGTTTCTATATATCGAAAAAATCTCCATATATCGAATTTTTTTTGGAAACGTAATTGGAGATTTTATTCCGCTTTTAGACATTTTACCTCACGAAAGATGAAAGTCAGGAGAAAAGGGAAGGTCAGAAAAGGTCACTGCAAACCCCACTGTTAGCTGTAGATAAAGTGTGGACCCCTGGAGTGGACAAACACGTTGTTTGTCCATTCTGGAATTCCCGGATTATCCCCTCCCCCGTCGTTTTCGAATTTTGGATGCAACCTGTCCTGTAGCAAAACCAGTTTCTATCTACCCCTTTTGTTTGGTGGTGATTCCTCTCTCTCCATGATTAGTTTCAGCGAAAATTGTTTTAACTAGTGCTGTGCCAATTCAATTTGATTTTGTTTTCCCTCTCGATTTACAATGTCAAAAAGAAAATGCCTTAGTGTTGCAGATAAAGTGGATTTGTTAAAGGACGTAGATAGTGGTATGAAAAAGAAAGACATTTCTTCAAAATTTGGTATTCCTGCAAGCACACTATCAACTATCATAAAAAACCGAGATGCTGTGATGAAATCATATCAAAACATTGAACCGAAAAGAAAACGTTCAAAAACGTGCAGTTATGAAGCAGTTGACGAAGCTGTTGTGAAGTGGATCAAGGTTGTTCGAGATCAAAATTTGCCGCTTTCTGGTCCACTCATTAAAGAAAAGGCGTTGGAGTATGCAAAACATTTCGGGCATGACGAATTTCAAGCAAGTTCTGGGTGGCTTGACAAATTCAAGAAAAGGCATGCCATCAAAGAAAAGGTTGTTTCTGGAGAAAGCAGAAGTGTAGATGAAGCAGTTTGTAATGACTGGAAAAACAACGAGTTGCAAAAAATCCTAAAAGATTATCAGCCTGATGATATTTTCAACGTTGATGAAATGGGACTTTTTTATAAGTGTTTACCCAACAAAACTCTAACTTTTAAAGACGATGATTGTCATGGCGGAAAAAGTAGTAAAGACAGGATAACTGTACTAGTAGGTGCTAACATGAGTGGTAAAGAAAAGCTTCGTTTATTGGTCATAGGTAAGAGCAAGAATCCAAGAGTATTCAAAAATGTAACATCTCTAGAAGTTGATTACCGATCCAATAGGAAGTCATGGATGACTGGTGACATTTTTGAAGAGTGGATTTGTAAATTGGACAGAAAAATGTGCATTCAAAATAGAAAAATTGCTTTGCTTGTGGACAATTGCCCTTCCCATCCTCCTAATGTGTCTTCAAAACTATCAAATGTGAATTTGCTCTTTCTTCCCCCGAATACAACTTCCAAACTACAGCCAATGGACCAAGGTGTCATAAAAAACCTTAAATGTCATTACCGAAAGCGCATTCTTCGACGACTCATCTGGACATTAGAAAACGAAAAAACAAATTTACATAAAGTGATTGACCTGAGGATATGTGTGTCGGAATTAGCCAAAGTGTGGGAAAATGACGTTTTGGAGTCGACAATAAGAAACTGTTTCGCAAAAGCTGGATTCGATATTTTGCCAGAAATTGAAGAGCAAGACGTGCTCTCGGACATCCAACAGTCTTGGGAAATTCTGCAGTCCGAAGGCTATATTGAAGATGGTATTCATCTTAGCAAATTCCTGACCGTCAATGATAAATTAATTGTTGCTGATTATCCTACCGATGAAGACATATTAAGCTCGATTACTAAATATGATAAAACAGAATTCGAAGAAGATGAAGATGTAATTGAACATGAAAACATTACGAAACCGTCAAAAAAAGAAATGCAAGAAGCATTTGAAACAATAAGTCGGGGGCAGACTTAGATAAAATGTAAAACTATCTGCAAACTTAAATAATTTCTTAAAAATTTTCTGCAAAAAAAAGGGGGCTTCTGAATCCTAAAGTGCTACCAACAACAAAAATATCAAGTTGTATGAAGTGCAGGTTCTACCATGAGGTTGGTTGTCAATCCGTCATGATTAATGAATGTGTCAGTTTCGTATGTAACAAGCTACTGCCCCACAATGAACAAAATCAAGACATATTTCAGATAGAAAACTTCCTAAATTTATAACATTTTTAACAAAATGCAAAAATTTTCTGCAAACTTCGAAAGTTTTCTGCGAACGGCGTTCGCAAGTTCGTCTATATTATCTGGGTTTGGTCGGGGGGGCTGCAATTCGCGGAAAATGTTCCTGATGGAGTGTTTAGTGGACTGAATAAATGTGAACATTTTTTTGATGAACTTTCTGTAAAACAGGCTGTTCAGCAAGATATTCGCAGTTTTTTTAAAAGAATGTGATCATTGCAACTACTCTTTGGATTACTGTTTTTCAATAAGTATGTATAATGTTCATTAAATTTTTCATATTAGTTTATTTTTAATTCTTAACTTTCATCAAATATGATTAGCGTATATATTAGTAATGGAGTTTCATGTGTGAAATTTTGCTTTAATTTCAATGTTTCCGGATTAATTTTCAAAAACTGAGGTCCTTTCTATATATCGAATTTTTTCCCGACAATTTGCTACTTCGATATATGGAGGTTCGACTGTAATTACTTTTCATGTTTCCTTTACCAATTGTTACTTCTAAAACAAGGCTTACATATTATAGCTCTGACTTTGTGCTGGGCATGGAAACATTCTGCATATTTTTACTTTTCACGATTTCCAGTTAAAGTATGCTTCTTCAGCTTTTCGAAAATAATTTAGTTAAAACATTTAGAAAAAAAAAAGCTAGAAACCTTCAAGGACTTATGTGCGACAAGAGGGTAAAAAAAACTTTTCATGATCATAGAGTTAGCTAATATAAAATTGATTGCTATAGCTTTTAATATAAATTCTCAATTATTTTATTTATTGAGCTCTTTTATTTCTAAGGTTTTATTCTTTTAACAAAGAATGCAATCTTTAAGCACCCAATGATGTGGTAATTGGATATCTTTTACTTTTCAGCAATTAATTTATTATTATAATAGAAAATAACATATACAATAAATAAACTATCCAACATGGACTAAAGTGTTTATTAGATAACATAAAGGATCTGTTCCCATGAATCATCACAATTCAGCCATGTTATTTTTTTTGAAAGAGAGTTTAAATACGTGTGTAAAGAAGCTTTGAATCTTGCACTATTTTTTGTTCTTTTTTTTTTGTAATCCCTTCCTTTCAGAGAAGATATTTCTCTGCTGTTAAAATCTGCTCACTGCTGTCACATCGTACCATAGCTTCTTGAGAATATGTTGAGCATGACCCTTAATAATATAGAATCGAGTCTTGATAATTCGAAACCTTATAACTCGAGTATACCTTTATCTCGAAGTTTTCATTCGATCCCAAATTCTTGTAGAGACGGTAGGAACTTTTTGTAACTTGAACTACCAATAACTCAAAGCTCGTACCCCGCCCCTTGGGACTTCCAGTTATCGAGACTCGACTGTATTTAAGATGTTAATTTGCATCTTTTAAGAATGTGGCATAGTTAAGGATGTCATATGACATTTAACTAGATCTGAATAAATTAGTACAAACATATGCACAAAAAACTGGGCTGTTAAAGAGCTGATTAACTTGAGTAAAATTCCATCAATAAGTATTTATTTTTTTGTTTATCAGATGAATTTTTAGAAATTCAAGATATTTTCTATTTACGGATAGTGTGTAGTAAATGTTATTAAGTACTAGAGAGTTTTCTGTGATATTTTAACCTATTAATGCCTAGCGTCCCCTTTTAGGGACGGTCCAAAAAATTGTCTGAATTTCCCCAAAATGAACATTTCAACCAAATAATAGTGTTCAGTTAGTACCTTGGTATTGTTTCAATTAGTTATTTACAGATTGCAGCACATAACCATTGTAAAGTGTGTTGTGTAGCAGTTTTAATATGATCTTTATCAAAAATTAAACATCGTTCACAATCTCAAGAAAAAAAGCTACGTTTTCAAAGTTATTCCCAGATTCTCAGTTTATGTTAATTGCTGATTTTATTTCATCTGATAAAATCTCTTTTTAAATATTATATCGTAGGCAGAAAAAAATTTTAGTAAAAAAAGTATGTACCCTCTGGGGTCTATCGTAAATTTTAAGGGATGATTCCTCTTTCCTTAATAAAAACATTATTTTTTACATAATATTTTTTTAATTATTTTTCCCATCCTTTAAACACTTTTTGTAACCAGTATACAAAATATCTTTGGAAAAAAAATGTCAGACATTAATGGGTTAAATATTAAAATTATTAAACCTATGCAGAAAGGAAGTAGTAATACTTTGTCTTTAAACATTGAAATCTTGTAGGAAATAAAGTTTTTAAAAAAAGGAACCTTAATTCTTAAAAATCTCACCCTAATTTCAACAGAGGGTAAGATTTTCTCACCCTTTTTTTCCTCTTGAGGGGAACCCTGTATGAAACTAACTTTACTAAATGAAAATTAGACATTAAATACTTTGGATTTCATCTTTTTAAATGATTAAGTAATTTTCGCTGAAATCTCCATTTAGAATCTATCTTTTATGTGTTATTTTAATTTTTCTCTTCGAAGTAATGCTTTGCACTTGCTTGTTGAAGCAGTGTTTGAGAAGTGATGGAACTTGTCCTTCTAGAATGTTTATGTGCCAGTTATTGAGCATAATTGCTGTATTTCTCCTATAGACAAAAGTGTAATACTTTTGTCTACATGGAAATTAAACTATCTTACAGTTTGCGTTATCAAAGTTAATATTTTCATGTGGGATATTGAACATAAAAAAGTAGTAAAAAAAAGCATTGAAATGTAAAAATTATAGTATTCTGACATGTGCTTCCCTCTCCCCTACACAATTTTTCGGTGCTGTTACAAAATGTAAGTTGGGGAGAAAAATATGTATATTTTCGTTCAACCCTAATGGGCATGCACATAAAATAGTAATATAATTCATTATGTATTCTTTTATCAGTTTGCATGCAAGAAACAATTTTCATAGTTGTTCTTAAATGTACTTTTTATATCCATTTATTGTTATTTTCTACTTAGAATGACACCTACTCAGATCAATTCAATGTCTTTTTTCTAGTTTTGAAACATTTTTTTATGAACTGCTTTATCTGCACAAAATTGTTTATAATCAAATATTGAATAGGAAGAAAATTTTTTTATTGACATGTATTTTATTTTTTAGGTGCTTGAATATTATTAGTTATCAATGACATACATTAAAAATAAGTGGAAGGACGATGGGTGAACTGCAATGTACTTTGGAATTCTCTGTTGAGCTTCATAAATTTATAAATGTGGACTTATTCCAAAGAGGGTCTGTATTTATTTTACTTGATATTTACAATTTTGTCAAATCTTATTGAGGGTGCATGAATATTATAAAATAAAAGCTTTTCCATGAATCCAATGAAACATTATATAACATAATCTCTAAAGTTTAATTGATGTTTGACTTAAGCAATATATGTAACATAATATCTGAAATGAAATTGCAGAATCTCAAATTAAAATACTAGACGATGTAAAACAGAAGATACAAATTCTTATTCAAAAGTCAGCTTATTTCATTTTTTTATGTGAAGTAAAAATTATGAGGTTTTTTTTTTTTTTTACTGTGCAATATAATGAGCTGACTAATTCTTTCCATGTATAACCAATTTATGTTGAAATTCCCTTCTTACTTCCACTGTTTCCAGTTACTACTTGGTTCACAGAAGCATATCACCTTTCTAACTTCAGACACTCCTCGTTAGGTAAAAGCAGAAGGGAGGATTCATTCTGTGTCTAAAATAGGTCCATTTTACATGAATGTCAACAGGATTGTAGTTTCAAGTTTACTTCTGAGATAAATATTGTCCATGCTAGGTCTTAGGGGGGGGGAGGGGGTTCTAGCCAGGGCCCTTGTTCCAGGCAGCAAACTTCTGTGGGTTGCAAATTCACCCTCCTTCTCCTTTTTTCATTGAAACTCAATGCGAAAACTTGAAGTTTCAAGATGTATCCCGACTTGAAGCAATCGAAGGTCCCTCAAAACTGTTAAGGGATAATTAGCTATAAACAGGGTTCATACACTCCTTCAATACTTCTTTATTTAGGGCATTTTTTGAAGGGCCCTTCAAAGTCTTACATTTCCTAACTGTTTCAAAACTTCTGCTTTTATAGTTTAATACTACCTTAGTTTCTGGTAGATAAGCCGCTGCTTATATGTGTTTAAAAGCTGAATTTTAACTCATACCGCTTATACACCATAGCAGCATACACAATGTAATTTTTTTTTTTTTTTTGTTTTTATGTTTTTAAAGTGCATATCATTATCATGTTTAGTTATTGCCTAAAAACAAGGCGAATTAGAGTCCAACATCAAAAGCTCAAAAGCCACAACTGCAAAGCTCTTGAACAGTTCTATTTTAAAAAGGGTGACAGCATTTCTGCTTATTTAGATGTTTTTTATTTTCCTAGATCTGATAAGGAAGGGGAATAAATTAAGAAAAAATAACATCAACACTAATCTACATGTCTAATAAACAAATCCAAACAAAAAAAACAACAAATAATTTTAAAAAAATCAGCCCTTGCTGAGAGGATGGGAAGTAGGGTTGTGCAGTAGAAACCAACCAGAGTAGAGCAGGGTTACTATAAGTTGCAGTTATCATCAAAATGTTGCCACGTTTTAATTTTTTATGATATTGAAACACTTTTCAAATTAATGTTACTAATTCTTCGTCATTGTTTTTGAATGATATCAATACAAGCCCCAAAGCAAAATACTTAGTGATGTTCTGTGACGCAAAATTATTTGCCCAAAATTGTTCTGCAAGATAGATTTATACATTATATATTTACCGTCGAAATGTTACCAAAAAGTGTTTTCTCATTTTTACATATAATATACACATAATATATACATCATGAAATCGACTAACAGAGTGGACATCCAACAGTTTAAATTAACTACCATAAGAAAAGAATGAGGCTCACCCTGGTTGTTGATTACATAATTCAATGTAGCAAACTAATCACGGCAGTTATACTATCTATATTTTTTAAAAAATATATCGCATTGAATGCAATTGTTCATTGTATTTCCAAAAGCTTGTAACAGAGTGAACAATTCGAAACATAGAAAAACATAGAATAGTGTTTTTTGGGGAAATTTTTTTTCATTTTCGTAATAAACTGCAGAAATGGTGTCAGAAGCATCTTTTGTGCACTGCAGTGTCATTTATTTTGTTGTTACATTTCAGTTTAATTTTAAATCACATTGAAAATTCTAGCAATTTGAAGCTGGGACACGTCATTTTCTCCTTCTTCTGACAAAGATAATTTTTGTTGTGTCCTTTCTAAATGGTTTATACCTAATCAATGGATCCTTGATGGCACAAAATTAAATGGAGAACCAATAAAAAATACACTTAATGGGTGGAAGTTTTTAATATTGATTTTAAAAAATTCTGAAGTCTCGGACATGATTTGTACCATTTTCGTTGGAATGACCCATATATGCTTGCGTACTTACATGCTGTCTTTGTGTGTGTGTGTGTGTTTTTTTTTTAAACTGGAATAGAGAGAGTCGCAAAATTATTTGCACTGTTGCCAGCCTTCGACGAATGTTTCAAGTCATCAAAGATCACCAGAAAAGAAGTTGTAATACCTCTTTCTTTGGGCCACACCAGAGTTACCCATAGACATCTGTTTTGCCCTTATGTAACACATGTAATGTCAATCAGACAGTATTACAATGGAGATTGCCTCGTAATTGTCCAAATTTCAATCATATTCGTTTCAGATTCTTAAGTCATTTTCATCCTTCTTTGAAAGACTTGTTAGGGAAATTGTTTCTTCTTCAGCAGTTTGGATTTCTGTTTTTTACTATTCAAAATTTAAAACTTCATTCATGTGTTGATTTCAGCAAAAATTTTCTTAATTCTACAGGTTCTTTCTTCAAACATTTTCATTTTGACACCTTTACTTTTAAACAATTGCTTGGCTCAGTATAGCCTATTAAGGCTTTTATGCCAAAACTCCAACCAAAGCAACTTAATTTTTTAATACCATGGTAAAGACAATAATTATTTTTAGAATTTGTTTCATTTTTCTATGAAGAGTTTGAATAAGAAAGATTTCATAAGTTTGCAAATACTTCTTGCTTTATTTTTATTAATTTGTATTTTAAATGCTTTAGTTTGACAAAAAAATTTATAATTATGTTATTGATGCTTATTTTTTATCTACTTCATCATCGGTTCAGAAATTCAGTTCAAAAAACTCAAGTTCAAAAATTTCAAGCTCAGCATTGGGACGTTAACTAATTTCCAGATCGCAGAACAAATGTTAAAAAACATTTTTCCGATTGGGAGGGGGGGCTTGGATTACACCTATTTTCCTAATTTTAGCCTGAAGTTAATTGTTTCAAATATAATTACTTCGTCCCCGCGATTCTCTGAAGCGGAAAAATTGTTTTAAAATAATTTGAATGACTATTTTTATTTCAAGCTCCGTCAGAAATTCTGCGGCCAAAATGTGAAACCCCGAAAAACTTGAAAGGAGACTCCCCTCCCCCTCCACCCCGCTTTTCTCTTACGCGAAAAAATTGTTTTAAACTTCATTTGAATAAAAATTTTCACTGCGAGTTCCGTAAGTGCAATTCTGCGGCAATATGTGAAATGCTGCAGAACTTTAAACAAACTTTGCCCCCGCGATTCTCGCACCGAAAAATTGTTTTTAATACAATCTGAATAACTAATTTGCTGTCAAAATGATAAGGCCCGCAGAACTACAGACGTAGCTTGTGTCCCCTCGATTCTTCCGCAGGAAAAATTATTTGAAATCTTAATTTATTCTGTAAGATTCATCACAGCAGTTCTGCAGTCAAAACGCAAAGAGAACTTCAAGCGAACGCCCCCACCCCCAGCCATTTATTGATGAGTAACGATTTATTGTTTCAAAGAAAATTTGAAAAGCTAATTTGTTCTGGAAGTTTCGTTGCTGACGTTCTGTGGCCAAAATGTGAAAGCCCGTAGAACTTTAAACGAAGTCTGCGCCCCTCGATTCTCTCAATAGGAAGAGTTAATAGTTTTAAACATCATTTGAGTAACTGATATGCACTGCAAGTTTCGTCTCCGAAGTTCTGCGGCCAAAATGTGAAAGATCGCGAAACTTTAAGCGAGTACCCCCCCCCCCCTCCCGCGATTCTCTCACGAGGAAAAAATGTTTTCAACATTGTCGAATACCTAATTTGTACCGCAAGTTTCGTCACTGAAGTTCTGCGGATAAAATGTGTAGGCCCGCAGAATTTCAAACGAACCCCGTTTTCCCGCGATTCTTTAACACGGAAGAATTAATTGTTTAAAACATAATTTGAATAACTATAGTTTGTACTGCAAGTTTCGGCACTGAAGCAAAAAACCTACACATAACACAAGCCTACACATTTTATCCTCACTGTGGATAAAATGTGTAGGCCCCCCGCAGAACTTCAAACGAATTCCGCTCACTGCGACTCTTTAAAGCGGAAGAATTAATTGTTTTAAACATAATTTGAAAAACTATTTGTACTACACGCTTCGTCACTGAAGTTCTGCGGCCAAAATGTGAAAGCCCGAAGAATTTCAAGCGAAGCTTGCGTCCCCGCGATTCCCTCATGAGGAAACATGGTTTTAAACATAACTGAATATCTAATAGAAAAACAGTGTCGTCACTGAAGTTCTGCGGATAAAGTGCGAAGACCTGCAAAATTTCAATTGAAAATCTGCGCCCCTGCGACTCTCTTGTGAAAAAATTGTTTCAAACATAATTTGAAGAATTGATTTGTGTACCTACCGCAAGCTTCGTCACTTAAGATCTGCGGCCAAATGAAGGCTCGCAGAATTTCAGACTAAGTTTGCGTTCCCGCGATTTTCATGCGGAAAAAAATAATCGTTGGAAACATTATTTGAATAACGAATGTGTACTGCAAGTTTCGTAGCTTAAGTTCTGTTGTCAAGTCAAGTCGTCTGCACGTCTGATGTGGTCTATGTGGCACTGCCATATAAGTCGATAGCACGATAAGTCGATAAGCAGGCAATAATGTCGGTAGCCTGCCATTACGGCACCGACATTATTGCCTGTTGCTCTGCGAGACATGGGCTACGAGCCAAACGTTTTTTTTTTTTTTGCGTGCTTTTGAACTATAACGTTTTTTTTTTTTTTTTTTTTGGTTGCTTAATTTTGAATACAATTGTTCTGCAGCCCCGATGTCTGTTCTGCGACGTACGTCGCCGATTTAGCAGTATTCTGCTTTCGGGAATACAAGTATACAGAGTAGGTTCTCGCAGATTAAATTTTTACAAAGTTTTATGCGGCTTATACGCTGATGCTGCAAATCTGTTGAAACACATTGTTTTCTCCCAAATTTTTACGAAGTGCAGCGAATACGGTGGTGCGGCTTATCTTCCCGAAAATATGGTACATATTCTTCCTCCATGGCAATCATTCTAAACAAATAATTTCTCACTTTTCCAGTTAAATAAAAATTGCTTCCAGCTTTCAGAGATCACAGTTCACCTTCTTTTTCCCTTGTTTTTCAAGGAGGGCTAGTTTTTTGCTTTTGCTTGATTTGCTTTTTCCCTCCTTATCACACAATATCAATTTTTACTGTCTTGATGGATTATCTTCTCAGCAATTAGAATTCATATTATATACCTTTGATTCCTTTTATTTTAATATGTAATAAATTAATTTGTAAACATGCTAACATTGAAAGTAAACAACACAGCATTTTAATCCTTTTGCATCTTGTAAATGATTCAATCTTATAGACAGTTGGAAGCTATTTTACTATTAACATTAGAGTAACATATTTTATTCTATATTTTAGAAACCAATGAAATAATTAACTTTTTTGAAACATGCCAAATTAAATAAATACTTCACCCAAAATTACATCTGTTTCAGATTTCATAATTTGGCAGCATGTAAGTGTTTTAATATCTTTGATAGTCCAAAGTTAGTTTCATGTATGCTGCTTTAGATCAGCTTATTTTGATACCTTAGACAAGCAAGGATTAATAAATGTGTATGTCATATATATATTTATTCATTAGAAGTGATATTAGGGACATGTGTATATTTGAGAGTTTGTTTTTAGTCATTCTTAAACTGTCAGTCATTGCTATTTTTTGGAAAAAAGTTTCATCTAAAATAGTTTTACTTTTATTTCAAAACGTGATATTTTATAAATAACTTTTTTTTTTCTATTTTGTATTTTATTCTGAGTTATCTAGCTCTATTAAAATTTTGAACTGAATTATCTGTATTACTAAACATATTTATTTAAAGAAAGAAAATCAGAATACAATTTTATATTTAAATTATAATTAAATGTTTGCAATAATAAGCATTTTTCCCTAAAAGATACATGCTTTTGTATGTGTTTTCACATTGTTGAATATTTTCAGTGGTAATTAATCAGCAAATATATTTTTATGTACTTGAAATGAAAAAAATTGAGTTTTTTTTCTTTGAAGAATATCAGATAGTGAAAAACAACATTTTTTTTGTTATGCAATATCTTAAAATTCTTAATATTATTTTTTAATTTGCACACCTTAATCATTTTAACCCATTTTGGTCCAAAGTTGCATATATGCAACATTTCATTAAACAATTTTTAATGAACACTGTGACATATATTTTTCATTACTTATATTTTTATGTTATTTTTAAGGGTTTTGAAATCATCTATGAATTATTAGCAATTCAATTAGCTACAAATATGGTTTGATAACTTTTTTCCTATCTTTTATTTGAAATTTTGAAAGAAAAAAGGTTTTTTTTGCATTTTTTTTGTTATCATTTCACAACCGAACGTTATTTCGGATTACAATAAGCATACGGGAGGTGTTGACCTACATGGCAATGCTGTAGCTAATTACCACATAAAAATGGTAGTGACCACTATTTACAAACATTATTGACAGCGTTACAGTGAACTCATGGAAGCTGCATAGAATTTCTACAAACACAAAAATGTCACTTATAGATTTTAGATTGTATACAGCGATTACCCTGTTGAAATTGGAATGCAAGGATAGTCCATCTGGGGGGAATGTAGTTCAAATCACAGCTCTACTGAAAGAAATACGTACTGAGAGAATCGAACGAATCATAAATTAAGAGAAACAGAGAGTCCGTAGATGATGCAAAGTGTGTAAAAACCAATCGATTTATTTGTACCCAAATGCCAAATACATTTACATCCAAATTCTTTGAATTTTTCAATTCAAAAATGTAAACATTTCACTAGTATACAATGCTTCGAATAAATATAGTTTGGACTTTGATTCGACCAATGATGCGTATACAGGTCATTCCGATGAAAATGGTACAAATCATGTCTGAGACTTTATAATTTTTTTAATTCAATTTTTATAACTACTGACTATTAAGTGTATTTTTTCTTGGTTCTCAATTTAATTTTGTGCCATCAAGTATCACTTGATTAGGTATAATTCATTTAGAGAGGACAGAAAAAAAAAATCTTTGTCAGTAGAAGGAGAAATTGACGTGTCCCAGCTTCAAATTGCTAGAATTTTAAATGTGATTTAAAATTAAACTAAAATGTAACAACAAAATAAATTATACTGCACTGCACAAACGATGCTTCTGACACCATTTCTGCAATTTATTACGCAAATGAAAAAAAATTTCCCCCAAAAACACTATTATTTATCCATGTCCCTAGATTTTCTATGTTTCGAATTGTCCACTCTGTTATGTGCCTTTTGGAAATAAAATAAACAATTGCATTCAATCTGATATATATATTTTTAAAAATATTGGTAGCATAACTGCCGTGATTAGCTTGCTACTTTGAATTACGTGTAGTCAACAACCAGGGTGAGCCTAATTCTTTTCTTATGATAGTTTAATTTGAGCTGTTGAATGTCCACTCTGCTAGAGCCGACTTCATGATGAAAAAAATAGATTTTTTTCTTGAAATTGCAGACAGACGAACAGTTTTAGGCTTTTTATTCCACTTTATGCTTGTTTTGTGATTCTAATTTTTCTTTGTGATTATGCAGATATTTTTAAAGGCTTATTTGTCCACTCTGTTATATGTCCACTCTGTTAAACAAAGTGTTCAAAATATTTAAAATCCTTTCATAAATGAGTCATGTCCTAGTTATTTATACTTCATTGTACAAAAATAAATGGAAACTCAATAAAAAAAATATGATTAGTTGGTGGAAATTATCTAAATTGATAATCTTAGTTTCAGACATGATTTGTACCATTTTCGTCAGAATGACCCATACTCAACTTTTTATTTTAGTCATAAAATATTATTTTCATGCACGAAACTTTTTTTGTGTCTTAATGAATATAGTTCAACATATTTTAATAAAAATAATATAACATCTTAAAAAATTTCATTGCTCGGCCAGAAATGGGTTAAATGACTTCAAAAGCTTCAATTTTGTTTTTCTTGCAGATTTTATCAAGTAAGAAGTACATTGAAAGCATCCCCAAAACTTCCTGTTAAAATAGAAGTGAATTTGCCAAAAAATTCTTGTAAGTAGTATTTTATTTATCGTTTTGCATATTTAGCGTTCATGTTTTTATTTACAGACCATCTGGTTTAATATAAAGAAAAAAAATAGTTTTATATATATATATATATATATATATATATATATATATATATATATATATATATATATATATATATATATATATATATATATATATCTGTACCTCAGAACCAGACTAACGTAAGTCAATTTTCGTCACTTTTCAGTAGAGGGGAAAAACGATGTATTCGACAATCGTTTTTCCCCTCTATCGAAAAATGACAAAAATGGACTTACGTTAGTCTGGTTCTGAGGTACAGATATATACACTGCTCGACATTGAAAATGCAACACCAAGAAGGAGTGGTCAGAAATTCATGCAAATTTTACCGTAGACGCACGTCGCTGAGTTATGCAAATGATATGAAATGCGCAGCACTCCGACGCACGTGAAGTAAGATATAAGAGAATGAAGTTGAAAAGTGGGCTATGTTCATGTTGGTTTTTCTGCCAGACTAATTATCGGAGAAATTTGGTTCTTGTCTCGAAGGATACGTGTGATAGGAGGAAATGACACGCCGTCCTCAACGAAGACACTTCCAGCATATAGACGACTTTACAAGGGGTAAGGTGATCGGACTGAGAAGGGGAGGTTGGTCCATACGTCAAATTGCAGCTGATACCCACATGGATGCAAGCACTGTGCGTCGGCTGTGTCGGAGATGGTTGGAAAGAGGAAATGTAGCCACATTGAGGGGTGCAGGTGCAGCCAGAGTGACGTCAGATCGCTTGGATCGCCGGATTCACCGACAAGCTGTGGCGGACCCGCAAGTCACTTGTACGTCGATTCTGCTGCATGTGCAAGGTACCCTGGATGTTCTTGTGTCGACCAGAACCATTTCTCGTCGACTGGTTGCACTTGGCCTGCAATCACGGCACCCGCTAAGAAGACTGCCATTGACCTCACAGCACAGACTCCAACGTTTGGAATGGTGGCGGACCAGAGCGACGTGGATGGCAGAATGGCAAACCGTAGTGTTCTCAGATGAATCCCGCTTCTGTTTGTCCAGCGATAGTCATCGCATACGTGTGTGGCGTCGACGTGGAGAAAGATCGAATCCGGCAGTAACTGTGGAACGCCTCACAGCGCAACAACGTGGCATTGCATACAATTCCGTATCACCTCTAGTTCGTATTCGGGGCACTATGACGGCCCAACGATATGTAGATAATGTACTGCGGCCGGTGGCAAAACCCTACCTTCAGGGTCTGCCAAATGCAATTTTTCAGCAGGATAATGTCCGGCCTCACAGTGCTCGAATCAGCCAACATGCTCTACGAGGTGTACAGATGCTTTCCTGGCCACCATACTCTCCTGACTTGTCACCAATCGAACATGTGTGGGACGTGATTGGACGCCGTTTGCAGAACCTGCCACTGCCTCATTCAGAGGACAAACTGTGGCAAATGGTTGAAAGGGAATGGAGTGCCATCCCTCAGGACACCATCCGCAGGCTTATTGACTCCATGCCTAGACGTGTTTCTTCGTGCATCGCTGTCCGCGGTGGTCCTACTTCTTACTGAGCCGACGCCGTCCTCGCTCTAAATTTTGCTTATTTATTTTGAAATAAATATCACTTATTGTTCCATGCTGTCTCTGTCTTCTTACCAAATTTCATCAATTTCTGACCACTCCTTCTTGGTGTTGCATTTTCAATGTCGAGCAGTGTATGTATATGTATATATATATATATGTATGTATGTGTGTGTGTGTGTATATGTATGTATATATGTATGTATATATATATGTATATATGTATATATATATATGTATATATATATGTATATATATATTTATGTATATATATATATGTATATATATATATGTATATATATATGAAATAACAGAATTGTAAGAAGAAAGACGAAGAGACCACTCCAAAAGCCCATAGATGCGCAAAGCAGCTAAACTACAAAGCCAAGTATATAATAATACAAATAAAATTAATAATAATGAAATAGAAAATAGAAAATGGCACATTAGGAGAAGTGAAAGGAGAAAGGTTGAATCCAGAGCTCAATGTATATATATATTTATGTATCTATATATGTATATATATGTATATATATATTTATGTATCTATATATGTATATATATGTATATATATATTTATGTATCTATATATATATATATAGATATACATATATGTATATTAGGGTGATTCAGAAAAAAAATGTTTTGAATTTCTTTGGTCTTACCCCGCAGTTTTTTTACACTATTCATGAATGCGATGTATGTAAAATTTTAGCTCAATTGAATAATATTTAGAGGTCGCGCAACGCGATCGAATTCTGTTGAAAATTAGCAATTTTGAGAGTTGGAGTACATAACTTCATTACCCGAAATAATATTGTTCTTCATATAAAATGGAATAATTGAAAATGTTAGCTTACTCTACTAAGTAATTAGTCAATAAAATAATAGCTCAAAGTGAGTTGTAACGACCCCCTCCCCCAGCTCCAAAGCTGCATCATCTCTTACCTGAGTTTGGGTAAAAAATGCAGCTGCAAGCTCGGACTGTGGTTTCTGTTTTATTTTCGGTTGTTTGAGATGCATGAGTTTATTCGGCTAAAACACCTAGCATCCACTCTAGACAGGGCCCAATATAAGTGACAGAAAGCCACTTTGATAGTAGCTGCCACAGTACAAATTATGGGTCAAAATGGGGAGGATTCGACAACGTCCATAAAACGGTAAAGGCAAACTATTCGCTCTGAATCGGCCGTTAACTTACAAAAGTCGTTTAAATCCATGACTTCCTTTGATAGTTCACTGGAACGAAACACTTATGCAAAATATATTGGGAAAATGAAGGAAGATCGTTGGGTTTCATACCAGTATCAGTATCAGGACCACAAGGATTGATGATTTTCTTCTGGGTTCTAGTAAGTTAGTCAGGCACTGGAATTGCTACGGCAAATGCTGCTGTGCGATGACCATTTAGATAAATGGGAACTTACTGAGCTCGTACGTGGTATGTGTTTTGATACGACATGCAGTGCCAGTACTAAAGTTGGAGCAAGTTTGAACTTGGGAAAAAGAACTAGGGAAGCAACTTTTATATTGTGCTTTCCGGCATTATATTTTAGACATTGTGTTTTCTGTGGTATTACAACCGAAGTCTATTCTAGTCTTGGTCTTTCGGTATTTTAACTGATAAACCAAGAAATAGGCAGAATTGGGGTATTTGATTGCATGCAATTTTAAATGCGGTGTTCACGCAATTGCGTGGAACCATCCACTGCCATTTTATCTACATTACTACTTTTTAAGCGGTTTCAGCAATCATAGTCAAGGATAAAACATTCTAATTTTAAACCTGGAGTGAGAAACAATGAGGTTGAGGAGTTGGTAGCCAATTCAGAGCTACGTGCAACTAGTAATGGAAGTTGCGCAAAGTCAACTTCTGATGACCCATGCAATAGAAGTGTCCAAGGAAGATACTAGAGCTTAGTGTGATTTTCTTGAGCGGAGCACCTTCTCCTGGTGTATGTTTTCGTGTCCCAGGAGCGGTTCATCGTGTTATATCTGTGTTAAAGATTGTTTATGGATTCAAGTTTATTTCACAACCAGTTCAAACTTGCAGCCGGACAAAGAAAAGGTATTCGTAACATATGAATGTGATTTATTTCACATTCTTATCGTTAATGGGAAAGAATATCTAATAGAATCCCAGCAACTCTTTTTGTGCAAGCACTGAGAAATGATTGGGAACATTTTCAGCGTCCTTATTCATGTAAAGAA
The DNA here is from genome assembly GCA_038373865.1 of Uloborus plumipes. Lineage (NCBI taxonomy): Eukaryota > Metazoa > Arthropoda > Arachnida > Araneae > Uloboridae > Uloborus > Uloborus plumipes. The sequence continues at coordinate 102,307 of JAXGGA010000018.1, forward strand.
GAAACTCAAAACATATCAGCTGTTTGATCCTGAGTATTAGAATCTTCAAGATAGCTATCAACAAGGCTTTGTACTACCGAAGAAACTGAGGATTGTAAACGACAATACGGAGAGTGGCGTGGCCCTTATTGAAGCATTTGTTAAGACTATCACTAACGACAAAAAACAAAGTTTCTTCTTCAAGTGGTATAGGAACACAGAAAAGGTTTCAAAGTTGCAAAAATGTAACCTTAAAAAGTATTACAAGAATTAATGAGCGAACTACTATATATTTAATGCATTTAAATTTGTTTTTTATATTATTTCAGTATTTGATTAGTTTTCATACTTTTCTGCATTTCATTGGTTTTTCAGATATGTAATCATTTTGTGATTACACGTTTTTTTCTTCAGGGAAAAAAAGAGCAATAAAGTAACTTTATTATTATTATTTACGTTCGCATTTGTGCCACTATCACAAAATTTGAAGTACTCCTAAAGGTAAACATAGTTTACTAAAATTCTGGACAAATAATTCAGTCTATATAAAGGCCTAAATAAGACGGTAAGACGAACAAAAATACAAAGGCTACTTTTTTCATAGTTATAAATTGTATAACTGCCACATTCCAGGAGTTATTCCGATATGCTTCAGCAGGTATAGGAGGAATTAGATTATTGTCTAGATGTGTACTGTGCAGCAGGAGGAAATTTATACATATACATTGCAAATTTATACATATTACTTGAAAATATTAAAAACATTTTAACATGTCATTAATTCCTTTATCTATATTGTAATGAAAAATACATATTTTTGACATGTAATGAACCTTTATGGTTCCCCTGTGTGTGATTGAATGGAGGTTTGATGAGATAGTTGAGGCATACAACTAAACTTGCTCATAAATGAGCAGGTCTGAAAGAACAAAGTCTCAAAATGAACGGTGTCCCTTTGAACGATTAAATTTATTTTATAGTTCTCTCTCTCTTTCACCTTTAAGTTTCATATTTAATTATTCTTTTCTTAATGTCTTGATATTACTTTTGTTTTTTAAAAGCAAGAATCTGAGAGAGTGTCACGCCTGTGATTCATGACCTCTCAGATTTTCTCCCAAAAATTACCAGATGTTTATTATCTTATTGAAAGACCAAATCCAGAATGCTTTGCTCTGAAGTTGAGTTGTTTAGTTTTTATGAATCCCTAAAGTTGAAGGTGCGGCATCAAAAATTTAGCGGATTTTCAAGAGCTGCTGTGAGCCAAATTGCTGTGAATCATTGCTGTGAGCCAAAACTCTTACCAGGAGCTGTTTAACTCCAATTTTCTTTTTGTATATGGAATATAGAAGGTTGAAACTTTACAAAATGAGTGTTAAGTTTGAGGTAAGTTGTTGCCATAAGGTCAGTGAAGGCCCTCAAATAAGGCATTTTTGATGTTTTTAGCGTTTTTGAGGTCCAAAAACAGCTTGTAGTTGGCACGGCAAAAGTAGTTTCGTTTGAAAGACCAGTGTAAGCACTTTAAAATAATGTATACATAACCGAGGAAAGCTCAACGTGCTTTTAGTTGCGTAAGGCTGAAATATGAAAAAATCATATTTTAGCGATATTCAAAGTCATAACTTCCTCTGCCAACAACATATTGAAATATTTTTTTTTGCCAATGTCATACTCTATTCTTTGTCATAACAGAACAGTTGAGTCCTTTGAGGCGAAATGTGAAATTTTTTTTTTACAAAAAATTTATTTTTTCCTGTGTATTTTTTGTAAAAAAAAATTTCACATTTCGCCTCAAAGAACTCAACTGTTCTGTTAAGACAAAGAATAGAGTATGACATTGGCAAAGAAAATATTTCAATATGTTGTTGGCAGAGGAAGTTATGACCGTTTGAATATCGGTAAAATATGACATGTATGTTTTGAAGGCCTTCACTGACCTTACGGCAACAACTTACCACAAATTTAACATTCATTTTGTAAAGTTTCAACCTTCTATATTCCATATACAAAAAGAAAATTGGAGTTAAACAGTTCCTGGTAAGAGTTTTGGCTCACAGCAACTTCCATGTCTTGAAAATCCGCTTAATTTTTGATGCCGCACCTTCACCTTTAGGGGTCCATAAAAACTAAACAAATCAACTTTAGAGCAAAACATTCTGGATTTGGTCTTTCAATAAGATAATAAACATTTGGTAATTTTTGAGAGAAAATCTGAGAGGTCATGAATCACCTCATAATGCTAGGCGTGAGTTTCTCATATTCTTGCTCTTAAGCATAAAAATCATTTATTTTCACTTGTAACAATACTATAATGGAATTAAAGATATTACTATTTAGAAATAATGCATTATTTCATGTTAGTTGTGTGTGTGTGTTTTAACATTTAAAATGCTTTATGGTGTCTTTTGTCATTTTTAAATAATTCTTTTAAGATCAGTTTCGCAAATTTTCTGACATCAAGTCCATTTAATTGATTTATTTCATTGAATAAATTATATTAATTATTTGATTTTGTACCATGCTGGAATAAAGCCTAAGGAACTAAACCCTTTTTTTGGGGTAGGAAGTAGATGTCTTACTTTTCTATCACAAAGAAATATCTTACAGAATTAACTGTTGATACTCTATGCATCTAAACCTGAAAAAATATTTTTGGATTAAAATTTTATTGGTTTTACTGTTGAGTAGTTGAAGTTGTTTTTCTTCAAATAAATGTTACTGATTTAGTGAAACATTTTTAATGTACATAACTCTCATAAGGAGGTCACCTAAAACGTTTTAAATGAACAAAGTCGTCTACATAAACAAGTTCAATGTATGGGTTAAGAAAATAAATGATCTTCTGATGAACAAATCATTAAAAAGAACAACATTGCTCATTTTTGCATACAGCTTTTTTTTTTTTAATTGCAGAATTTGTTGCTGGAATCCAAAAACTTTTTATTTTCTTTTCTCCCAAAGTGCTCTTTAAAGGTGTAGTTAGTGATATGATATCAATATATTTCTAATGTTTAAGAAATAATTTTAGTTTTTAAAATATTTTGTTCATTTAATTTTATGAAACATGAAATGGTTTTTTTTCTTTTTCCCCATAGCTTGTTCTTTGGTTTTTCCAGCTTGTATAGTAAATGGAACAGCTGTTAGTAAAACCTTTCAGATACTTTACAAAAACGAAGAAGTTGTTTTAGATGACATAATAGTTTTTAAAGTACACACACTTGTTGAAGGACACAAAGTAAGTCAATATTTGTCAAGCATGTCTCAGGTATGCTTAAAGCTGCATATGTATTGCTATCATATGCTACCATGTAGGCTATCATATGTATTCTTATCATTTGAGTTTGTTTCATGCTTTGAGTACTTGTACATTATAGAGTGGTTCATATTTTCAAAGTTGTAGCTATTTTATCTGACTTCCCCTCAATTCGTTTCATCATACAAATAAGTGATTCATACAAAATTTTAACTCAATTCATTTATATTAACTCATTTTTCAAGGAGGCTCTTTATTTTAAACAAAAAAAAAATGAAGAGAATAATACTTAATGATTTTTTATTTTTACTATCAAATTTGACTTTTATGTATTCAACATTTTCCTTCATCTTCAATATACAGTACTACACCCCTTCTCTTTCTCAGCAATACCTCATTCTCCTTTATTCTGTTTAATGTTACAACCTGCAGACCAGTGACTTTGGTCAGAAATTTAGAGAACGCTTTAATAGGCATTTAATTGTTAGTGAGAAAATGATGTGCCCGAGCCCTGACTCTAATCCAAAAGGGTGGGATGGGGATGCTGGGGGCATGACCCCTCCCCCTAAACAACCAAATAATGCCATTAAGCTGAATTTTTGAGACTTAAGTTTTTGAAAAATTCAGCTTAGACCCTCTGTTTGTACCCTGAAATTGCATTTTGCTTTTACTAAAATTGCTTCCCTTCTTGTAATAACCCTCTCTAAAACCAGAAGCTGGATTCGCCCTTGCCCAAGCTGCAAGTTATTTGAAATTATTCTTTTTGCAATTATGTCTTAGAAATCATTTTTTCCCTGTTGGTTTACCTATAAATCAAGGTACTAGTTCTAAACTGCTGTTGGGATATTTTCTGAGCACTCTTCTGCAATATGCACAAAGTTACATTGAACTAGCAAAAGATTGCTTCTCCAGTAATGATGAAAGTGTTATATTTTGAAAACTTACCACTATAAGGTTAATTGTGACACTATAAAGTTGCTTTACCACTATAAGGTTAATTATGACATTAAACCAGGCTTGGAGTAATCGCCGATTACGTAATCGTAATCTGTGTAATCAATTACAATTTTTTGCAATCATAATCATAATTTGGAAATGAGACTCTCGTAATCGTGTAATCGTAATTTTAATCAAGTATTTTTTGCATAATTGTAATCTAACCTTCAATAATCATAATTTGGCCTTGTAATCGTGTAATCCAGACTTGCTGAAAGTGAAAGCTTCTAACTTGCGTTTCTACAATGTTACGGGAAGAAGATAAGGATTCTATCTCGGCCCCCAGGAAAAAGCACTCCAGGGAAGGAGCGTGTTCTTTGTCTTGGGGGTCCTAGTTCAATGCAAGCTTCAGAAAGACAACAAGCTGTTTCGTGCTCATTAAGAGAGTCATAAAGAGAGTCCTAACATAAGTGCTTTGCAACCTCAGGCGCATATGACCAGACCGTCCCTCCTGGTTTTTAGGATGGGTCATCAATTTTCCCTTTCATCAGCTGTCAATAATAGCTACAAACGAAGCTGTTCTACCTCAGACGAGAACAGTAGTATCAAATTACTAACACATACTTTTCAGCTTAACAGAACTCTATACTCAGGGCCCTCTAAACCAGTGTTTCCCAACCTTTTTGAGCTCATCGCCACGCTGAATGTCACCTATCGCCGACCCACCCTCCTTTTCTTCCTCAAAAAAAAAAAAAAAAAACCATAAGTTGGCGCTAGTGTATATCGCGATATTATTAAAAATATAAATATGTAACTTTAATTTGAAGTAAAATATACGCAATAAAGCAATTATAACCAATCAATTTTAAACTAAAAATATTAATTAATAATGAATAAATACCTTTATTTTTTTTTCTTTCACAAAGCGAACTGAACTAGCATTTGAAGGGTAACATTAAACTAAGATCATTGACATACTTTTCAAAAAACAGAAGTACATTTTTCAAGAATTTCTTTTCTTTTCTACCTTGGAATCTGGGGGAATTAAAATCATTGAAATTAAAAATTTGAAGGAAAATAAGTTGAAAATCTGAAAATTCACAAAATTGACAATGAATGACAAAATACTTCCTAAGGTTCATCCGAGGCGCAAGGAGAAACCTCTTGAGCTTTAATTTATTTATTTCTTAACTTGTGATTAATTGTTTGAAATTTGAGCAACCGGTTTCGTACATGTTTACAATTTCGGTTTTCGCTACCCTTTTATTACTACTGTTTTCTCTTCCAAAACCCATTGCCCACCAACCGCCCCTTTGAGGAGTCAAATTGCCCCTTTGGGGGCGATTGCTCCAGGTTGGGAATTACTGCTCTAAACAGTTGATGGTTTTTTGATTTTTTCCCTTTTTCTTTCATTAGCGAAAGAGGAGGAAATTTTGCAAAAGAAGAGGGAATTTGCAACTGTGCTTTAGTTATCATTTAATATATATTTGCAATACAGCACTCTCATTTAACGCTTATGATAACAGCAATCTGGTGACTTTTTTAAAATATTTTCACACATAATTTAATCTTAAGTTTATGCTTTACTCTTTAATGCTGATATTATTTTTAATCATTAAGTATGTTAAAGTTGAAAAAATTGTGTATTACAGATTTTTAAAACATTGCTTATGAGTAAGATTAAATGCCTATGATTTATTTTTAAGTATTACTTATCTTTTTGTGCTTTGAATAATTTCAATATTTTTTATATTTATGTTCATTATTTTAATTTCATGGTTTTAGTGGCAATAATTACACTTCAGTATACTTTAAAAAATGTGACATAAAATATTATTATAAAATGGTCATACACACATGCAAATAAATAAATAAATCCTCAAGTTAAGATTATACATTAGTTACAATCATCTTTTATATTAGTGGATCAAAAATCATAATTCTTAGCTATGACACTGTTGTCGCGAATGAGCATTATATATGTTTTATACATTATATATATTTAATACCCCTGCGACAAGAAACACATTTTTTGATTTGCACAACCCTTTGCAATCTTGCTCTCATTGAAACAAAAATTTTACCCATGCATTAGGTATGAAAAATTTTATAAGAATATTATATTTGAGAATTTTATTATTCTAATACTGATTGCATTAAGACAATTTATAAATTGCAAATTTATATTTTTCCTGCTAATAATTTTTTACCAGAATAAATAGATGGTAATATATAAAAATATTATAAAATATTACAAAATTTTATAAAAATATTACTCGCTGTGCAATATTGTATAATATTTTTAAGAAGGTTTAAATTTTACATGTTTCGTTTTCCTTCCACTTTATTGATAAGGTGTAAAATTTGCGAACCAAAACTTGACACCTCCCCCTTTCAAAACTTCTGGATCCTGCTCTGTATATGTATATTTCTTACAAATCTGTAATCGTGTAATTGAATCCGTAATCGGCAGATAATAATCGTAATCGATTACATTTTTTTACGTAATCTAATCGTTGCTGTAATCGTAATAGCGATTTGGCAGAGGGTTGTAATCGTAATTGTAATCTCCAATTTTTCACGCTCGTAATCATAATCGTAATCGATTACGTTTTCTCGTAATTGACTCCAAGCCTACATCAAACGAATGTTTTCAGCTATTAAATTAAGCAAACATGTTCCTTAAAAGTTGGAATCATACAAAAGTAACTCCAATCAATTGCAGATGTAGCTATAGTGCATAATTAAACTATTTGTTATTTAAGGGATGAACTAATTGTGTATGTGGATGAGTCAATATACTAAGAGTAAGACTTAAGAAAGATGAGTCTGATGATGGCGTTATTAAACAAATTCTATTAAAAATAGATTGTTTGATATACTTTCTTAGTAATGCTCTTTCTTTTCGTAGATGTAATTACAAATCAACAAAACTGCTTGACAAAAGATTTTTTCATATTTGATCTTGTTTTTTGGCAAAAAAAAAGAGCATTTCTTAAAAAGAAATAATATTGTAAAATCAAAAATTAAAATGTAAATGATACAACTAAAAGAGTTGTGAAGAAAATAGAAGAATTTAAATGCCAGTTTACCTTGTTGAGTTAAAAAGCCAACTCAATTATAGATAGTGCATGACTACATTTTTTACCTCATGGAAAAATTTAATGGTCTGTTTGATTTTCTACAATAAGTCTTCATCACACTTTTTTTTTTTTTTGAAAATCTTGAATTGATGAACTTATGTTAATTTTTTTCTGGAACCTTGTAAAGTGGACATGTCCTGTGCCCAGAAGTACACTGCTGCACCTCACGGGCATGTTTGACTGCATTATACAATTAGCTTGTTTAGTTTTAATTATAAATACTATCTAATATTGTAGTAAACTTTTTTTTTCTTCTATATATTAAATGAAAAGCATAAAGTTTAAAGATCAATATGACATATAAAAATGATTTTAACTAATAAAATAGTCTTAACTATAAGCAGCAATAAGTATGTATCATTGGTGTACATATATTTTTTTTAAAGATCAGAGAAAAAATTAATTTATCAATATTCATAAGAAAATTTAAAAAATATTATAATTTGTGCAAAAGATGTGAAATAACTTGCTGCTCTTATTTAGATTTCTTCCTTTTCTTTTTTATTTATTTATTGTATTAAATTCTAGAAAGTGTTAAACTTTTTTTTTGTTAATTTTAATTACAGGTTAGAGAATCTCTTTTAAAAGCAGACTTTCAAATAGCTGTTGAACTGTGGTTTACGGACCAATCATTTGGGTAAGAGATTTCAAGTAAACTAGTTTGGTTTAAAATGTACCAGGTTTCCGGCTCAAGCAAGTACTTTGTTTCTAACTTGTGATTATTTTAAAATGTGAATATAATTGTATTAGAAACATTCAGTAATCATTTCTTCTAATTTTTCTAAAATCAAATGAAAAATGTTGACATAAGTTAATACTCAGAGACTGACATCAAATAATATATATGTCTTAAAAGCTAGAGAGAGAGAAAAACCATTAATAAAGTATTATCACAAATTTGTAAAGTAATTTACCGTCATTCAGGCTTTTTTTTTTTTTTTTTGAAATTTTCGGAATTACGCTCTCCCTATAGTAAATAGTAAAACTTAAATTATGGAATGGAGGAAATTGTTTCAGAGTAAAGCTCATGTTAACCTGAAAATAGAAAGGTATGTCCTGAGGAGTGGCAGAAAACATTTTGACGGATTGAGAATGCTGAAGTCAAACTGGGGAATGTGGGACAAAGTGAAATGGGAAAATATTTTTAGTTTGCAGCTCCACATATATAACAGTATTTTCACAAAGTTCCTAAGCATATAGTTGGTTCTAATTAAAATATAAATAGCTCTAAATATCAACAAAAAACAATGCAAGTCATTTTTAAAATTTGATTCACACATTGTAATATTCCTAGTTTTTCAAAAATATTTCTTATTATGAAATGACAAATTATTGTAATTAACATTTTAAGTATTGATTGAGATATGCTGATGGTTAATTCAGTACTTATTTAGTTCATATTAAGCATGTTTTGATTTTAAATGTTTAATGTACTTAGTCAATAGCACGCAGGGCAAAGTGAAATTGTTAATTTCGTTTGCTTATGCTTTCATTTACTAAATCGTGTATGTATTTCTTCATTTATTAATTTATTCACATGCTTGTACTTATTAATTCACCTATTTATCCATTCATTCACTTATTGTGTGGTTCATTCTCTATTTTTTTCACTCATATATTTTTCTCATCTATCTTTTTTTTATTCATTTATTCGTTTCTTTTTTCATTAATAATTCATTTGTTTATTTACATATTTGTTTGATGAAAATTACTGTAATACATCAAATAGAAAATGTGTCATTACAAAAATATTGTATTATTCACTTTGCCCCATGGTTTTTTGATTTGAATAATTTATCACCTTTTTTTGAAGATGCAAAATAAATACTTCTTGAGGCCGGCGTCAATATGAAGAGGTATTTCCGGGCTTATAGGCCGTGGTCGATGAGAAACATAAATTTCAAACGTTTCGTCGGACACTGCGGTCGACATCATCAGTGAGTAGTTTTGGTGAGACTGATGCTCTAGCTTCAGCCGCTCTAGTATTTAAGTAGATTGCTGATGGGTGCTGGCTCCTGATTGGTTGTTGTTTCTTCAGTCTCTTGAGCGGTCTGGATTCTGATTGGATGGATTTTCCAGTATGGGTGAGCCACCATCTATGTCTGGACCGTTATTTCAAGCTGGGAAACTCCTGGAGAAACACAACGCTAAGACTGTTTTCATGCCCACCACCCAACTAAGGAACCGCTGTCGCCCGGTGAAAGACCCCCGTGACCCCTTCTCTGCGTCAGGAGTATACAAAATTCTGTGCTCGTGCGGATCCGTATATGTTGGAACCACGAAACATAGCATCAAGACACGCCTTTCCGAGTACGAACGTCATTGCTGGTTAGGACACTATGAGAAATCAGCAGTAGCCGAACACAGCCAACAAGAAGGAGTCCACAACATCAAATTCAAAGACACAGAAATCCTGGCCACAACATCCTATTACTATGCCCGTCTTCATCGCGAAGCTATCGAAATTTTCAAGCATCCACGTAACTTCAATAGAAAAGAAGAGAACTTCAACTTACCAAAAACATGGCATTCTGCCCTTAGATCTGCTCGAAATAATGGTCCAGACATAGACGGTGGTTCACCCATGCCGGAAAATCCATCCAATCAGAGTCCAGACTGCTCCAGAGACCAAAGAAACAACAACTAATCAGGAGCCAGCACCCATCAGCAGTCTACTTAAATACTAGAGCGGCCGAAGCTAGCGCATCAGTCTCACCAAAACTACTCACTGATGATGTCGACCGCAGTGTCCGACGAAACGTTTGAAATTTATGTTTCTTATCGACCACTGCCTATAAGCCCGGAAATACCTCTTCATATTGATGCAAAATAACTTTGAAAAATTAAAAAGAATATTTCAACGATAGTTGCATTGCAAAACACATTATACCTTCTTTATGTGCACTTAGTTTCAGAACCAGTTTCCAATTTGCTCATTTTGAAACAGGTGTGTTAACTTAACCATTTCACTTGCCCCACATTCCCCTACTTATCAAAACTGCCGGCTTCCTAAATGGCTTTTCCTTTTTTTTAGTCACCTTCACCATTAGTTTGGTTGAGCAAAAAAAAGTGATTTATACTTGTTCATGTTTTACTGAAGTAAAATAATGCTTAAAAAAAGAGGGAGAGAGAGAAATGTTTTTTTCTTAGTTCACACTCTGAAACACATTTCTGCAGTTTTAATTTTAGCATTTTATGTCTAATGATTCCATTGATGTTTTGCAGCTTATTCATGCATTTGTTGTTATTAATTTTTTACTTGTGTACTACCATCTAATAATTTTTTTTCAAATAGTTCCTCTTTTAGACCTGACCAACATATATCCATCCATTGTGTGAGTACAAGAACATTGCTTTTGCATTTTGATCCAGCCAGGGGATTGCATCATCATATTCCATTGTTATTTGATTATTTTCATTTATGTGCTGTTACCATTACCATCCATGCCTCTGTCATTGCTCTTTGTCAACCATACCTCAGGTTAGTGCTCTCGGATCTATTTTTATTAAAATGCATGTTTGAATTGCTTTTGATTATTTTATTCCCTGAAATTTATTGTAGCTTGTTTTTGCTGTAAAATCTGAGTTACATACCTAAAGCTTTTATTTTTTTTGTAAAGCTATTTATTAGTGTTAGTGTCAATTGTTTGCATTTTACCTGCTCTGTTTTGTTCGATAAATATTGATGTTTGATGATGTATGTAAAAACTTTAAATTGCTCACTTATATTGTAGAGAAAAATCATACCTATATATTGCAAACCTTGACTAATTGTTCAGTTTTGATTTTCTCCTCTTTGAATACATTGAAATATACATTTGATTTTAAAATCTATAATCAAGTTCTAACTGGCTGACTTCTCTATGAGAATTTGCTATAACTTATTAATTGAATTATGATTATTGAATGTTTTTTCATTAGTATTTAGGGCAAACAATTACAGTGAATGTTTTTCAGTGTTCTCCATTGTCTCGTTACGAGAAAGCAAAATTACTGCTTCACATTCCTCATCAGTGTTCAATCTCAGGCTCTTTGTTTTCTTTTAATTCATCAATTGTTCACAATTTCGAATTAATGATGTCAGTTTCACAGTTGACATACTTCTGGAAAGTGTACAAAAGCAATGTCTGTTGCTTTTAGAATAAGCAATCCATTCATAGGACTATTCTTCAGAGACCTTTGTATATGATTACAGTTTCATCAACTTTTTTGCTACATCATTTTCATCATTTGTTTTTACATTCATCTGTGCTTGAATTTGAAAAGGAACATTTTATAAAAAAACATTTATATGAGCAATAACTCACCGTCCTTAAGCAGGGGGTCACTTAAATATAACTTACTGTTTGATTACCTAAGCTTTTGCCTTCATTTTACAAGTTGAACCAATCATTGCTTATGGACTCTCTCTGGTGTGCTAAATTAAATTTAGTGACAAGTTTAAGGTAATCTCAGTTTCAATGAGTAAACATCTGCCTCCAGCTCAATTATTGACTATTCCAAACTGATGAGTCCATAACAAGGACAAAACTGCAGTCTCTGGATGACATAACCCGACTGTCTATGTATTGCATGCCAAATTGTTTTAGAATTTACATGATTCCATGCTAGGGATGTATTTTTTGCCTGTTGTATTTTCAAATGATTATTTCCTATTATGATGCTTTAAAATACCAGTTGAATTATGTTTTTGTAGTGCACCTAATAATTTGCAGTTCCAAGGCCTGCAATTTGCTTATACAATTAGGTAATAAAAAATGATTTTCTCATTTAATAAAAATTCAGCCTTTTGATGATAGGCATAACATTGAGCACTGAGCAAAGTGTTAATTTGTTTTTTCGTCTCTTTGTCTTTTTTTTTTCTAGCCACTAAGTCAAGATGTTAACTGTGCACTTATTAATTAGCACTTATTAATTAGCAATTCTTTCATATTTTTGAAGCACTTTAGCTTGCTTGATTTTGTCTGTGATGAGATGAGTTATTTCATGATGACATCAGCATTTGTACAAAGTAGGACATTGGCTTGATTTCGAAAATTCTTTCCTGTATTGGATTTGTCACCTTTAAATACAAGGCTTCTTTCAAGCTTCAGATGATAGATACGGGGACTTTCTTCAACATTGAAAATATTCTTAAGATAATATTCATCAAATTTGTTTAGCAAATTTCTGATACATAGATTCTCATGCAACTGTTTCAGCTGGCGCATTTTTATATCTGCTAGTTACTTAACTTAAAATTCCATTTTTAATTTTAAACTTATGAAAGTATCCAATTGAAAAATATGAACTCTTAGTGTGAAATTTTGAAGCAATGTCTGTTGCTTTTTGAATGAACATTGGCTTCTGCGCACAAGCTACTGCAATGTCTTCCACTTTTTCTGTGGGTTACAATGGTTTTCCTTAAATCTGCTTTTGGTACTATTATATGATTATCATACCCTTTTAAAACTTCAGATTTTTTTCTTTCAATGAAAGTGTTTTATGTTTTATTTAAGAGTCTAATAAATATAATTTCCCAACATGGAAAAACATGGTTCTAAGACAGAAATGAGAAAATGAAGTGCTTAAAATTTCAATTCAGTAGCAAGGATTGCAAAATAACCTTTGACTGATTTTCCCATTGTCTTTTCCAAACCATAACTTGCCAACTTTTGAGTTTTCTGTCTTTTGGTGAAAATTTCACTCGAAGAGATTAACCACTTCCCTCATGAATTTTTTTTGGAAAAAATTGCAAAAAAAAAAAAAAAAAAAAACAAACACATTTTTTTTTAAAAATTTAATTTTGAAATACAAGGAAATGAAGCAATACAAATAAAATGTGTAGGTTTCAAGTTGAATTTTGAATTATTTATCGGCGTAAAATCAATTAGTTTCACCCGAGTTTTCTCAGGAGAATAATTACCTGCAACTCATACGAGCCCGGAGATAACTTGGGATAATAAGGCAAGCGGTTAGAATATAAAATGAGTGAGATAGAAATTTTGCATATTTCAGTGATCGTAAACAACATATTACTAAAGCTTTGCCTCCTATAAATGAAGCAAATCACCATTACAATAAATACAGTTGAATTGTAATCAAAATAAATGACATAAATGAGATATCTAAGCAGTGCTTTACATATTGCGGATCATAACAAATGAAAATTTTCTTCATTAACTACATTTCTTATACTAAACATTCAAGAGTATTTATCTGTTGTGATTTAAAAACTGCTTCTTCCCTCCCTTTTTTGAAGAAGAAGCTTATTACTCAACAAATGCTATGTCCTCTATTTTGCACGTTGCTTCTATTTATTTGGAAAAGCTGCATAACATAACTATTTCATAGCATATTTTTAAATAAATGTTTTATTATATTATTTACTTTTAGTTATTGTTTTCCTTACGTTTTCACTCACGCATTTTATTAACTTTTGCCATTTTTATCTAATTATTTTAAAATTCTGTATTATTGCATACCTGACATTTTAGGAAAGGTGTAATGGTATCTTCTCATCAAGCTGGGTGAGTGTTTTAAGTAGTGCAAAACCTGTTACATTATTCATTTTTCATTTGCCTCTCAATCATAAAGTGCTATTGTGTGTAAATGGGCTTATTTATGCGTGTAAAGTAATGCTTCACGCCATGTGAAGAAAATTATGTAATTAGTAGTGTTTTTTTTTCTTTCAATGAAACGCATGATTTATTTAACATCATGAAATTGTTATAATGCATTTATACACAAAATGTTTTTTAAAAATTCCAAGTTTTAAATTGAAAACTTAAAGCTGTAAAAGCATGGTTTTTGGAAGTGTTCATTGAGTTTCTACCTATTAAAACTCGTACATTATTATTTGTATGTGTAATACTTAAAATGTTATTGCAGTTGATGTGAATTACATTTTTGACTTTCACCCTTAGCTTTTTTTTTTCTTTTAATAACAACATTAGTTATGTTTTATATACTAAAACTAGTAAGAAGTTACTTTAGAGTGTCAAGTTTCATCTCTATGTCCCCAGTTAATTAGGAAATTATCTGGATGCTTAAAATACAATACACAAATATATTTCATCTTTTGTCCAATGACTGCCTGTTAGAGTTAGCAAATGCAAAAAAGAAAACAAAAAAGGAGCTGCAATTATTTTTGCTTGCATTAGTTTTTGTAGAAATGGCACTTTGTTTTCGGACATTAGATCAGTTAAAACACTTCGCTTTTTTATGCTTTTTCTTCGAACAATGTTTTCCATTATTTCTCATTTTAAAGATTTTATCTATTTTTCTATGAAAATTAAGCATAAATATTTTAAAAGTTGTTGTAAATTATTCTTGAAAGCTGAAAATTTGGAACAACATTCTTCTTCAAATGATTTAAGTTTTTTTCTTTTGAATTTATTTGCTGCTTCTGTGTTACAATAACACATGAGCTATACATTAAAAAAAAATCACTTAACACCTTTTATCAACCACTACTAGAAATATGTAATTTTTCCAAAATCTATGATATGTCCCATCTGATTTTAGATTAACGTGAGCAAAACTCAGAAGTCATACCATTTATATTGTAATCCTTTTAGAAACTTGTGACATCACAAAAATGCACGAAGGTGTGATCCATAGCAGTAAGACATTAGAGGCTTATATTTTTTAAAGTGAACATGTTTAGAATAATTTTTAATAATAATAATAATATATCGGCCATTTCAGTGAAAATGGTACAAATCAGTCCCGATACTTCAGAATTTTGGTAATGATTTTAATATTTACTACCAATTAATTGTATTTTTTATTTGTTCTCCATCTAATTGTGTGTAACCAAGTATTACTTATTTAGGCATAAGTCATTTATAAAGGACTCAAAAAAAAAAAAAAAATTCTTTGGCAAAAGAAGGAAAAAAGGATCTGCCCCAGTTTCAAATTGCTAGGAATTAAAATGCAATTTAAGATTAAGCTGAACGAAATCATTTGCAATGCACAGCACAAAAAATGCTTCTGACACCCTTTCTGCTGATTTTTATATATGTAAACAAAAAAATCTTGGAAAAACACTTATTTATCTTTGTTCCTAGATTTTTTATGTTTCAAACTGTCCACTCTGTTACAAGCGTTTCAGAAATAAAGTAAGCAATTGCATTCAATGTGATGTTTTTTTTAAGAAGTACAAGTAATGTATCTGCTGTAATTACTTTGATACATTGAATTATATAGTCAGCAACTAAGATAAGCCTAAAATTCTTTGCAGATGATAGTTAATTTGCACTGCGGTATGTTCACTCTGTTACAGTCGCATTAATGGTGCAAAAATATTTTTTCTTGAAATTTCAGACAGAATTAGTTTTAGGATGTTTAGTCCATTTTATACTTGTTCTGTAATTAACTTTTCTTTACGATTGGAAATGTATTTTTCAAACCTCATTTGTCTCCTCTGTTACACAAAGTGGTCAAACTAATCAAAACCCTTAATGAATGACTCATATACAAGCCATTTACACTTTATTATGCATAAATAAACAGAGAATAATATTTAAAACAATGATTAGTTGGCGAAAATTCATTTGATAAACTTAACTCGACAATTTCAGACATGATTTGTACCATTTTGGCTGGAATAATCCATAAATATAACATTTGCATCTAAGAATGTATCTTTATCTTTTCAAAATGAAGTTGAATTTCAAGGTGATTGTTAAAGAATTAGTTTATTAATTTGTTTTTAAAAAAGTGAACGTGTTTAGCATGACTCTTAATGTATTTAAAATGATAATTTGCTACTTTTAAGAATGTGTATCTTAATTTTTTGGAACTAAAGTAAAATTTCAAGTTGATTATTTAAGTAAAGTTTACTCATTTGTTTTTTAAAAAGTGAACAACTTTAGCATAACTCTTAAAAATATATTTAAGCTGCTGATTTGAATCTTCAGAAAATATGTTCCTTTGTTTTTTGGAGTTACATCAAATGTTTAATTGATTATTTGAGTATAAGTTTATTATTATTATTATTTTTTAACACACTGGTCCTGTTTTAATATTTTCTTCTTTAACTTGTATGTTAGAAAAATTACATGCATATTATTCTTAAAAAAAAGAATTTCAAAGCAAAATTTTGCTTTATATTATTGCAAAATTAGAAATAAGAAAATGTGTTACTTTGTAATGAAGTTTAAATTCATAAAATTCTAATAAAATCTGTATTAATTTGAAAAGAAAAACATTTAACTGAGCTTAGTTTTTTTTTTCTTTTTTTGTGAATCAATTATCGTGTATATAATATTGGTGAAATATTTAATAACTGTATCATTTACGTAGAAACTTATTGAAATGATATTGAAACAGAAAAGCTTTAAAATTTAAACCAAGAACAATTAAAAGTTTAAACTTTAAGTACATACACAAATATTGAATTCTATCTTTTCATGTTTTGTCTCTTTGGATAAAAATACATAATTTAGAAAGAAATCACAATATGCTAGTGTTTCATTTCATATATATCGATACTCCTGTACAATAAAATAGAGGCTTTAAAAATTAATTTGAATGTATTTAACATGTTCTTAAAGAAATGATGCGAGAAACAACTTTAATTTATCGTTTTGAAGCTTCATTACATAAAAATAAGCGAACATGCAATGTAATTGTAATGCCGGATACCCGCAGGATAACCGGCGGCACAATTCCGGATATCCGATATCCGGCTTGTGATGAGCCACCGGGTATCCGGTATCCGGCAAAATCACTAGCCGGTCCATCCTTAATTACTAGTTTTGTGAACAGTAAGTAAAACCCTAAATTGGTGTTACATTAATTGCCTGTATTTATTTAGATGCACAAAGTTACTGTAACTTCAAATGCAGTTCAAAGTAGTAAATGTAAACCTCAAATAACAATGGCAGATAAGTAAGCAAAAAGCTAAAATTTTCTAATTATTAGGATTTTCCGTTGAACCCCAATTTTGCGTTTACAGCTGGACCAATCATAAAAAACGTACCAAGTGAGAAAACCTACAATCAGAGTAGGTGTTAATAATCTAACCATCTACTTATATTGAAAACTGAGTATCTTTCTCACTATCTTTCTTTCTAACTATCTTTCTTTCTAACTATCTTTCTTTCTAACTATCTTTCTATCTTTCTATGTCACGCTTCTTTCTCCTGAACGCCAATGAACTGAAAGTCGAACCAGGTACCGATAGATAGGTAATTTTTCAAGCTTCTTTAGTTTCAATTGATATAATTATACGATTTTAATTAGCGAAGATATCAATTAATAAGTAGTCAAATTTAAAGCGATTAAGCCTAATAAATGATTAAATATGAAATCCATTCTTGCAAACCGTCGTTGCTATGAAACGGTGATAACAATGATAATGAGAATTTTGAATGAAGGCTTAACTAAATCAAACACGAAACTCATAAGCGGACCACTTACGTAGAATTTTTATCGCTAGCTACTGGTAATATTTTGAAACATTTATTTGTTGAAGAGCCATCTACTTATATTAAAAACTGAGTATCTATGTCTGCTTTTTTTCTTTGAGCGACCTGAACTTACTGAAACTTTCCTGACCATCTTGAAGGCGTGAAGCATCTCAATAATTCGAATGATTTTTTTTATATAGGAAAAAAGTAAAGGCGTGAAGCGCCTGTAAGCGAGCCGCCTTGGCGGGGAGTAGTTTCTTTAAATTTTTTTCTCACTACTTTCAGGGCACGAAGTGCCCGTGCAACGCCGGGCCACGTGCGTGGTATGTCTTGAAATCGAATGAACATTAAATTATATCAAATAATATAATTTCAGAATGAGGTAAAAGTTAGAGAGGGGGGACGTTATGCATCAGCATGCCGCAGGAAGCTAATCTAGCTGCCCTGGCAGCTAGTATTTTTTAAAAATTGATCCTTCTCGAATGGGCTAAGAGGGAAAATGTAATCTTTATTTGTTTTCGGTTTTTAGATACAATTTCATTTACAGCTAACGCATTTCTTGCAAATTTGCTTGATTCATATTTGCAAAAAATAAAGTTTTTATGCTTTGAATCAATCAGCTATGGGGACACATTCCATTTTATCTTCTTCCTCTTCATCATTTCATTACTATCATCAGAAGCAGGTTGCTAATCTGCTATTAAGATAACTAAATGATGTGAAAGAAGCTAAATGCCACATTGACATCTGAGAAAATTTCAAGAAGAAGAGTTCTAGCAGCTTCCGACCTTTGTTGTTGTGAAGAAAGATTAGATTGGAGGATCGGAGGAAGCCAGTCTCACTTAGAGCCGTAAGACATAAGAAAAAGATGCCAGAGCGGTTTTGAACAGCAATAAAACTGTTTTATCTTTAAAAAAAAAGAAAAATGGGAAACAAGTTTGCTTTACTTTTGTAGATGAAAAAAAGATTTTGATCTGTTTATCAAAAAACGTATTAAGCAGACTTTTTGAAAAACGAAAATGAAAAATCAATAATCTTTTGACATTATCAGCATAGCCTTTTCTTGCTAACAACGGAAAATGACATCAGAAGCAGGATAACGTATGAGGCGGGTAACATACAGTTAGGGTTCCACTGTATTATCATACAAATATATTTCTTTTTCTTTGCTTTAAAATTTATATTTTTATGCTACTTTATGGATGTATAGGAGCCTTTCTAGATATTTCTCCTGATAAGAGCCAAGCAAATACTGCAGGCACTGGGTCAAAAGTTTCAATCTGCGGTATTCAAATAGATTCTCATTCAATCTTTTAATGCTGAGTCAATCAGTTGGAGGTCTCGCGGAACACTGATTATTTTTTCAGAGTGGTCTGAGCAGGTTTTTCTGGTTGATTACTAGTGGACCAAAAAACATTGCAAACACCAATATAAATATTTTGTTGTTAACTTAAGAATGATAGCAAGTTCCTGTCAAGTGTTGTAATTTCTAAAGCAAAAATTAGATTATTTCTTTGTTAGTAAAATTTCATAATGAAGAATATATTTTTACCAATAAAGTGTATTTTTTAATACCACCGTTATTTTTTACCCAGAAACTCATGATTTATTTTGATAAGAGAACAATGCTGTTTTATTTTTAATTTGTGTGTGGCATAATTATTCAAAAATCATTTAAATATAGCAGACTCTACATTAAGCCAGTTTAACTGGAACCAAAAGTAATACGGTTAAAGCCCTGGATGAATTTAGAACATCATTATGTGATGAAAATGCTATACTTAAAATTGTATTAAGCAATTAAACAGCATTTAGTTACATTTAGCAATCATTAAAATTGTGTCATACAGCTCGGATACTGGTGGTTGCCTCGTTTTTAGTCGCCTTTCTTTTAGATGTTAAACTATAGTAGAAATTTACGTATCATAATTTTCTTTAAACCATATTGATGACTTGGTGCTATTTAAGACATTTCTTTTTATTACAGGAGATGCCTAGTTTATGTATTTATCTATAATGCAGTCAGTCTAGGTGTCTTAGTTGTATTTGATGATATACTTGTATGTATTGTAGATATATGAAGGGCCAAGGGGAGAAAAAGATGAAAGTGCCCAAAAAGTGATTTTGAGTAAAAAGAAAAACAAAGTTTGATTTCTATTAACTTCCTTTGTAGTTAATAGAGTTTTCATGCACATTTCGGTCCATTCTCATCTTTTCTCCCCCTTGTTCTACCAGATGGTATTACTCCTCCATAGCCCCTAGATAGCGCTAATATCTCAAAATCGACGAAAAAGTGACTTTCATCGTTTTCCCCCTGGCCCTTCATATTAAAATTTGTATGGTTTCTCAAATAAATGGGTTAACAGTTTTATTCTTCAGTATTTGTTTTGTTTAACTATTAGTGAAAAAGTAATTTACAAGATTTATTTTCTTATAGTATGCAGAAACCCCCAAAACAAACATTTCTTACTGGAAGCCCTCGTCTTTCAAGTAAAAAATCTCATTCCAGTTTGGAAACTGTTTTGTTTGGACCACAGGTATACAAGAATTTCTCTTCATGTAAATTTAAATATATATATATTTGGATTTATAAAAGTGTTTTTCATATTTTTTATCACTCATGTTTAACTTTATTTAAAACTAATGTATCATATTAGAACTAAAATTATGGAGTTTTCTGCAAGTTGTATTTGTGTCAGCTATACTTTTAGTTGCACCAAATTTGTAGAATTTTGTTCAGCATATATTTGTGTATTATATATATTTTATTGGATATTACTCAGACAATTTCAAGAATTTTTGAAGTCTGATCATAGCTGCTACAAGACTTAGTTTTGTTTCAGTAATATATCCTACCAATATAAATTGTGTAAAGTCACTGCAGAAAAATGCCACAATTTTAAGTTTGTCTCAAGCTGGGGGAAATACTGAATTTTTTACTGAAAATTAAGTGTTTTTACTTATTGTTTTTTCTAAAGTACCAATTTAAAACCTGATTTCTGATTTATGCATGAGAAATTTGCTAAATTTGTTTTAAAACTAAAAATAAAAGAAAAAAAAAAAAAAAAGATCATAAACGAATATGCTTGATGTAATCTGAAATTTATGACCTAATTTTCATCTTTTGTTTTCGAGATTTGGCTCAAATTTTTTGAGTAAAAAAATGTATGAGTTTTATACTTTCTGATATCAAATACAATCACATTGCTGCAGTGAGCAGCCTAATTTGAATAAATTTTTATGCATTTCATATGCCTTGCTAGCAGATCCCTTCTTAGGAGTAGAAGAACTGAGCAGCAACTGTATCAAATTTTCTTACTAAATATACTTTATTCTGAATAAGTATTGCATTTCGTCTAAACAGAGTGTAGCTTTGATCTTACAGAAACAACATGAGAGTTTTATACTTTCTGATATCAAATACAATCACATTGCTGCAATGAACAGCCTAATTTGAATAAAATTTTTTTGCATTTCATATGCCTTGCTAGCAGATCCCTTCTTAAGAGTAGAAGAACTGAGCAGCAACTGTATCAAATTTTCTTACTAAATATAGGGGAGAGTGGTAATGAATGGGCCATGGTGATGAATGGGCCACTAACAAAATATGAAAAAGTATTTGCATGAATTTTTTTTTGATGCCACCAATATATGTAGCTTTTTGTTCTACTAAACTCATCCTATTTTCATTTGTTTGCGCTGAGCCATTTTTAAACTAGAGTAGCTTGGTCAAGAATCTGACTGAAAAGTAAGTTTTTCCCTTTTTAGTAAAACATTTCCTAGCTAAAATGTACCAAGTATTTCACTGCATACATACATATAAGCTAGTCTTTCCATATCTATAAACTAATCTTAAGATGTAATTTGATGTTATCTAAATTCAATGTACTCAAAAAACCTAAATGTATTCCAAAAGTATAGGTGGGTCTGAATGGGCCACTATGTCATGGTAATGAATGGGCCACCTAAATATTATTTTTCTTCCTTTTCTTTGGATTTTCGCATTAATATGAAACACAACTGACTGTCATAGATAAAGATTACTGTTGTCAAAATAGGTTTGTAGTAACTTCTAAATATAATTTGCAGATCTATATTATATTCCTATAGTACAATAGACCTCTGGTCGCAGTGCGTGGCTTGAAAAAGCCCCCCTCCCTCCTTCATATTATATTCCTCACAGTACAATTTCATTTTCTTTCTTGGTAACTTAAGTTAGATATTTCTTATTCCCGATGTCTAGTAAGTTTTTTTTAAAAAAATTTTGAATTTTGACAAGTTTGAAAATGAAGATGAAGTTTTCGAAAGTGATTTTTAATATTATTTTTGAAATATATAAATTTTGTTAAATTATAGTGTGTATTATCTGTTATTTTTTTTTATATATATTTGATGTTATTTAGTTTTTACAATCTCATTATTTAGTCATTTTTCTGCTACAATTGGTATGCTTAAGTTTTATTTTAATTGCATCAGTTTTTATGTTTATATAATTTTAAATCAGTATGATTTTGTATCATCATGTCAAGTGCCACATTTATTTTGTCATATTCAGCAAATAAGAGATTAAATCCACATGTTTTCATTGAATTCATTTAGTGGCCCATTCATTACCTTCGATGGCCCATTCAACCCCATAGGTGGGGTTGAATGGGCCAAATTTCAAAATTTTTATTTTCTATTATAATTCATTACAGACAGGTGCTAATCCAACTTTTATGACTTTTTTAGATAGCCAGATAAGTAAAGTAACTAAAACACCAATTTAGAGTAAAAACAAAGTGTTAGAAAAAATTACAAAAATTCAAAACCAAAAAGTGGCCCATTCATTACCACTCTCCCCTACTTTATTCTGAATAAGTATTGCATTTTGTCTAAACAGAGTAGCTTTGATCTTACAGAAACTACGTGCAGAAGAAATAGAACTTACTGATTTTTCTTCCTTTGAATTTTTTTAAAAAATGTCATCTTTCCCTTTGAAATGTTACAACAACGAGTTATACAAAAACTGAAAAAGATAAAATCTCTTTTATGAAAAATAACCAGCAAAGCTTTAAAAGTAAACAACATCATACTAAATTTTCAAAAAAAAAAAAAATTATGTAGTGTAATTTTAAAGAATAAATGAAATTGCATTTCTTCACTTTAAACAAACATAAATGATGTACATCTCTTAGTAAATAAAATTATGTTTGACCCGCAGCAATAAGATTTTTTGAAAGCTTATATATTTGGAAAAATTCTCATTTTCTAGTCAATTGTTTTTCCAGTGCTCCATTTTTTCCTGATATCTGAAAGCAATTTTTATAATGGTGTTTTCTGGTAATTCGTTTCTCCCACCCGTTTCTGCGCTTTTCATTGGTTGTCTTCCCTTTGCCCTGCTCTTCAGAGATGATTTGTAGTTCTATGATTCGTCAGTTAACTCATGTGGTGTGTTCCTATTGGCTAATCAATTTGGTATATATACTGGTGTCTGTAAGGTGGCTCTCAGTTTTCTCATCGCTTTCACATTGCATGCTGAGCGTTTTACACTAATGAAGAGGCTCCATTGTAGCCTTGAAATAGCTATATGAGGAATTTTCTTCATAATTTGTGCTTGATTAACGTTGGTTTTTACTTCATTCATATTTTAACACAAAGTTTATTTGATCATTTTTCACTTAAGATGCATATTATGTTGTTGATGTGTATTGCATAAGCAATGAGAGGGGTTAAAATATGAAACTTAACTGTTTTTTCTTGTTGCTGTAGCACTGCAGTAAGCCTTTTTCTTTAAACTTGATAAACTCATTTTTTTATGGTCTTTGTTTTCTTTTCCTTTTTTAAAAATCTCATTGATCCTAAAATAGTATATTTTTAAAATCCTGAAAAAGCCAATTTTTAGTTACTAGCCAGAGGCCAGTAGGCCCCTTTAGCTTTCTGGCAAAACTTTCCGGCAAATACAATAATAATTCTAATCAATACCGTCACCATAATAATTCTTTTTCTTTTAACAGAAAAAAATGAAGGTTGAAAGAACTTCGTATTTTTTATATAGGTTATTTGGTAAGAACTGATCACAATTTTTTTCTACTTAAATAAACTATCAAGGCTCAGAAAAGGAATAATGTGTCTTAGGATAAGTGAAAAATAGATGGCTAAAATTGATGAAGGATCATGATGTCAGTAATATGACCATGGCATTTATATAGTGTAGTTTTTGCATACGGATAAATGTGAACAGTGATTGGTGAACAAATAAGAAGTTGCTTTAAAATTTGTGGATGTAGAGGTTTATTCCACCTCACTCTTCATATAAGTCTGATTTAGCCCCTAACTACTTCTTTATGACTCCAAACCCAAAAATACATCTCCGGAATAGTGTGTTACTTCTTAAGAGGTATTGGCCAAAACTTCTGATGTGATTTTGAAGGTTGTGTTCAAAAATGACTTCCAGCATGTCTTTGATGATAGGAAGAAAAGATATGATAAGTGGATTTCATGTAATAGGAACCAATATGAAGAATTCCACCATTATTCAGAGGATTAGTTCACTTGATTGTTTTATTAATTCATAATCATTTTTTATTGAGCAGCCCTTGTATATTGTCAACTCTTAGGGCCTGTATTTAGTACTAAAATGTTAAAAAACATTCACATTTGACTTTTACACTTTGAATTGAATACTTAGCAGTTTGGGTGTTGGGTGTAGTTTTTTTGATGCTGCATGTCAAGCTTAAAAAAAGCATTTTTCTGTAATTTTTCAGCAATCAAATAGATTCTGCTGTCAGTCTATGATATTTCTAATTATTTTCAAATTTCTGCAGAATGCTGTTTATACATAGCAAAAGAATGCAAATTTTTAAAAATAAATATATTTATATCTGTTTGCTTGGTTAGCACGTTGTATAATGCATTTTAACCTTTAGGAACGGGGCGGTACACATGTAGTACCATAACTCTTTTTTCTTCAGAGAACAGGGTTGAAATTTTCACTCGAACCCTTTGGAGCTGGGGATTTTTTCAATGTTTCATACGTCTGGTACAACAGTTTATACCTTCTCTTTTCAATGGAAAAGAAATCTGTGGTTCAACTGTCGTACTACCTGGGTCGAAAGAAAAATTTCCAAAAAGCAGCACGGATCCAAAAGGTTAATAAGACGAAATGTATTATTCATGGATGATTCAGTAAGTAATCCCGATGTAAATTACAGATTGAAAAATGAGAGTTAAAAGGAAACTCGTAGGGAAAAAAGAAATTTGCTTCAAAAAATATGTGAAATTTATGTTTAATATTCTAAGTTGTACTCTGTCTTAAAGTTGGGGTGTAAATTGCACAAATTTAAATTTATACATTTCAAGATATGTAAAGTATATACATGCAAATGCATATTGTGCAATGCACACAATAGCACATTGTTCTTATTTTTACATGTTGAGAATTTTCTGCTTTTGATAAAACTAGAGGTTACTTTTTTGGAGTTTTTCTTTAGAATACCAAAATGCGTTACAACGTCTTGACTTGGAGAGTTTCAAGTTGTTTCCTTTTGTTTGATTTTTTAAAATTAATTTTTATTTTTTGACGATTAAACCAGGTAAATTTATTAATTGTGCTGTTTGGTATGCTAATGATTTATTTGTTTTCTATAAAATGATTTTATTCATTCACTATATTTGAATGCTTACAGCCTGATAAATTATTTGTATTAAGAAAATTTTAGATAATAACTATATGTATTTTTTGTAGATGGGGCGCTCTGCAACCAGCTCATCTCGCTTACATAGAGCTCGTTTAGTTCATTGTGAACTTTGTACTCTTCTACTTTCTGCTCATAATAGCTTATGTCGAAAATTGTTTGAATACATGACTTTATTACCTCCTTGGCAGCAGCTAAAATTAGGTAACTCTTCAAAATTATAACCTGCTGTAAAATATCAAACTAATCTCTTAGAATGAAAATATATAGGAAATGAGGCACTGAGAAATAAAAGGGTGAAGGTGCTGAAACTAAAAGCTTGAATACTAACAGTACAAAGGGCAGAAGAAACTTTCATCTGTTTTGTGGCTAGAGATGGTACAAGTAGTCTTGGTAGTTGCTGCTTCACAGTATTATTTAGAAGAAACTTTTCAATGAAAGCCTACCTAGAATTTAAACTTAGCACTTGTTTTACGAGGGTTTTTTTTTTTTTTCAACCTCCGATAGGCTATAAAAAATAAACGGATTCAAATGCAACAAATATTTTATTATCAAAAGTAACATAATGTTCTACAATTCTCTACATAATCATCTTGACGATTGAAGCATTTGTTATATCTGTGAACAATCTTTATAATAGCCTCCTCGTAAAATGTTGCCGCCAATGATTGGAAGTGAATTGTGACGTTGATTTTGGGTTTCACGCCACTTTGGAAGCACAATGCCTTTCCAGACCCCAAGCAGGGGTCTCTAAGTCCCTGCTTCAGTTCAGGGAACAGATGAAAGTTACTTTGTGCTCGGTCGGAATTTAATGGTGGGTGTTCAAAAATGTCCCATTGAAATTGCTGAAGAAACCGTTGGGTTACACAAGCGCTATTTTTACTCCCCAAGCAGGGGTTATTGCCATGCCCCCTGCTTGGGGCATGGCAGTGCCCGTCAACCCTGCTTGGGGTCTTGAAAGGCATTATGCTTCCAAAGTGGCATGCAACCCAAAGACAACGTCACAACTCTTCCAACCATTGGCGGCAACATTTTACGAGGAGGCAATTATAAGCTTGTTCACAGATATAACAAATGCTTCAAACGTCAAGGTGATTATGTAGAGAATTGTAGAGCATTGTACCTTACTTTTGATAATAAAATGTTTTTTGTATTTGTATTCGTTTATTTTTTATAGCCTATCGGTGGTTGGAAAAAAAGAAAACTCTCGTACTTGAAACTTTAAAAAGTCCATTTAAATCCCTTTATTACTCGGTGCCTTAAATTTTTATTAATTTTTTCAAAGAATTTCTCTTGAAGCCTATGCAGCAGAAATCTTTTAAAATACAAGTTGTTTTTGTGTTCTTTAAGAACATTGTATTGAAGTAGCACCTTATTTAAGGGATCCCTCCTAATAAAAAAAAAAATTCTGGTCCCCTCTCCCTTTGAATTAGGATCTCCGTGCATTTTCTTCTCACTGAAGGGCAGTCACAGGGAAAAATTTAAAACAGTAATAACTGATATATAACTGATTAAGAAATATTGAATTTACTAGAATTCAAAGTTCATTTTTTGTTTAAAAACTGACTAGTAAAATTTTTACATTAACATGGACTATGGAAGCAAGAGTATATATACTCTGAAAGAAATTCCTGCAGCAATTTACATACATGCGCTTCTTTCTGATCAATTTATTCCTGTAGTCTCAATGCTGACATAGAGTGCCTTTGACAATCTTTTGATAGAAAATTTAAAATGTAATCAACAGCACTGTACTACATTGTAAAATGCACAACATCAAACAAATCCATCTACGAATTAAACCAAAATAATTTCTCTATTTATAGTATAAACTTTACCATTACTAAATTTTTGAATAAATGTTAGGTTTTAAAAGTATTGAACTTCAAAATTGCAACTGTTCAGAATTTAAGTGTTGTATCAAATACTTTCAATCAGTTTGAAAGAAGAAGGGACACCACTATTTAAAGGACAAATTATTCAGTCCCCTCAGTGTCCCTTATTTTAAATCCCATTTAGAAGGTATTCTGGCTCCCCTAGTGCGTAGGGGTAATAATACTTCCAACTAAGTTTTGAGCAACATGCTAGAATATTGAAGGTTTCATTTTTTTACCGTAATATTTTAACTCAAGTAAGGTGAAACTACATATCATTTAACAAAACCCAAATATTATCAATTAATTGCTTAACCCTCTGCTAGGCCGGATTCAAAAAGTTTCATCCATTGGTGCATTACATCTTTTAGATACATCACTTCATACTTACATATTTAGATGATTTAATTTCTTTATTGGGGAGATTTTAGTGTGTCTCATTGGCACTGAACCCTAGTGAGACTGATGAAAAACAGAAGGAAGGGAAGCACTTTCTCACCAACACCGTCGGCGTAGCTCCAAAACTAA
The DNA here is from genome assembly GCA_038373865.1 of Uloborus plumipes. Taxonomy (NCBI): domain Eukaryota; kingdom Metazoa; phylum Arthropoda; class Arachnida; order Araneae; family Uloboridae; genus Uloborus; species Uloborus plumipes. Next base: position 130,090 of record JAXGGA010000018.1, read on the forward strand.
TTTATTTATATAGCAATTTTATGTGCCTAATGGGGTTAGGTTAAAGTTAATTTATTATAGTTAGTAGCTTCAGCTATTTCTTTTGAAACATGAACTGACATTTAATTAACTCTATTGCATTGATTGATAAACTATGAGACTTGAAAGTACCATTTCAAACCTTGAATCGTTTTTCGGTAGTTTCATTTCTTCTACTCATCAGTGCCGTGAAATTAACATCTTTGCTGGTTTGCAGCCTCAGAAACTCATTTATATAGTAAAAAATAAGGGTTCCCCTTTGAAAATTCAGAGTTTGTGTTCATTTTACTCTGTATATGGTCCCTTATTCAAATTTAAAGTTCCTATACCAGGCAAATAATTGAGTGTTTTGTTTTTCTATTCATTTATTTATTTTTTTTTTTTTTTTAATTTTTATGTTTGTCCTTAAATTTTTAAAGCAAAGTTTTAAGCATTCTGGTTCAAGAAATGGGAACCTGTAATCTAATGGTTTATATTTTTTGTTTTTTATCTTGCCATTAGTTCTAATAGATTCTTCTTCATTTATTTTTCAGATTCATTTGAAAACTCTGCCTATTTGGAAAACTTAAGTGACTTTGCGAAGGTAAATTGTACATATGGAATGTTGAAAATATATTATGCATTTAAATGTATTTATATGTACAGGATGTTTCAGTACTCTTAAGCAAAACTTTAAAGATGATATTACACATCATGACAAACAATATCAAATAAAAACTAAGGGTCCTAAATGACTTCAGAAGGATATGTGTGCTGTAACATCTTAGGGTCCAACATTTCAAATGATTATAAGAAACGAAAAAATTGGTTGATTCTTCTACTTTTCACTGAAATTATTCTTAATGTGAATAATTTCTTGAAAATAAATGATAAAGTTAAAAAAATAATCTGATAAGGACTCTTTAAGACTTTGGAGCTCAAAACAATTTTTTTACCCTTTTTTTTTTTTTTTTTTTTGTAGTTCATTAACTGATTTAAAAAATTTAGACCAAAACTTAAATTTTGAGCTCAAGTTCTGAACCAATTAGGAGTGATTCAGTAACACAATAATTGGATCAAACATCATAACATGTTATTCTGTTTTCTAACGTGTCTTTTCATGTAAAAATTTTTTTTAGAGTTATCTGCAATAGTAAAAATGTAAAAATAAAATCAGATGCACACTTTTGTAATGAAAGTGTGTATCTACTTTTCTGAAATACAGTTGTCCTTTTTTTTCCTTCACAACATTACTTATACACGGTTGTTAGGAATAATAGCTAATGGGTGCAAATTTTGGATTTTTGGCATTTCCTTGCAGAATTACTTCCCAATACTGCAACTCTTTAAAGAGCAAAACAGGAAATCCCTTTTGTAGGATTCCGTACATCCAGTAGTATTGCAATGTCCCAATGTATTTGAAATTGCTTATAATGAGTCAACCCTTCTTCTTCTGATGTTCCTACTTCCAAGGATATTGTACTCAAATTTAAGTTAACCCATTAACCGCCGAAACTCTAAATCATTATTTGTTTTTGATACAAATCATAAAAGTTACTATTTTGAGCCCATACAATAGTATTATGCTGCAAAAAGAACAAAATTCCACTTACATTTAGAAATATAGGGTGTTGCGTTGACGCAACGTCAGCGGAAAAGGGGTACGGGTGCTAAGTAGTTCTATTTGATACAATTCCGCAGTTTCAATGCGTTTTAGACAGCTAAAATTTGTATGAGCTTTGATATGGTTTTGAAATGTGCAGAGAACTTTAGAAGAAAGTAAAAGTTGTTTTTTAAAAATCAATCAAAAAATTTTTAATTTAACAAAAACCTGATTATCCAAGGTAATACATGATAAACTTCGCTGCAATCGGGGTGGGGAGCAATATCACAAGCATTGCAACGATAAACAGTTTGACAGTGGTAATGGGGCCGCAGTCAGCCAGATCAATTAGACGTCGGACTCGTAACCGGAGTGTCCCGGGTTTGATCCTAGCCGAAGATAGTCCACCGTCGTTAATAATGGTGGCTGTGCGAAGTAAAATGGGTCGTGGTCACTAAGTCCTCCAAGTTAAACGATGCCTCTAGGGGTACAAAACCAGTTGTTTACTCGGCCCTTGGCCTGGTTCAAAAGAAGAGCTCTCTGGGCTAAATCGGGCTTCCACCATAATGGTGCTTATAAAAACGGAAGCCGTACTTGTTCCGAGTAAAATCAGGAAGATCTGTCTACTCGGGCTCGGGTACCCGAGTGGTTTCAGAAACAACACAATGGAAATACTTGCACCGTACCTTTTTTTTATTTGTAAATCTTACTGTAAAATGCCCCCCAGATACTGGCATTGGAAAGCTGAATTTGCTTGCCGGTCCTGTAGCTGAACTTTTCTTCTGTGTATTATTATCAAGGGGGGGGGGGGTTGCAAAAATTAAGTGCAACCTCTCGTCTAAAACCCCAGCAGTGACTTTCAATTTCCTTCTTCAGATAGTCTTGAAACTTTCCGGGCATTTGTTTGTGCAACATAGATATTAATTTGAAAATATCAGCCAACATTTTTTCTTTCGGACTCTAATTCTATAATTTGAAACTAAATTATTGCACTAATCAACATTACCCATTTCCATGTTATATTGCTCAATGATGCAAAGCTGAGGAACAGAAACCTTTCTCTTCTGAATTCTGGAGTAGCAAGAAACGTTCTTTATGGGCTCAATTTTACCTCGAAGTAGAACCTTGAATCATCATCATCACATCAGAGTTTTTTTTTTTTTTTAATTTTTTTGGTCAAAAACATGTTTGAATGCTTCTTAAACGAATATATCTTGTTCTGGGCATTTCAAAAGGCCGGAGACGAAAAAAAGTCAAAACGAGCAGAATAGAAATGAGCGTATGCCTTTCGAAAAAGCAGTTGAGACAGGCAGTCTGACCAAAGATCTGACTACCCCTTTTTCGCTGACGATGCGCTCACGCAACACCTGCTTTTGCGTTCCTTCCCTCCGACACAGAATCAATTCTGAGTGGATTTTTTTTTATAAAAGTGACTTTGACTAAGAGTATTTCACATATAAACCCAAACTTTTTTTCTTTTCTAAGTTTTTTGATAGAAAAATAGATCACAAATTTGAGCAAAAAAAGACATGTTAGAACTACAATTTTTATTGCTTATAGAAAAAAACGTTTGAATCAATTTTTTTACTTAACATGTTTCTATGGTTATTCTTAAACCTAAAACTGAAATCGGTATAAAAATTAGTTAAATAGTGAATTTTTTATGATTTTTTATAATGACCGTTGCGTCAGCGCATCACCAGCGGGTAATGGGTTAAAGCAGACAATAATAATAATAATAATGAAAGTGCAATAACAATACATGAGAAATTTCTAGCTGCAACCACACCAATATTATTTGGTGATTTTTGATGTGCAGAAAAAGTTCAAGCTTTTCCAAAGCCAGGTGTGCTTACAGAAATTTAAAATTAATAAAGCAAATGTATGAATTTTTATGATATTTTTCCAAACATGTTTTTTGTGAGTACTTGGTTCAAGCAAATATCACAGTCCCTTCTCTTTCGTTATTAGCGAGTTGGACTGTATAAAGTTCAAAATTAAGTATCAACTATTTTTCAATACTCAGGGCTATTTATTGAAAAACTAATATTCAAAAATTTTATAACTCTGAAGGTAAACTATTTTCAGTGAAAAGAGTTCTGCTGGTGAAAGGGTGAAGAAATTAAGAAAAGAGCACACTAAGACATTATGAAGTACCTATATATATATATATATATATATATATATATATATATATATATATATATATATATATATATATATATATATTGGAGCAGTCAAAAGCATAAAGCTTGCAAGATGCATGAATATTAGGGAGAACTTGCAAACCATTGTAAATTTATCTCAGCTGAGGAAATTTTGAAGTGTTTGTCAATAAACTTCTCATTCTTATGTTATTTTTGTATAGTAGTGAAAATAATGTGAATAAACGGCCATTTTATATATTATACTGTAATTTTTATGATTTTCTTTTAAAATATCATCAATTGCAAAATTTATTCCAGTTTTTTTTAAACATTACTAAATAACACGCAATATCTTGAATTTACATTAGAGTGACGTCTCATTGCATGGACCAATTTTGTTTAGACTACTTGGATCATTATAGAGAATGTCGATTGCATATGCCTTTGTGTGCAAAGTTTGCCCATTGGCTTTTATATGTTTTTCATATTTTAGGAGTGTCATAAGTACATTAAAAAGAGCCCAGCTATTCCATCCAAAGAGCAGCTTTTTGGACCCTATGAGGTAGGATATTTTTATTTTATCAGGTTGTAAAAAAAAGAAAAAATCATGGTATTTTTCAAAAGAAAACAATCTATTTTTTTCAAAATATTGTTGTAAGCCTGCCTGAAAAATAGAGAACTCATTTTTTTTAAATACCTCAAATTTATTTGTGAATGTATACTACTGTTTACTTCTAACAGTAGTCTTAACGATTTCTAAAATATCTGTGGCAATTAAGCAAAAGCCATTAAAACATCATTAATGCAACAATGAACTTATGTCCAATTCTGAGTACAGTAAAACACTGAGACAAAATCATTGCTTAAGTAGCACAGAGCTAAACACACAGTCAAATGAAAACCAAAACAACTAACTGACATTGATGCCATTTATTCACTTTGTAAAAACTCTGATTTTCAAGTACATTCTTGGGTTATCTATCACATTCAAAATCGGCTATATTTCGAGATTTGTCATCAAAAAAAAAAGAATGCTAACTGCATTGTATCTTTCAATTTCTTACCGAGCTCTAAGGCACAATGTTAAATTGTGCAAAGTAGGCAAAATCAAGTTTCAGAAAAGTTAGATAACTTTAACACTTTGAGTAACAATTAACGAAATTAACAGTAAATTTAGCTAGATTACTACAAATTACGTACATAAATGAATAAAAGTAACAACAGTTGACTAAATTTGTAACAAGGTATATATTTTTTATTTCAGATAGGGCTTTTTTTTTAAGTAGACGTAAGAAACTATATCTAGTGATTAATTTGCATTTATAAGTGGAAACTAAACTTGTGAAAGTGATATTTTCAAAAATTACGAAGATGTTATATTTGAAGCATTATAATGCAGCAGAAAAACTTTCATAATGTGCCAAGCAAAACCAATTTTAATGCGAATATATTGTATTCAAACCAAATTTAAGCATAGTTAACTAGTTAAGTTGATAGCAATTGTTGGAAAATCAGTAAAGAGAAATAGTCTTTTGTACAGTACATACTTTGTACTTCTTTGCTTTTAACTTTTCTTACATAAAATTTTAATTTTGCTTCCTGCGATAATGTTAGGGGTCAAGTTGTGAAATAAATTTTAAGCATTTTAATACTGATCTTGCAATGAGGTTGGAACTAAAAAGCTTACTATAAAAGAACTATTCAAATTTCGATTCCTCTTAAAATTAATTTAATCTGCTGCTTTAATTGTTTTATATTTTTACTTTTTGTTTCTTTTCTTATACCCCAATAGCCCAATGTGTCATGGATCACAGTGAATCCACTGCAAGTCACAGTCAGACGGTGACTGAATTGTGATGATGCACAGAAGTCACTTTCTGACACAACAAAATCAGCCAAACACAAAATTTTAAGGGTCCAAATGTGACCCATTCATGACTGTTGTGCAAAGTTATCTTTGCGTCTCTGTCTTTCCGCTGCCATGATGTCGCAGTTTAAGCTGTAATAATGTACCGTAAATCAGGGTTACTTGGACCCACAAGAAGGCTACTTGAGCCCACAGTAAACGATAAAATCTGGGTTTGGTACTAGCATTAGAGACTGCAGAGGGCTTCTACCTAGTGGAGAAACGAGGAACTACGTGCAAGTCTTCAACTACTAGGTACCAAACCTAGATTTTATCATTTTATTGTAGTGGGCTCAAGTAACCCCCTAGGGTCCAAGTAACCCTGATTTATGGTATTGACTAAAAGGGGATGTGTATGTGACCATCATATGGCAGTCCTGCTGAGTGACTACAAAGTCACCATCAGGTAGGTAGTTAGGTGCCTTCTTACAAAGTGGTAAGCACTAACAAGTGTCAATTTGCAACAATGTCAAAAGAGGATATTGCCGGGATGACACTAATTAGGTCATTGCAACTTTCGTCACAGTGACTGTTTTGCGACAACTCGTCACAGTCACAAAAACCATTGCTGTGTAATTGTGAACTTTATGCGACAGTGCGATAGTCATTTAATAATAGTAGTGTAACATCTCATCATGGTCACAGGAAATTTCTCAACCTATTTGTGACCTTTAAATGATGTAGCTGCAAATCCTTATTGTGATTTGCAACAGCTACTATAAACAGATGTGACTCCAAATTGCAGAGTAACTAAAATAAGACGCTTTTATGACTCTTGTGTATGTCACAAGCAAAGTCACAAATAAGTGGCAGTAACTTCTGAATGTCATTTCGCTACGACTTAACAAGTGCGACATTGCGGTGAAGTTTCATTGTGACTTAAAGAGTAGTCACATCAACATGGATGGGACTGACTTTGTGACCACCGTGTCAAGGTCAGCCGCTCATCATTGTTTATGTTCTAACAACTCCCATCTGGTCTCGTGGTTAGAATTCTTGGCTTACAGCTATACAGCCTTTGTTTGATTCCAGCTGTAGGATGATGAGTTCCGCGGTGTAAGGGTTAGCAGTAAGTAATTTGAATCAAGTAAGTTCCAATATCAAGTATCAGTAAAGTTTTCTTTTTATTTTTTCCAAAATAAAAACATTTTGTATGAATGAAGAAATGTTGCAATGTGATGTCATAGTAAGGTCACAAATGTCTTAAACAACCCTGTTGTGACTACTCTGTAATGTTGCAAACCCGCCTCTTAGGTAACCTTGGTTGCACTTTTGTCATCACAAATTGAGATTCGTAAGTTGTTTCCATGGGTTTGACTTTGCTTGTGAAGTATGCAAGGGTCATTGAAGCATCTTATTTTGGTCATTATACTTTTAGGGATTTTTTTGGTTAGTTTGTTTGGGGTGAAGTAGCGTTTATTTATTTATTTATTTATTTTTTTGTTGTTTACTTTTTTAAAAAACCATTTCATCTATTTCTCCCCCCCCCCCTCTCTCTCTTTAGGGTATGGACACAGAAGAAGAATTTTTAATGAAAGCTAGCAGTGATATTACTCAAATATCTGGTGCTTTAATATTATTGTGGGAAAAATTTCTTGATATTGTTGTTGGAAGAGAAAAAGTTCGTCAGCATTTATCAAGACAAAGGCATTTTCAACGGGTTAAGCGTTTTTCTGAAGCTTTTTTCATAGTTGAAAGAACGAGAGATTCTGCATTATCACCTTGCGATAGCAGGTATATTATCTCTTCAGTTACTTTAAATTTCACTTAGTGTTTATTTTCAAATCCTAGATTATGGGCAGCATTTTCAGTTTATTGCTCAGTGTTTTTCTTTTTTTTTAATGTAACTGGAATCATTAGCTATAGGACATATGTCTCAACAAATGCTATATCAGTGAACCAGAATCGCGATGAAAATACCTAAAGAGTTCTCCTTGCTAATATAAAAGACAAGTCTGCTGTAACAATAATAATTGTCTGTAAAAATTTGATAAAATTCAACAACTCGAAAAAAATTAAGACAAATGAAGGTATAACTTTGGATCTTAGTTTTGCAGCCAAAAACACTGATTTCCGAAATTTCGTATTTTGTGTCTTTTGTAACCCATTGTTATACTGTAACAGAATAAGATTATAATGTATATATATATATATATATATATATATATATTTGCTGGAATAATGAAAATAGAAACTGAGAAGAAAAAAAAAGCACATTGTGTGTGTGTGTGTGTGTGTGTGTGTGTATACAGGGTGTCCACTCCTATCGTGGACCAATAGCTAATTTCTAAACCGTTAGAGATAAGCATATAGTTCATTTAGGAAAAAATCTCCAAATTACGAAAGGAATTTTGGGTCTATTCAGTGTTTTCAAAAAATCTAATTTTGAAAGAGTTACGAAATTTTAATTTTTATACAGCCCCCCAGTCCTATCAATCATATATTGTAAAACATTCTTGACACTGTAACGTTTAAAACTAAAAAAAATCACTGTTCTACCACAAAAATTGACCGAGTTATGACGTTTTGAAAAATCAAGACTTTGCATTATTTCATGGCGTCATCGAGAGATCGTTCCACCGATGACGTCATGAAATAATGCAAAATCTTGATTTTTCAAAACGTCATAACTCGGTCAATTTTTGTGGTAGAACAGTGATTTTTTTTTAGTTTTAAACGTTACAGTGTCAAGAATGTTTTACTAAATATGATTGATAGGACGGGGGGGTTGTATAAAAATTTAAATTTCGTAACTCTTTCAAAATTTGATTTTTTGAAAAACATTGAATAAACCCAAAATTCCTTTCGTAATTTGAAGATTTTTTCCTAAATGAACTATATGCATATCTCTAACGGTTTAGAAATTAGCTATTGGTCCACAATAGGAGTGGACACCCTATATATATATATATATATATATATATATATATATATATATATATATATATATATATATATGTATATATATATATATATATATATATATACATATATATATATATATATATATATATATATATATATATATATGTATATACATATATATATATATATATATATATATATATGTATATATATATATATGTATACATATATATATATATATATATATATATATATATATATATATATATATATATATATACATATATATATATATATATATATATATATATATATATATATATATATATATATATATATATATATATATATATTTTAATTTTACTAATTCAGTATTTAGACCAATTTCGAAGCATGTATTTGATAACTTATTACTAGAAATAGTATCTACTAGAGTTTTTTGTGAAATAATGACATTTAATATTCATCATCATCATTTGCTTTTTAGTTAATTTTTTGTTTGGTTTATGCTAATAATTTTTGTATGATCTTACCTAGAGTTTCTTAACGGGGAGCATATGTCCCCCTTAGGGCCCACAACAAAAATTTTAAAAAATTGTCACCATGATTCTTCCCAAGGGGGATCACTTATGAATTAGTTTGAAGTGGTAAAATCTTTTACACATGAAGGCAGAATACCTTTAATACCTGTTTACTTATTCATTCATTTATTAAATCACTTATGTATTTCTTCCTCACTTAATTCATTTACGTTTCTTCTATTTTATTTATTAGTGTTTCCTCATACATTAACTAATTGATTGGCTACATAATTTTTTTTTGTCATTGTTTCAACATTAATCTATTTATTCATTTATTTTCATGTTCATTTGGTGAAAAGTCCTTTTTAAAAATCATTTTTCTTTACAAAAATATTTTATTTTTCACTTTGCCCCATAATTTTTAAGGTGAAAATTTTCCACTTTTTTAAAGATAAATAATAAGTGCCAAATATGAAAAACAACCCTTCAATGCTAGTTGTATTACAAAATATATCGTTCCTTTTTTATGTGCTGAAAAGCCTATTTTTTCCCCATACTGTGTGTACCTGTATATTAGGTCAAATTAGTAAATATCTTACTTGTGACAATGAAAAGAATACATATCTAATTATACATCTTTAAAACTCGATTTTAATGTGCTGAGATTTTAAAAAATGAACCTTTTTTAGAAAAAAAATCCCTTTTGGTTATGCTTTTGAGTTTAATGTATGCACATTAGGGTGAGTCGAAAAAATCGATTTTTTTATTTCGAAATCGCATTACCTCTCAAAAGTTGTGGTTTAGTATCCACAACTTGGGAAAAATAAGAAAAAAATTCTAAGTTGACGTCTTCGGTTCGCGCATGAGGCTCAAAGTTGGAAAAAATATGTTAAAAATGAAAATTTTCAAAAGGAAAAAATAAAAAAAAAATTGTAACTTTTTATAATGCAACTGCCATAAGCTGTAAATATTTTGTGTATTTTTAATCTAAAAAAATATTTTATAGCTTTTACATACGATCATTAGTTTGCACATCAGCCTTAAATTGGGCTAAAATCGCCTACAATGTCAAATTTCGAAAATATCGATTTTTTTATTTCGAAATCGCATTACCTCTCAAAAATTGTGGTTTGGTATCCAAAATTTGGGAAAAATAATTAAAAAAAATCTAAGTTGACTCCTTCGGTTCGCGCATGAGGCTCAAAGTTGAAAAATATATGCTAAAAATGGAAATTTTCAAAAAATAATTTGAAAAAAAAAGTAATTATTTTCTATCGAATCTGATTCAAATTGTTTGTAGATAACATAATTTGAACCGAAAAATATACACATAACTTTTAGAAGATACATTCTGTTTGTGCATAAGGCTCAAAATATGAAAAAAAAAAAGTCAAAAACTGAACCAGAACGCACTACGTCGGCACTGTGCCGGTATATTTTTATTCTACAGCCGACGTGTCTAGACATTACACATATTCTAGGAGACAGTTCGAAGTCCCTGCAGTCTGCACTCCCTTTGGTTGTCACTTAGTCAGCTAGACCCGCCAAACAAACAGTATCTTTAATTAGCAACTGAAAGTGGATCAAAAAGTACAGCGTGTTTAGCTTTGGGTGAGTTTTTTTTTTTTTTTTGTAACTTTATAGCATATTTTTATGCTCAAGTTTTGTTGTACTGTTCTCCGTTCTCCGACTAATAAATAATGGAACCCCGGAAAACTTCCAAACGTTTAATTGTTTGTCCGTTTTTTGGTGCACCGAAACGGTTAAGTCAAAGTGTTTCACCCACATGTGCAGATGTGTTGTTAACTTGTTTTGAAGAAAAATCGCAATCTGTAAAAGGTGAACCTTTTTCAAGGATTTCAGATTGCATATCTGCTTAAATAGAAGAAATTTACTGCAAAGCTTCTATACCAATGTACAGTGGTAATACCAATGTGCGTTCTATACCAATGTACAGATGTATAGTGTACATCTACAAGAGATTGTCTTTTTAGCACAAGAACACGAAAAATTCATTGCACACTTGAAAGAAGCAACGTCAAAAAGTTTAGACTTCGCTTAATTAACAAAATGATTGAGTTTTGTCTTCAAGTACAATTTATCTTTATCACGACTAAATGACTTTCTCAAAGTGTAGTATTATGATAATTCTTTATCAATTTTACAATACGTGCATGACTGACAGTTGGTATAGAAGCTTTGCAGTAAATTTCTTCTATGAGCTATGCAATCTGAAATCCTTGAAAAAGGTTCGCCTTTTACAGATTGGGATTTTTCTTCAAAGCAAGCTAACAACACATCTGCACATGTGGTTAAAACACTTTGACTTAACCCTTTCGGTACACCAAAAAACGGAAAAATAATTAATCGTTTAGAAGTTTTCCGGGGTTCCATTATTTATTATTCGGAGAACGGAGAACAGTATAACAAAACTTGAGCATAAAAATATGCTATAAAGTTACAAAAAAAAACACTCACCCAAAGCTAAACACCCTGCACTTTTTGATTCACTTTCAGTTGCTAATTAAAGATGCTGTTTGTTTGGCGGGTCTAGCTGACTAAGTGACAACCAAAGGGAGTGCAGACTGCAGGGACTTTGAACTGTCTCCTATAGAATATGTGTAATGTCTAGAAAAGTCGGCTGTAGAACAAAAATATACCGGCACAGCGCCGACATAGTGCGTTCTGGTTCAGTTTTTGACATTTTTTTTCATATCTTGAGCCTTATGCACAAACAGAATGTATCTTCTAAAAGTTATATATAATTTTTTGGGTTCAACTTATGTTATCTACTAACAATTTAAAGCAGTTTCGATAGAAAAAAAATTTTACTTTTTTTCAAATTATTTTTTGAAAATTTCCATTTTTAGCATATATTTTTCAACTTTGAGCCTCATACGCGAACCGAAGTAGTCAACTTAGATTTTTTATTTATTTTTCCCAAATTTTGGATACCAAACCACAACTTTTGAGAGATAATGCGATTTCGAAATAAAAAAAAATCGATATTTTCGAAATTTGACATTGTAGGCGATTTTAGCCCAATTTAAGGCTGATGTGCAAACTAAAGATAGTATGTAAAAGCTATAAAATATTTTTTTAGATTAAAAATGCACAAAATATTTACAGCTCATGGTATTTGCATTATAAAAAGTTACAGTTCTTTTTTTCTTTTTTCCTTTTGAAAATTTCCATTTTTAACATATTTTTTCCAACTTTGAGCCTCATGCGCGAACCGAAGGAGTCAACTTAGATTTTTTTTCTTATTTTTCCCAAATTGTGGATACTAAACCACAACTTTTGAGAGGTAATGCGATTTCGAAATAAAAAAATCGATTTTTTCGACTCACCCTAATGCACATCTTATGTAATTTATCTACAATAAACGACATAAAACAAATTGTTGTCCATAATGCATACCTTGCCATAGAAAATGTAAAAGAGAGAATAACTTGAGAGGACTTATAGTCTCATTTTAGGGGGCTCTCTTCTGGGTGTTCTTTGTAGCATTTGGAGAGGGTGCTTCATTCTGCCTTAGGCAGTGGGTACCTCTACATTATAACACCATCTGCATAAAACACTCAAGAAGCAATTATTCGATTATAAAACCATATCGGATGACAGGGTTGTCCACTTGTTCTCGTAAGAACAGCGCACCCTGTGTGACACTCTCCCCCAAGAATAATGGTTGATTAATAAACAGCTAAGACCTTATAATTTCAACTGCACAGTTTATGCCTTAACCCTGCTTCCCTTTCGTGGGTACCCCTGCGAATGTATTACTTAAAAAATAAGTTATTTTAGAGGTTTAATAACTCAATGGTAGAGTCGAGAGGGACATAGGGGGATGATGCCTCCTCAGATTTTTAACTACAATATTACAGCTTCAATAGCCAGCTTAAAGATATTTTAAATTTTAATAACTCTCTAGTTTAAACCTGTAAGCATCCTCATCTTTACTTCAAGAACTACTGAACTACATTTCCAGGACACACAATCAATGTTTCCCATGAACTTGACATTATGATAATTCATTAACCCCTTTCACTCAAAAACATATTATTTGACTACCAAATCACATAAAAGAATCACTTAAGAACTAAGCTTTTAACAGCACGCATTTTTCTGCAACACTATTCTAATAATTAAGGGTGCCATAAGTTCACTGTTCGAGAACTGATAGTAGAGTTCTCAAATGATCTTGACTGATCAAGATCTGAATATGAGAGTAGGATTATGTTCATGACTACAAGATTTAAGGCAGAGTTAAGATATTGAAAGTGTGAAGTGAGTAAACAATTTAGTGAAAAAATGTGTGGTGTAGAAAGTTTTGTTTAATACTGAAACTTGTATATGAACTGGAACCAAATCAGTGCTTATTATTTTCTTATTGTAACATTCTTTCCTTTTTTTTTAAATAGTTTTAACTAGGTAGTACTTGAAAGACTTGTTATATCCTCGAAAAATTCGTGAATACTCCTTCTCGAAAAAAATCCCAATTTTGTGTACAAACCATGATGATCATTCTTTTCTTTTTTAGTGGAAGCAGAGTTTATCAGATTACCTTTTTTATTTTATCTCTATACCCTTTAACTTTTTTTCCTTCTTAAAAAAAAAAATGGAATCTTGTTTTTCTGCACAAATGTATTGAACTGTCAAATATTTTCACAGTATTGAAGCCTATCAGGAAGTTTCTGAAAACTTGAGAAAATCATCATACTTAAATCTGTTACCTCCTCTTGAAGTAGAATGTATTGAATTTGATGGTGATTTAAATTCTTTGCCTATTTTATATGAAGAACATTATCAAGAAACAGCTAGAAGAGGTTCTAATAATAGTCATCACAGTTCACGTAAGTGTATATTTTTCTTTCAATAACAAATTCTAATAAATCTAAAAATTATAAATGTTATGTCATTTCTTTTTCCTCATATTATTTAAAATACAGGATACTTGTTGAATTCCTGAAAAAATATCAAGTGTCGTGGAAAGTCCTAAAGCATTATTTTTCCGGACATTCCGGAACAGTTTCAATTTTGTGCTCTGTGCTTTCTATATACAGGGTGGTTATAAATTAACGTGAGGTGTTTGGAGCCGTCTAGTGTACTAGGAGAAACATTACCAAATTTCATGGGTAAACATTTTAGACCATGGGATTTTAATTTCTGAAATTAAATAAAATACTTTAAAAAATCGCCACCAGGGTAAATTTTGGCGCTGCAAAAGTGTATTACTCTGATTGTCGAAGAATTGAATGCTACTGACAAAATATGCATCCATTTTATTGGCAAGAATGGCTTTTTATCACAAATGTAGTTCAATATGATCACATTTGTGGAGTTGCAAGAACTATATGATGCACAACAGTTACCATGGCAGATGGTAACATATCAGAATTGATTTCCCGGACTTTTAAAGTTACAATAACTTTTAAACTTGCTATAGGGTCATTCCATGTGAAATGAACAAATCGGCTGTGGCTCACATGTCGCAGATTTCAATGGAAATTTTTATTAGGGTAAATCATGCATATCTATGAGGAAATGCAACGTATGAAAATTTAAAAACTGTTTTTTGTTTTGCTCTTGGCATCAGAAATTAAGGCTTACACTAAGCTTAAATTTTTAGAGTTCATTACAGCCGGTTTGTGACTCTATAACTCTGTAAGTTAAAAACATACATTGAAAAAAAAAATATTTTCACATTCTCTGGAAAAATCTTTCTCAGGAAAGATGAAAGTTAAATTTATTTGGAGCTTTCATTAAGTCTGAGATATTAACAAAGATTGAAATATGTTCAGTTTTCTTTATATTTCAAACTAATCTGCTAGCTCTTTGAATGAAAAAAACAAGCGAAAAAAGCAATACAGAGCGTAAAACTATCTATTACAAATTATCTGGGCTAAATGAATAATTGGTGTCAAATTTTTTAATGATGAAATCGTGCTTTAAAAAATTGAAATTTATCAAAAATTTCATTTTTTCCACTATTTCAGACGCTAGTTTGAACAAACGGAATGCCCCTAATTAACTCAATTTTTTTTACGGAGCATGTTGAAGTGTCTTTTATTTAACATCAAATTTAAATTACTGCCTTTCATCGTATTTCTGTTATTAGAATAACTTGAATTCATGTAAAATATCATAAATGAAACCATTTATTGTAAGTTTAGAAAGGCTTAATCATTTCTTTTGTATTTTATTTTCTTGAAAAAGTGTTTATAAAGTATTTGCTGAAGTCTTTCTATAATTATTGCAAAGTATATTGTATTTCAGGGTGAATAATTATATTTCATTGTGAAAGTAAAAGTTGCTTTTTTTAACAATCTCCACCCGTGATGTGGAGAAAGAATATCAGGCTACTTGAGATAAAACCTATCATTTCAGTATCTGAGCAAATCTTAATGGAGATTAAAAGAAACTTTTTAGACAGAATGAAAGTTGGAAAAAAAACAAAACAACTATTATTTCATCCATTTATTGATTATATTATTATTTGTATTTCTTGAGATATAACTTTTATCCGCAAGATTTCTCCCCTAAGTTCCACATCATACCTGCACATTTTTTAGAAGTTGAAATTAATGCTAAATACACTTGCTTTTGCTCCATTTAGGTGTTTATCTGGTCCTTTAAATTCCTATAGATTCACATTAAATACGAAGAAAATGTTGCTTCTGTCCATTTAATACAAAGCTAAGAAATCAAAAAGTCCCTATCGAACTTCTTCAAGCAAATGGTAGACATAGTGGCCGATATCCTTCCAAAATTGGAGCAATTTCCAAAGTGTCCTTCATATAAATTTTTGTGCCTACTTGAAGGCGAAAATCATCGTTTTGCGAAATATACTTAAGTTCAAAAAATATTTTGAAAACAAAGGAATTAAAATACAGCTTCAAAAATTAAGGTATTATTTCTATGGAAGATAACCACATTGTTGGGAATTACTTGAAATTATGCAACTGAATTCCTTTTTGCGTGAAAAAAATAATGAAATCCTTCAATTTTATTGAAAATGAAATTTTTTAGATTTTTTAAAGTTCAGTAAACAGTTAATTATGATGACTGTTTAAAAGTTTCAGTAAACCTATAAATTGCCCTACTCCAAAAATTACAAATATATGGAACTTTTATGTTTACATTAACTAGTTAAAAAATACAAGGGTTCAAAAGTGCAACATTCATTGAGCATTTGTGTGAAGGATGTTCAAGTGGGCCAATTTCGAATTGCATGTAACTCCTAAAATAGAAAATTTGAAGCCAAAACCTTTTAGATAATACTTTTATACATGCACAAAATGAACCTGTGTACCAAATTTTATAAAAATCTATTACCATGCGGCCACTACTTTTTTCTCATTTTTGCTCATTTCACATGGAATGATCCAATAGAATGCTGCTGTTGTGATTTTTTTTTTTCAAACTTGGGAATCAAAAAGGCACTTTTATCACTAAAAGCTAATAGTAGACATAATGCCCAACATTTTTGCGAAATTTGACAGTTGTCCGAAGTGTCCCTCATTTAAATTTTGTGCCTAAACAAAGGGGGAAATCGTCATTTTACAAAATGTCTTTAAGTTTAAAGCTGATTTTGCAGACAAAGGAGTTTAAATATAACTCCAAAAGTAAGGTATTGGTTTTATGATACTTGGAACTTTACTGGGTATTGATGTAAGCGAATGCTAATGCATTCTTCAAAGCTCAAGAATAAAAAGCTTAATTTTAAGAAAACTGTGTTATTTTCAGTTTTTACAACTGAGTAAAAAATTAACTATTGCAACAAAACTTGTAAATGCCAGACTAATAAATAACCTTACTCCATAGATTACGGCAATCTGAAGCTTTTTTGTTTACATGACATAAGTAATAAAATATAAGACTTCTAACATACAACATTTAGCATGGGTGCCAATGATGCTCAATCATGCCAAGTTTCAGTTGCATGTAGCGACTAGAATAAAAAATATTGAGCCAAACTATTTTAGATATTTCTAGATATGCATAAAATGAACCTGTATATCAAATTTCATAAAAATCTGTTACCATGCGGCCATCACTTTTTTCTCATTTTGCTCATTTCACATGGAATGACCCTATATCAGAAACATATCTTTGATACACAACACTTTTCAGCAATCCCCATAGCCAAAAATCACATGGATTGAGATCGAGCGACCATGGGGGCCATACCCAAAATTCTAGAGCGATCATATTAAACCTCATTTGCAAATAACAATCATTTTTTCTTTCTGAAATTGTTTTGTACAGCATTTTTTAAATTCACAATATTCGGAGTATTACACTGCTACAGTGCCAAATTTTCCCCTGGTGGCGATTTTTTAAACTTTTTTTTTTTTTTTTCAGAAATCAATTTTCATGGTCTAATATGTGCGCCCATGAAATTTAACAATATTTCGCTCAGTACTTCTCGCGCTAAAGGGCTCCAAACACCTCACGTTAATTTATAACCACCCTATATTTCAATGTCAAGATGTTCTGTTGCTATTCATTTTTACTTGTTAATACAAAACGCATTTAACATTTTCTTTTTTCACTTATTGCCTGTGGTATAGTGAGACTAAAAAACAATCCCCGAGTTTTGTGTTTGATTTTATTTTATTCAGGAAATGGCATTAAGAAAAAACTATTAAAAAAATTTCAAATACCCCAGGGCTTCTTAACCTGGTTGGCATCTGGTGTAGAATAATTTTAAAGGAGATGTAAATGTTTAAAACTAAAATTTAAAAAAAAAATTATAATTCTGTTTTGGGTTTCCACATGAAAATATTCTTGGGATTTCTGCCTTTTGCAAACTTTTTCTGCAGTTTTAGCTCACATATTATTGTATCCTATATTACCCAAAATTAGTTTGTATTTAGTTCTTACCGGAGTGAAACTTTCTTGTATCAAAAACTGAACCCACTAGTCCGACATGATTTAGTGAAATGTTAGTCTCAGCTGTTGTTTTGCATCAACTGAATATAGGATTATGGGTACTTATATAGCAACTGCAATTGGGTACAAAATGTTTTTTTTTAATCTATCTGTTGATGAAGTATGTTTTATTAAATATTCTTCATTAACAAAATTTTACTCTCAAAATGCTCCACTTCAAATCCATTACTGTATAACATAATGCAATATTAATCACAAACAGACAGATTGTAATATATGCCAATTTATTTTTGTTAAATTTCTCCTTGGCGAATGAATATTTGAGCTTGAGCCCAAGCCCAAAACCTTTTTCCATTTCTAGAGACCAATGCCACTTCAGACCTGGCATTGAGCTTAGGCTGGGCCTGTCTCTTCTCTAATATGCAGGATGACCACGTTGAAAAGAAATGTCAAGTTCTTGGAAACTCTTTGGCATATCAAGTCTAAACTTGGGAGTTACATTCAGTGATTTGGCAGATTTGTTTTGCAAAATCTCATTGAGTTGGCATTGGCTATTCATTTTTCAGTGCAATGTTGAGATGTAGTGTTTCTGAGCATATTTTCATCTTACTTCTTCTTCACTTCATCATTTGAACATATTATTCAAACAATAATAGCCCAATTTTAGCTCAAAAGAAGTCTGCTGCCAAGTTTCAGCTTAAGATAAATAGGTGAGAGTATGTCGACTATCAATCGTTAGATTCTAAAGTTCACATTTATTGAAAGCGTTAAAGCTTCGACTTTTCAGCAAGTAAAGCAGAATTTCACTATTCGATAATGTCATATTAAAGCAACAGATGGAAGACACATCAACCATGTATCAAACTAATTCCCATGTATTTTATTTTAGAATTTAAATAGTATTTTTTGAATCTCTAGCTTTCGAAAAACTAATTGTAATATCAGTACATTACTTAGTGGTCACCCTGTTTATAGATTGGGGTTTCTAAAATAACAATATCAAAAAATTTCTGGGAGCAGCACCCCCCTTTCTTTTTATATAGAAGATAACCTGAAATGCGTTTGTAGGCCTTCAATTTCACTGGGAGGGTCCCTGAACTTCTTTTCCTACGTTATTGCCAAAGATAGTGTGAAAGTTGTCCTGTTTTTGTTGGTCAAAGATAGCCTGTCTTTAAGATTTCAATTTAAAAATTTTCAGAGAGCGGTCTGAGGCATTTAACTTTTGATAACATCAAGTTTTTGCTCAAACATAATCAAAGATAGCCTTCCATTACGTCGACTAAGTTTCAATGTCAAAAAAATTCTGGAGAAAACCCCTAAATCTTTCACTTCTGAAAAGCCACTAAAATTCGGCAGGAATTGCAATTAGTAAGAATTCATGTTGAAAACTTTAGAGAATGCACTTGAATCTTTCCCACTCCTTTAAATTCATACAAAGATAACTTACAAATTTCACTTTTTAAAATTTCCATGAGAGAGCTCTCAAACCCTTCCTTCACAAAGTAAAAACAAAATTGCCTTCAGTTTTGAGAAACTCAGAGAAACCTCCCCATTTCTTTTGCAGCCACTAAACATTGTTTAAAGATGCATTTAAAACTTTAATGTAATCAATTTCTGTGTGAGATTACTTTTTGCCCTAACACAACCGAAAATGGTCTACATTTTTCTTATTGTGACTTCAATTTTGAAATAATTCTGAAGAACCAAGCCCTCTTTCCTCCAAGGATAAAGCAAAATTGCACAAATAAAATTTCAATTTTGGGTACTTTCCAAAAGAAACCTGATCTGCTAATGTCAGCAAAGATGGACTTAAATTAAACTTCATTTTTCAAAAAAAAGGCATTAATTTGGAATAGTTTACCTGAAGAGGCTGTAAGGAGCAAGGGAGTAGATAGTTTTAAGAAGGCCATTGATCTTCATTGGGATCTATAATTTGACGAGGACCAGCCCTGTTGGGCCCAGAGCCTGTTGCTGGTTGTTGCATTTGTATTTCTATTTGTATTCCTACACATATGAACCAAAATTGTTGTTTCAAATATTGCCAATGGAATTTTCTCTGTGATGCTCCCCTCTCTCCCCCATAACTTGATCTTTTGTCTGTTGTCACCATAGAAACTGAAAGTTGCATTTTTAAAGAATGCAATTTTTGGTATCTATCTTTCCTTCAAAGTAATGAATTCCACATTAAAAAATATCAGTATAAATTTTATCCTACTTTTAATAAACTCCTACTTCTGTTTTTTTCCCTTCAAATTAAGACCTTCAACTTGTCATAGAAACTTGAATAAAAAGGTAGTTTCATGTCCTTGCTGCCTGTAGGAAAAATCGAAGATCTGGCGCTGTAGAATTTAACTATTTTAGTTTACAAAAATGGGCTAGAATATGCATTTGAAGACTGGACCAAAGTTAGTCAATCTGCCTCTATTCATAGCATTTGTCATTGGTCACAAATATAAGAATACTCTCTTTGACAATTCAGTTCAAAAATCAAGTCGTAATTTTTTTTTTTTTTTTGTTCTTTATCCAGAAATGCTTTGTGTGTATTGATGGTTCAAAACCTAAATCTTTGTTTTTATTTATTTAACTTTAAGTAATTCAGTGTAGTTATTCATTTCATTGAAACTAATTATTCAAATCAGATTTATCAGTATTGAACTACATAGTATGTTAAACTAATAATTTTTTTAATATTATGTATTGTTTGACTCGAATGTTTTTAATTTTACTCATACATATATATTTTTATTTTTAAAGTTTGTTTCTTTTCCATTTTTAATGGGAAATGAATGTCTTTCTTGTTTTTTCTTTTAAAAAATATTTTAATTTTATTTTTCAGAGTCAGAATCTGGTATAAGTTTATCCGATGTGAACTTTCTTGTTGAGGAGCAAACTGAAGACATCTCTGATGCAGCTCGAAGAAATTCACAAGGCTCTTTAGGACAAAAATACAGATCACCTGATATATCCGCCACTCCAACAAGTCCTTCTGCTTACTCTTGGTGTCCTGAGTCAATGGTTTCATCTCACGGATGCATCAAATCATCTTGTTTACCTTCAAAAAAATCATCTTTAAAAGATAAAATACTAAATTTTAAACCAGATTTTGAAGGTGATTGTGAAGAATACAGTGATGCATTCATTAAAACAACTCATAAAGTTGCCCTGAGATCTAAAATAAAGCTTAGATCTAAAACAGTAAACTTTTTACGCCAATTAAAGAAACCACCTAGTTGCCATTTACCAAATTCAGTTGTTCTATTAGGTGTAAAAAAGTTAGAATCATGTTCAGTATCTTGTGCCATTGCTAAAGCTTCCAGAGTTCCTTTTGCAATAGAGAGTGGAATACGACATTCCCAAAGTACACTTTCTGTTATGAGTACATTATATACTGAAGGAAGTACTTCCATTCCAAACAGTGAATCTATGCCAGATTTAACTACTGGATTTATTCCTCCACCTCCTCCGCCTCCACCAATTCCAAAGTCAAGATTTCTAAGCATTGGTGTTGACCGCGAAAGATCTGAAACAAATGTTAAACGTAATGAAAATCTCCTTGATCCAATGTATCAAGGAAAAGGAATTAATTTCTCTAACAAAATTGCTTCAAATCATCTTACTATATCTCAATCGCATGAAACTACAGAGAGTATCTCTTCTAAATCAACTACTTCTTGTAGAAAAACTTCAAGTGCAACTGTTAAATGTGAAAATAGTATAAATGGACACTTATCACAATCTGTTGTCAACAAAGAATCATCCATTAAGTTAAGAAACCAGACCTCAACAAATAACCAAAATAGTTGTGATTCAGTAGTTTCAAGTCAGCCCACGAAGTTGGGTAGTGAAGGTATATTTGATAATGTTAAAAAAAAGAAATATAGCAAGTCAGAGCCACCGCCTCCATTAACCTTACATTCTAAAAAGCATTCCATTTCCGAAACTGTATCTAACTCGAGTGTCTGTGAAATAAGCCCGCCATCACCACCAGTGCAATTCAAAGATCCTCCTGAGACAGGGTGTTCAACTACTCCATCATATGATAAAGAAAAAAGACCCATTCCACAAAAGAAGCAGCCTATTACAGCATCTTCTAAACCCAGTGTAACAAGGCCCAATGATAGCTGCTTAACAAGCGTTATTTGCCAAGGAACTTTATTCTTTCCAAGACCTCCAGTTCAGTTTGGAGATGATGTAGCAGATCCTGTCTCAGAAGAATCTACAGAAGATAACTGTAATGCTGCAGGAGAAGAGGAGGTCCACGATGAAAAGCAAAATATTTTATCTACAAAAGTAGGTTCTAGTGAAGAGGGAAGTGACACTTTGGTTGAAAATATTAATAAAGATTTAGAAAATATGTCATTTTTTGATACC
This sequence comes from Uloborus plumipes, assembly GCA_038373865.1. NCBI lineage: Eukaryota > Metazoa > Arthropoda > Arachnida > Araneae > Uloboridae > Uloborus > Uloborus plumipes. Next base: position 152,395 of record JAXGGA010000018.1, read on the forward strand.
AAATGTACTATATTTGAAATGTTGACTGATTTCACCGAATGTAGTGACACATATTTGCCTTCTTCTGATCTGCATTCTGGTGCTGTCTATTCTAATGATAGGCAAAGAAGCTACAGCCTTGTTACTGAAAACTCAGCCGAAGATGATACTCCTAGCGTCCGTAGAGCATCTGTAATTGGAACTGAAATGATTAGGTATGTTTAGCTTTAACTTTTTAATAGTTCATTTTAGCTTTTATTTATGCTCCTACAAAATATAGTTTTGATGTAAATATTAGCTTTATTAATAAGTACGTTTTTAACTTAAGCTTTGAATAAACTCTGTATATTGATTTTACACTAAAATCTAGAATACTCAATTTTTGGCTTATATCCACCGGAGTCTCAACTGATTCAGTTTCATTTTGAATTTCTCCTATAACCTCTTTTATCCATTTGCACTTTATGTATATATATATATATATATATATATATATATATATATATATATATATATATATATATATATATAGATAGATAGATAGATAGATATATACAGTCAAACCTTGATGTCTCGAATTCGAAGGGAGCAGGCTAAAAATTCGAGTTATCGAAATTCCTTGAATAGTGGACAAAGGGAGGAGGTACTGCAAATTTATGCGAAAAAATAGTGCATGTATCTTTGAAAGTATAAATTAAACACTTACTTTTTCATTTCTTCATTTAAAAAAAAAACAATCAATGCTGGTTTGCTTTAAATTCAAGTCTTTTTCACGTTCAAATACAATTTCTAAATGAGAAAGTATTCTAAAAGTATCTTTTGTCATACCTGAACGAGATTCAATAAATCTTCGTAACACATTAGTAGCAGATAAGGCTTCTTTGCTTTTTGGTTTTTCGTAAGTTTTGCAGATCTCTTCAGACTCTTCAGTAATTGGATGGCAGCCGTAATTTGGGACAGAACTTCGTGTTCTCCTCCCCCCCCCCTCCCACCACACACTGCAACTTCTTCAACTTTTAGAAAGTCTTAAAATTCCATTTCATTCAGATTTCTTAGTTAAGAAAACAGTCCCCTATTTCATAATTTATGTCACATACGGTGGCATGCTCTTCATTCTTTACGAACCCAGCAGCTTTCGTAAAGCAATTCTAATATGTGACATCTAAATTGATTTTCCATAAAACAGAATGGAAACAAAAAATGCACAGTTACACACATTTTGGAACAAGGAAAGAGAAAATGGAATTCAAATGAAAATAGAGTTATCGAGGGTTTAAATCTGGAAATTTTGACTTAACAAGGTAATTTTAGCATTGACAATATAGGATGCATGAAGAGAAAGAAAAATTCTTTGAGATATCGAAAAATTCGAGTTATCAAGGTTCGAATTATCGAGGTTCGACTGTGTATATATATATATGTGTGTGTGTGCACTGGTAAACAATTACTAAGGACGAACGGCAATAGCAGTAGTCATAAAATGTAGGGAAATCACGTGGCCATAATCACAAGAGATATAAAGGATTTGGTGCAAGAGGACTAGTGTGGTTCCCCAGAAAGCAAAACTTCTTGCCCCAAGATTGTATAAAGATTGATGTGTCGAGAAGGTAATCTTGTATCAATCTTGCCTCAAGATTATGTTACTGATTTTCGATTGTCAGCGTCTTGCCACAAGATTATCAGTCAAGGAGTATGCAACCTAATATCAATATCAAGATAGGTTGTTTTTGTAATCTTGCCTAAAGATTGTCATGACAGGAAAATGTTAAGATATTGTCATGACAAGGCGATATCCATCTGTATGCAAGATGTGATTGTTTTTGGAATCTTGTATACAGATTGTCATGACAAAAAAATGTCAAGGCCTTGACATTTTCTTGTCATGATAATTTGTATACGAGGTGTTTTATTTATTTATTTGTGTTATTTTCACTTCAAATTCATGAATTAAATTTCATTATTTAACTATTTCTGTTATTCTTCAATATTGGTTAATTTTCTAGCTTAAGAAAATTTTTAGGGCCGACACATGATCGGAAATTCACATGAAGATATTTTTGTTTTTTCTAATTGCAATTTAATTCTATTTAATGAAAATTTCTACAGTAATTTCAGATTAAATTTTATATCTTAACCATTTGAAAAGGTGCTGTTTTTTAGAAATTTTTCTTTCGACCCAGGTAGTACGGCAGTTGAACCACAGATTTCTTTTCCATTGAAAAGAGAGGGTATAAACAGTCTTACCAGACGTATGAAACCTTGAAAAAATCCCCGGCTCCAAAGGGTTCGAGTGAAAATCTCAACCCCGTCCTCTAAAAAAAAAATAGTTACGGTACTGCATGTGTACCGCCCGACTCTTAAAGGTTAAATCTGTTATTTCGTTTTAGCTTGTAGACTTCAAAAAGTGTTAAGCACTTAGTTATAACTTTATTTTACTTTATTGTTCATTTCTTTTATTGTTATTATTGTTGTTATTATTATTACTATTATTATTATTATTACTATTACTATTATTACTATTATTATTATTACTATTATTATTATTATTAATGCTTAATAGAAGTGGGCTTGATAAAAATATGGTGTAATATTCAATTTATTTTTAAATTTATGCTTCTTTTAGTTCTACAAAGACATAAAATGCCTAGTTGGAATTATGGAGGAACATTAAATTGTACAGAGATAATCAGCGAAAAATTCAAGTTACATTTGAATAGATGTCAGCTTAAAAATACTATTTAGACAAAAAATTAATTTTTCTTAAAGAATTACATAAATAGTTAATGAATAAAATTAAGCTTACTCGTGAGCTTGAAGTGATTATGATAAAATCTTTGCATATAATCCCTTGTTATCAGCCATGTTTAGGAACGAAAAACTCTATTTTTGCTCATTTCTGCAATTAATTGCTCATGCAATATGAATTGTATAGCACTCCATATTGAATAAATGCAGTTATAGGATCATAAATAAATAACTCTAAGACAATAATATTGCACACAGAAATGAAACAACCAAATTTTAACGAAGCCTAAATCATATCCATGTGCAGCGCTTGCTCGCATTGAAGAAGAAAAAAAAAAACAATTATACAAGAAACAAGGAATGCTGTTTGTAAAATTCCTTGCATGCGCCTCTCTTTTATTGTGCGCACTAATGATCTTAATGATTATCGTTGCTTATTATGGTGATTAATAACAGGTCAACTGCAGGCCCGGGACCTCCGTGACTAGAGCGCGCTCTTTCCCGCTCTTTCCTTTCGCACGCGTTCCTTCTTTCTGGGCCCGGAACTGAGTTTGGATGACTCACGCTAAGCGATCGAAGGGAGAGCGTTTGCTTCGTTGGCTTACAAGCAGCTAGCTGGTAATTTTACTTTCAAAACGCAAATTGAATTTTCTTGACATGTTCAAATTCATGGATGTTTACTCTAGATTGTAATTAAAAGAAAAAAAAAAAAAAAAAAACGCAATTTTGATACATTTATTTTTTGAAAAGAGGGTAAAATTCCGAGAAAACTTCAGAATAATACTTTATAATATAAACAGGACAAAAGTCTCATCACTCAAAAAAAAAAAAAAAATCAATTATTACATGTTATAAATAGACATAAAATATAAGAGAATATTAAACATTGACGTAAGAAAATAAATAGACAAAGTACTTGAAATTTATTTTATTCATTTGTTATTCAAACATCAATATGCTCTTGAGCTGAGTAAATCCCATTTATAGTTACAGTTTCATTTGAAAGGCAAGTGTTCTGCTGTAATTGTTTAGTTAAAGGGTTTTAATAAACTTCATTGAAAGCGTTTAGAATTATTAACATGAAATAACCAACAATATTTGTTCAAAAAATACTATAACAGGTTTAAGAGAAGAAACCTTAGAAAATGTTATCTATATATTTAAAACTATCTATATAAACAAAATTTAGTAAAAAAGCATAAATAATATGTTTTATAAGAAGAAAAAAAAAAGAGGCTATTTTTCATTTGAACTAGAGGCAAGAACATCATATTTACGTTTTTTTGAACTTAAGAAAAAATAACTTTGTTAAGCGTGTAGTTGTTCAAGAATATATTTAGAAAAATATTTACAAATTTAACACCAATGTCAAATTTTGAAAGGTGACAAACATTGCACAAACCCAGACATATACCCAATTCATCAATTTTTTTCGTTATTAAATCTTTAAAAACCTTTTTTGCATTTGATTCATGTAAAAACACTTCATACTCATCACTTAAAAAAAATTAAACACTTTATAACAAACAAGAAAAATCTTCACTATTTCAACATCAGGATATGTTAAATTCCCTCTTTCAATCATTAACCAGTATGTTTCAGTCAATTCACCAGAGATTTCAAATATGACTTCTTTGTATGTAGTGAATAGATTTATGCAAGAAGAACAAGTAACTTTGTACTTCATCTTGTATGCAGCATACCCAGATAAGTACACAAATACATGAATTAGAGGTACTTCCTCTTCAGAATACGAGAGAAAATCTATACCTTTTAACTCAATATTGAAGGTTACATCGCTTTCATCCTCTTGGAAATCAATAAGAAAGTTTTTGAAAGAGAAACTACCAAATTTGCTGGAATGTAACTGGATTAAACTCTTTAAACGCAGTCTTAGAAACGCTTCTTGGATCGCTTAGCGTGACGTCACTCAGTGCGCCACCTAGGTTGTTCCTGGCCCGGAGAGCTAAGAAAGCGTGCGAAAGGAAAGAGCGCGCGTTTGTCACGGAGGTCCCGGCAGGCCCTATTATAGCATGGGCAAAACGGATATTGTGCCAATGTTCTTAATTTAAATGCCCCCAAAGTTGTCTTTTGTTTCAGTTTATTATTTATTTTATTTTATTTATTTTTTTATTAGTATTTTTTTTAGGGAGGGGGAGGATTGTTTAGACTCATCAACCATAAAATGTTCTCTTTGTAACAATTTACAATAAAATGCCACACAATCCCAAATTCCTTAAGTGCTCATTATTATTATTTTATTTTTTCCTCTAACTAGGACATTTACCTTCGTTAGGCATCTGCACCTGTATGTTTTTAAGAAAACGGTTTTTTTTTTAAATAGTTCATTACGGATAAGAAAAAAAAAAGAGATTAATACTTAAAAGAGAAGAACTGATTTATTTTTTTAATTTCTTTGAGTAAATTTGGTGCTGATTTTCAATAAGAATTAAGATCTTGCTTGGTACAATTTCATGCAATTTACTTTTAAAATACCTTAAACAAGCTATTGTTGCTTAAATTTGCTAAACTTTCTGTCTGCAGTTGTAGTCTACTCAAACTTATTTGTAGAATTTAACATTGAGTGGACATCGTCCTTCTTCGTAATAGGATTAAATAATTTGCTAAAATATTTAAAATAATTGCATGGAACTGGGAAGTACTTTTTGCAGGTGCAGTAAAGTCAAAAAATACTTCAACTTGTATTTGTATTGTGAAATGCTACTTTCTTACAGAATTTTCTAATGTTAATAAAACTTGCAAACCTTTTATCTGTAAATATTTACCTATTTGTATTTTTTCAGCTTTGTCAAAGCAAAAGAAGAATTTAGAAAACAGCTGCAATATCCTTGGTTGTGGTACAGGTATGTTCAAATTAACTTGTGTGCATTTTAATCATCATTTAGGTTGTTAGTTTCAGTGTTATTAAAACTAGGCTAAAAATTTATATTTAATATACCATTGTACTTTGTAAATTTCAGCAACATTTTTTGAGTTGTATTTTAAAAAGAATTTAAAAATTTGTTTCACTTTCTTACATCAATTTATTTATTTAATGCTTTAACTATCTATGCTTTCAGCTGAATGTTAGTGTCATTCCAGTTATATTATTTACTAGCTGCGTTGCCCAACTTAACTTGAGAACAAAAGTTATGTCAAGTGAAGCGTGTCTAAAAATCCCAATTAGATTAAAGTCAATCAAATTTTCAGTACAAAAAATGAATCATTCTTCAAAAAAGTTTTAAATCCCCCGTTTATAGGAAAAGCATTAAAGCAAAAGCAAGAATTTTATGTGTTCACACTGATGGGAAAAAATGTCAAAAAATAGTTGTTCAGCTTTTTCTTGCCAATGATTTCTTACTCTCTAATTAATTTTTTCTATGCTCCTGCAAACGATTTTTATATCCAATTTAAAATTGATATTTCCAAACCTAGAAATACCCATATTTTTTCTCCTGGTGAAAATATCAATTAGTAATTTGAAAATCCGCGGAAGGAAATCCTCTTAAAAAGTATTTTCCCGATCTCTCTAATGAGACCAAAATAGAGAAGATTGGACAATTATTTTGGGTAGAAAGAGCCATTTTATGCCATTTTGGAGGCCTTAAATTAAAATTTAAATGTACATTTTGGCTTTCGAAAACCCCCCTACGATCCTTCCTGGGTGCTCAAGTACCTCCGTACCATATTTGGTCGAGATCTGAAGTAAACTGAGGATTTGTATAGAGAACATGCACATTTTTTTTTATTTGTATGGATTTATTGTTTATATGTTGATAAGAATAAACAATCATTTAATGATCATCAAAGATAGAGATTCGTACTGCAGGCACTGCGTTATCCGCACATTAATATTTCTTAAACTCACCTGTAAATTTTAGAACGCTAAAAAATGTTTATAAAATGCTTTTATGAGTGGAAAATTATCAAATTTGAAAGTAAGATATTAATTAATTGAGTAATTATTATTTTACTACTATATTTGTTTAAATTTGAAGAATAAAACAACGCCAATGGCATTATCAGTAACATAATCAAAATTAAAGTTTAGTGTTTTGTTTTATAATATTTACATTATTGTATAATACCTTATGCGATGCATAGTGAACAAATTTCTTCTTTATAATGCTGGGAATGTAATTAATTAGCACTTATTTTGTAAATGTGTACATTTTTAAGTCTGAAGTTGACCTTTTTGCAGTCTCTTAGCAGCCATTTTTAAGCAGTTATTTTTCTTGAATTTTTATTTTACCGAAGAAGGCCCAGCCCGATCATTTTGGTCAATCAAGGTTCAGGATTATTTCTGTATATTCACCTAAATGTTTTATAAATTCATTATAATTCTGCCCCCCCCCCCCTTTTTAATTAAAATTGGATAAGGAGTTGAAGGAAGAGAGGAAGGTAACAAGTTTTTACCTGTCCTCGGAAAAATTGAAGATATGCTACTGATTGAAAGTACTATTTTGTATGTTAGCTCTAAGAAATATGTAATTAAGAGTTGAACTGTATTTTTGCTACTCTTTCATTATTTCACTGATTCAGTCAAAATTTAAAAAATTGTGTAGCAATGAAATCCAATTATTTGCACTCATATTACACTAATTTTTGAAAGTATGTTTTACAATCAAAATATGCATTTTATGCATTGTTTTTTATGTTAACACTACAGCATAAGTATATGTACTTGTTAACTTGATGTACTTATTAATTATGAAAGGTAAGCCGAATGAATGATGCTAAAAACTTGAAATTCTATTTGTAAAGTAACATTCTATAACATGTTTTTAACAAAATGACGAATTTGTAAAAACTTTTCTTGGTTTGAACAGGTTTTTAAAATCTTCCTTGTGTTTCTATTTGAAAAAGAGGAATAATACTAATTGAATGAGGTGTGAAACATATGCGTGGATAAACAACAAAGGGATCTTGAGAAAGTTATTTGTTGTGGGCTCCAAAATTTCTGTGTATGGCACTGAAACGGTGGAGGTTATAGGTCATTCCCCTAGTAATTTATCAAAATCAGGGACCTAAAAACGCCTTTTATGCAATCTATCATGACATATGAAAATGTTTCTGGGTTTGGGGAATGTTTGCAGAATTGTTTTGATATTGAAGTTTTAAAAACACAGTTATAGGTTCTGCAAGGTGTTTCTATTTAACCTGCAAGACCTTTAGTTCCGCAATTGTTCATTCTAGATGCTTAGTTCCAAGTACAAAAATGCTCAAAATATTAAAAATTTGAAGGAAAAAAATAAGTGAAAAAAATGTTTAAAAAAATTTTGTTACAAACTCTAGGTCCTTTAACTTACATTGAGGGGGGGGGGGGTTCTCTGTAAACAAAAATTCCAACACAAAAGATTTGAATGCTTTGCAATCGAAACTCAAAGAGATATTTGAGTTGAAAGTTTTAAGGCCCTGTACAGAAAATGGGATCGGAGCATGTCGCCCTTTCAGTAGAATGACATGTTATCAAAGTAAAAACTCAAGTTATTTATGTTTTTCATTGATTCTGAAAAATAAATGTAAACGTGAATGATCTAAAAAAGCACTGTGCAGTTTGAAAAACCACTCATACAGTTTGAAAAACCACATGTATGCACACATAAACTTTAGACCCCTGTTAACAGCTATATTTCCCCCAAAAACTGTTAGTGACAGCGAGTGTGAAATGGTGTAAATCACAAAATGCTGCATTTCATATCTCAGTGTACATTGGTCATACTAATATCAAACTTTTTGTGTTCAAATTGTTTTTTGTACTCTTGATTTACCTAAATTTGAGATAGGGGACCTAGGATCCTTATTAAAAGTTAGATTTTGCATTTTCTGATTGTTTTTTGTTTCAAACTTTTTTAATTTCTCTACTCTGCCACTTATTTTGAATATTTTTGCACCTGGAAGTATGCATCTAGAACAAACGGTTACAAAAAAAAAAGGACTTGCAAGTTAATGAGGAACACCCTGTATATTGAAACCGTAAGATAGTGAATCCTTGGAAATTTGTCCAAATTCAATGTCCAAAAATGAACTTTTAGGCTATTCTTAGTGACATTAGTTTACTATTTCAAAAATTGACATTTCATAAGACTTTTTTAATATTCTTTTTGAAAAGAATATTTTTTAATACTGTTTTTGAAATGGAATGGTGAAAAAAATTAAATTTTACAAAAATAAGTATTACCTCCTCAATAATGAACATTTCAAGAGGCTCCCGCTCTCGGTTCTCCCGCCAACTGTGCAACTCATAATGACCTTTTAATGAGCTGGACATTTTTTAAATCTATTCTGTATGGGTCTGTAATGAATATCCCCCCTAAGTTTTCCCCTTTCTACTAAGTGAGCTTTAGCCACAGCGTCCAAATTAGTGACATAAAAACACCTGTTTTTCATTAATATAGCAATGTCTCGAAAATAACTGTTTAAATGGCCACATATATGTGCAGGTAGTTTGTAGAACTTGAAATTAAAAATAAAATTTTATCTATAATGTATATCTTTGTTAAATAGTATGCCTGCAACTTAATTTCGAAGTTTGGCTTAAATCACTAATCAAGCACTGCAAATCAAAACGTACCTTTCCTACACTCACTGGTCCTCCCCTAGACCCTTGGGGACTGGAAGGCTGCTATACTAAAAACATAGTGGTGCTTTTTTGTCCTACAGAACCAGCTACACAGCTATGTGATCACCAGGTTGACATACCTGATGCTGCTGCAATCCCAGCGGGTCTCAGAAAGGGCCAGTGGGTGTGGGAAAGGTACATTCTGACTTGAAGTGCTTGATTAGCGATTTAAGCTGAACTCTGAAATTAAGTTGTGAGCGTACTATTTAACACAAATATACATTGTAGGTACTGATTTTATTTAGAATTTCAAATTCCACAAATTACCTCAACGTAAGTATGGCTATTTAAAGAATTGTTTTCGAGATATTGCTGTAATAATGAAAAAACAGGCGTTTTTTGTCGCATTTGGACCCTATAGCTGAAGCTCACTTAGTAGAAGGAGGAAGTCATTTAAGACCCACGCCGAAGAGATTAAAAAAACTTCCAGCTTTCCACCAATTACTTGGGAATTCAGCTCCCCAACCGCTATGCTAATTAGCCGTGACAAACATTTGCATTTTAAATTATATAGTCCCTTATAATTTTCTAAATCTCTGATTTTACTTTTAGTGATTTCCCTAGTCTGGCATCTGATGTTCCATATTTTCAGTGCGACAGTGACTTGAGAGCATTTAGTCCAGAAGGAATGCATTTGGTAATTTGTGTTCATGGATTGGATGGTAAGATTTTTTTTTTGTATGATTTTTTTGAATTCTGCCGTATTTTCTCAATGCAATTGAATAACAGTTTTGATAACAATGGTTATTTGCGATTTATATATATATATATATATATATATATATATATATATATATATATGTATGTATGTATGTATGTATGTATGTATAAAATATAACAAAATATTAACACAATAAACAGTGAAAGAAAATACAAAAGGTTGAATCCAGAGCTCATCAGCCATAGGGGATTCAAAGAGTGGTAAAAAGACCAAAAAATGTAAATACAAACTATGAAGATGATGTTTAAACTCAAAATATATAATTTACAGGCCTTCATTCGGCAAACAGCACCAAATGCCAAAATGCCAACAATATATAAGAAAAAAACATAAAACTAAAAGCAGGGGTTCCCAAAAGTTAGTCTCCCACAGGACATCCTACAGAAAGCAAATATAAACCATCTCACCTGAAAATCCGAGGAACAAAACCAAAGTAGTATCCATCAAATCCTATAAGCAGGCCAGTTGCCAAACGTAGAAAGATTTACAAAAAAAAAATATATAAGTATAAAAGTCTGTGTCCAAAAAGAGGATATTGTAAGTCATTTCACACCTCTGTCGCTCATTCTCAAATGCACCTCTTCCGTAGGATTGTAGAAGTGTAGGGCTGCAGAGTTATGAAATTTAATTAAAATATTTAAAATTTGTATTGTTTTTCTCATTTTGTAGAAAATAGAAGAAAGTTAGCTCTTTTCTATTTAAATTCAGCAATAGAACAGCAATAAATGAATCGGTGAGAGCAAAAACCACTTCAGTCAAAAAAATTCAAACATTCGTTTTTCATGGAAACAAGCTTTAGAAGGAAGATTCGTGTTGACAGCAAAAATCGCGACAATCAGGCTAGTAGTTCCAAAGTTACGGGGCCTCCCTTCTGAACGTTGAGCGCAGAAATGACGTGAGTCCAGTGAATGACGTTGTTTATGCACCCAACGCTAGTACGAGCATGACTTTCTAAGGGAGCGCATTCATTCCCATAGCTCCATGGTTCATTCCCAACGATCTGATTTCGGTACTATTAAGAGGACGATACGTAAACATGATCAGATTTACACACTTAAAACACTAACGCAGCCAGAATTTTCTTGGGGACGGGGTGATCAAAATAATCTTTTCTCGAATAAAATACTACTGTATTAGATTTTCAACAATGTTTAAACAAAAGTCTATGGGGTGTTGTCCCTATCTCCCCTTCGCTGCGCCCCACTGACCTGATGAGTATGAAGAGTTGTGTGCTCAGACCAGTAACAGCTTTCACGTCACCAAGCTACTCTCCTTTGACAAAAACAAATTTGATGATTGGTGGAAGGACTTATACAAAAAAGAAAAAAGCTTAAACAGAGAATGGCGAGGGGAAAATGTGCGGAAAGAAACCAAATTTAAGTTTACCCCCACTCGATACGAGGAGTTTTCCCATAACTTTAATGGAAAAGAGGGTTATCGCGGCACATAATTTCTTTGATTGGAGCTTGCGAAGCTGCTGAAGCTTACTTCCCGAAAAGTCGCTTTTGCTTCAAGCCATGCCTATCCTTCAGGGCACGTTCCAATCAACATAAATAAAATGGAAAATATCAAGAAGGTTATTGTACGTATTCCTGAAATTTTTTTGTGATGAACTATTTACCTGATCAAAGACTTCACATGATGGCAGAACATGATCTATTTTAAGAGATGCACATACCCATATATTTTTTTGTTCCTCTTTTATTGGTGTAGATTTAGCAATCGCTTCTCAATTGTTGTAATAATCTTCCACTATTGTTGATAACCCATATTCCTGATATTGTAAAGTTTTAAAGTTCTTTATTTCTTTTGAAATTTCGTTATTTTTTTAACGATTTGTGAGTAAAATTGATCTGTTCTTAGAGCTTAATAATTTTTTGAAGTCATGTGTCACAATAATAAAGTAAGAGCTACTTCAAATCTGATGAAATCATAAATAAATATAAACTTTTAATGTATGATAACTTTTTTCCCCCAAGTGTAAAAACCTATTAAGTGCAAAGACAACATCAGTCCAAAATTATATTTTCAATTTTCCTGAGCCCGATTTAGATTGAATCTATGTAGTTTTTGCATGATAGCAATATACATGCATGTTATAGTGCAGGAAAAAAAGAATTGTTCAATTATTTGAAAATTTGGAGGATCTATGACGTTTTTCTCTCTCCTGAAAAATTTGAAATTCTTGACTGACGTTGTTTTTGCACTCACCGATTCAAATGTATTTGCAATTATTAAAATATTTACATGGGAAAAAAATAGATTTTTAGAAAGTAATGTTATGCAAATAATGTGCTTAGTAGCTCTAATTTTCTCCATCTAATATGTGCTAAATTCTTATCTTTCCGCTCTGAAAATGGAGCCAACATAGCAGCCAAGTTAGGTGGAAATAAATTAAGTAGCAGCTGATATTGTAAAATGTATATTACTTACCTTAACCTTAATACCTAACTTATGTTATAGGCAACAGTGCTGATTTGAGGCTAGTTAGAACCTATTTAGAGCTGGGACTTCCAACTGTAAATTTTGAATTCCTCATGTCAGAAAGAAATCAGGTTAGAATGTTTTTACTTAGTTTTTTTCATTTAAAAAATTCTATTGCATTATTGACTATACTGTCAATATTTTAGGGAGAAACATTTGATGATTTTGATACCATGACTGATCGTTTAGTTTCTGAAATCAGCTATTATGTTGAAGTTTACGGCTTAAAACCTGCAAAAATCAGGTATGTCTGGCAATTTGTTTATGTTTAAAACTATTTTATTGTGGTGTAAGATAAAATAAAACTATTACTGTTTTAATCTGAATTTTTCCAGTGTTTTTGAAAACTATCTTTCTATTTTTAGTGTCACTTTATAATCCCCAATTATTATTATTATTATTAGTCTTGTTTTCTTCTTCCTCCAAGTAATTTCTGTGGTTTTCCCTAAATGTTTACCAGGGCCAGCCCCATAGGTTGGGTGAGAGAGGTCTAGGAAACTAGTTTTTCTTTTTTTTTTAATAGGTAGAGTAGACTGACCAGTGAATGAATGCTTTGCAGTATTTTTTTTTTTTTTTTTTTTCTTTTTAAGGTTCTAAATTATTTTTTGTAAATAAATTGGCTACAATGGCTTTCTTCCTTTAAATTCTGAACTATTTGATACCTAATTGGTTAGCTTCGTCACGTATTTTTCTACTGAAAAAATGAATGAATGCTTCATTCTTTTTCTCTTCCAAAATAATAAGGATGTTTTTCTTTATACAACTACTTTGATAATTAATAATTGTATTTATAAATTATATTCTTCTAAATTATACAAAAGAATACTTTAGTATGTATATTAATGCGTGACTTAAATAGAATTTTAGGTCGAAAATTGAGGGGGAAATTTTTTGATTACAATACTACCTTTACTATGTAAAAAGAAGTTAAAAAATAATAATAAATAAACCCGAAATGAAATAAGTAAATACTAAAAATAATGATTTACCAGCTGCCTTATAAAAAATTATGAAAATGAAAATGTCTCAAAGCAAGTTCTTCTAAATCAGAATTTATCATGTGCATTCACAACTGCAATTTGTGTTCATTCACTGGGTTTATGTGCCACTTTTCCTTAGAACACCCCAAAAAGCAGGAAGCTCCCTCAATTTTTTTTATATATTTTACATAGATCAATAGAGATGTTCAAATTATCGCGAACTGAATATTATAGTATTTAAAATTTCTAGGATTTTTTTTTAATGAAATTGTGCTTAAGTGTTCATTCACCGGTCCGTCTACCCTAAAATGTACTTTATGTGGCTTAAATCATGTTTGTTTTGTTTCAGTTTCATTGGCCATTCACTAGGAAATATAATCATACGATCAGCTCTAACGAGATCAGAAATGAAGCCATACTTAAGTCGACTTCATACATTTCTTTCACTCTCTGGTCCTCATCTGGGAACATTGTACAATAGTAGTGGATTAGTTAATATGGGTAAGAAATTGAATCCTTCACTTATAACAATTTTATTTAAAGCTATTGTTTAAAACTCTAACATTTGGTTGTTAGGTATGTGGTTCATGCAAAAGTGGAAAAAATCTGGCTCTCTGCTCCAGTTGGCTATGAAGGATTCATCAAATTTAAGGCAAACATTTCTCTATAAATTAAGCCAAAAGCCTGGTAAGCATTTTTTATCTTAGTAAAATTATGTTATTTATACGTTTGCAGCTCATAAATAATTATTCCTATGTTTTAGGTTTGGAACACTTTCAAAATATCTTATTATTTGGATCTTCCCAGGATCGCTATGTGCCACTTCATTCTGCTCGAATTGAGCTTTGTAAACCTGCCCTCAAAGATACGTCCTTACAAGGCAAGGCTTTTTTCTCTGTAAACAATTGAAGCTTTTAGTTCTCCCTTATGTGGATTAATATTTTTTTTTTCTGAGCAGCATTTTTTCATCATAGTAGTCATGTTATTTATTTGTTTTCTAATTTCAAAATTATATCAACAAAAGAAGTTTCCCATTGTTCATAAAAATAAAGTTTTTATTTGCTCATCTTTTTTAGCATTTATGCTAAAAAAGATGTGCATTTAATTTTTATTTTATGCTGCTTATACAGCTTGTCAGAAATAGCTGTGTGAAACTTAAGGATTTAAAATATTGTTTTTACACACTTAATTGAAAATTTCTTTACAATTTTTCCTTTTTTTAATTTTAGGTATGGTTTATCGTGAAATGGTTACCAACCTTATGCAGCCAATAATACAAAATCCAGATATTGCCCTGCTTAGATATGATGTCCATCATGCTCTGCCCAGTAGTGCCAATTCTCTAATTGGCAGAGCAGCCCATATTGCCGTCTTAGACTCTGAGTTGTTTATTGAAAAGTTTTTAGCTGTTTGTGGATTGCGTTTTTTCACCTAATTTTTACTTATGAAAGAACAAATTTAGTTAGCCTATGGAAACTTACTGTGATGCCATTTGATCTTCTGTTCATATCGTATAACTTATTTTATTTCATATTTTGTATAATGAAATGAAATTCTGAGCAGGTTTTCACTCATTTCAATTATAATTCATATGATGGGATGTGCAATGTAGTTAAGACTTCATCTTGTTTCATGAAGCAATTATTTTTATTGTTTGACTTTAATAAGTTAATACTTTAGTGACCTTTCATAGGTCTAAGAATACTCTTAGTGTTTTTAATGCATGTTTTCAGAGCATAAATGTTAAATTTTATTTAAATTGTTGTTGCATTTACTTGTTATATATTTTCAGATTATTTATTGTGATATGATATTTATTTTTTATTATTGCTTTTTATATTCCTTCCTCCCTCCTTCACTGTAGCTAACTTCTACTGATTTTTTTATGATGAAGTTTTTCGTATTTTAATCAAACGTCACAGATAAATTATTATGCTACTGTTTATAACATGGCTAAGTTTTGCTAGAGGTTGGGTACTGTGTTCAAAACGATTTTGCTTCATATCTATATTTTTCTCATATGCAATTTTCTTTTAGGTAGTGTTGTTTTTTGCTTATTAAAGTTAACTTAATGTTTTTGTTGTTTGCTGATAAGCCCTACAACTTATATCACTCACAAAATTGCTAACATTTTGCTTGTGTTTATTCTTATAACTAGATTTTAAAAGATTAATAAAAATGGAACGAACTCATAAACTTTAAAATATTTGATGGCACCCTGTTTATGTTTGGGTTATAGCAATATATAGCAGATGCTGAGTTGCATGCAATTGGTCAAGTATTGTTGCTTTAAATTGTTATGAATTTTCATAATGATGAACAGTTTGCCACTCAGTGAACTGTTTTGTAACATTTGACCAGTATTATATTTTCTGCTGTGAAATGCTTTTGTGCTCTTAAGTAGGGATGCACTGATAAGCAAATTGGCTGATTACCGATTAATCGTCTGTTGGTAATCGGACGATTAATGATAAGGATGATTGGTTTTCAATACTACCAATTTTACAATCAGTATTTTTTCTCTCTTATGCAATTCCGAGTTTAGAAGTAGTAAGTAATTAGTTTCTGAGAGAAGGTTTTTTTTCCAATTTTCCTAATTTTCACAAAATACTTTCAATATTTTTTCAAATTTCTTGGAACTAATTTTCATATTATTGTCATTAATATTACATTAACACATTGTTAATTATGTTAATTGGACATAAAAATGCAAAAAAATATGGTGGAGGGGGTGGGTCTGTGGCGAGAATTCCAATTTAGAAGTACTTCTAATTAATTTTTTTTAATAATCGGTAGCACTTTAATTCAAGACTTTATTCTTTGTGAAAATTAGAGGTTATCTAAAAGCACTGTGCTAAGGAGAAAACTATCGCCACGTGAAAAATAACGGAACATTGCCAATGTGTATATTACAGTAGGAGAATTAATTTATTAAAAACTTTATATCAACTATAAGGGTTATTATTACCGTTAATAAAATTATTCATCATCGTTTCGTAGTGAAGGTGTACTTTAAAGAACAATATTTAAAAAATATTTTTTCATCCGATTAATCAACCCAAATTTCCCGATTATTAATAATCGGCAAAATGACCGATTATGGCCGATCAATCGGTGCATCCCTACTCTTAAGTAATTTGAACCTTCCACCATTCTTGTCTACGACTCAATCACAAAAGCGTAAACGTGTTAACGAGACAACAGGGAACTGCTCATTTCAGAAGATCAAAGTAACAGAAGTCCATCGAAGTAGCATCTGGTCTCTTCACATAGTTCCTAAATTGAAATAGCTTCATTCTAGTAGATATTTCCAGTTTTCGACAGAAAGTTCATTTATTCAAATGTATGTGATAAGGCCTTTCTTTGTCTTGATACAAGTTTACCTGTTTGATGGATTTCATACTTATAAACAGTTTTTTTCCCAATTTTGATGATGTCTTTCTAATAGCATTTGTAAACGATTACGGTATTCATGATATGACCATATATCCAATATCCCAAATCCTTAACATAAAATTCCTATTCACTGATCCGGAACTCTAGAGTGAATTCAGCGAGAACTGATAGGAGAAGTACATAATACAGCTGGATGCTTGGCGATACTGTTGTCTGCTTGGCGCAGGAGTGTTGAAAACAGCGTCAATCAGATATCAGTTCATGAACAGAATTGCTAATCCAGTGAGTAATTTTCCAGTGAGTGCAAATTTGGACATCAAGCAGCAACCTTCTTCCTCTGTCACTTCTCCCTGAATGAATTATAAAAGTGACCTTATATGCAGGACAACATTTCATACAGGTGACTTTATAGCAAGGTCTGACTATATATCATAGTACAGTAAACGCTGTTTAAGGTGATCATGGTCAATACTATCAGTTGCTTATAGTTATAAAAATCACTCTGTCCCGAGTTTGCAATTTACTTCTATGGTGAAATTGCTTTGCTATGTGATTCCATCATTCTTAATGGAATCAGTTTTTGAAACAGGGAATATATTTCTAATGAGTTGATTACAAACTGGTTCTCCAACTCGAAAGGTGATCAGAAACTAAAAAATAATAGAAAATCCTTCAGGTGTAATACATTTTGAGAGCTAGAGTCATGATGAATCAAAATATTCCTATAGCTTCCAAATGAACGTAATTAGAAGTTTGACTCAATGTTACAGGAAAGCAGATGGGGGATGGAATTGAGAAGTCATATCATGAATGCATTATTTTCGGACTGAATCCCAAAAATTGCTAAAATGAGGAATGCATTGAAAGTGTTGAAACAAGGAGTACAAGAATACCACACCGCTCCTATGACTTTAGAAAAAACATTGATTATGCACTGAGCATTTGAAAAGTATAAGACACTGAAGTTAGTAATTGATGAATTTCTAAAGAACTACAATTATTATGTTTTAATGGAAGGATACAATACATAAATAAAGGATTTGTTCTTTTAATTTTATTTTGAAACTCAGTATGTATAGCTGAAGTTTGTACGTTTATGTGATTTATTTATTATCAATCTGTTATTGTTATTCAACTCGTTCTGTCCTAAAATGATCACAGTAAGCGAAGACTACAGTAACTGTATACAACTCATTATTCCTTTTAATATTTTAATGCTCTTTTGAGTTAATATTCTTTTCAATGCTCAAAAAAAAAAAAAAAAAACCACTTAATGTTTTATTCATTGTCACTTGTTTTTGTAAATATTTACCTAACACCATTTTTTACGAATGCAATGTATATGCCCTTATCAAGGTTGAGCTAAAAGTGAATATTTATTTTTGAGCAGTTAGTGCAAAGTAACCTGGTATTTTATACTTCATACAAATTTTGTCGCACTCTGATTTATCAAGTTAACATCAAGACATAAAAAAGTGCCAGAAAACATTTTACTGTGTGAGTATTTCGAGTAGGTACATTTTAGCTGTGCAATATTTTTAACTTTACATGATATATACTCAGATCGACCTTTAGTTAGAGTTGTTATTCTTGATTTTACTTCTAGACGTTTTAAGTTAAATATTTAGAATATATGTTATTTATTTTGTTTAGAATTATTTATTATTGAAAGATATTGAGGATTATAATGCAAAAATGTGTACTGAAAACCGTTAACTGATTTTATGCTCTGATTAACGTGCCATTAATAATATTAGTTTGTTAAATGTTTTTGTGTTTATAGTCATGTATGTATGTATATTTGCATACATGATAACAGTTATATGCTTTTTAAAGTCTATCCATTTGTAAATACTGTACCGAAAATGCTTTATAATGTGATCAAATATTTTCATGTATCAACTTCTTGTTATTCATCTTTATTTTATTTATTTACTGTTCAAAGTTTATTTATTTTGAAATTTATTTATTTATGTTGAAAATTTCAGTCAATTTTATCAAATTAGGATTAAGACTCGTTACACAGCAGCCTCTATCTAAGCCATCAGTATTAAACTGTTTTAGATTGTTAACCTTTCAGAGTGATTTTAACAATATTTGCTTTAACTAATGTATTTTATGACATATTTTATAATACCTGGATGAATTGATTGGCTTTTTAGCAGCTATATACAAGTATTTGTATTTTATATAATAGACTTATTACATAAACTTAGTTTCTATTCTCAGAAGTACGTATTTAGAGTTTTAGATAATAAATGTTACTCAGCGTTAAAAAGTACTGTTGCTTGCTGGACAAAAATGTTAACTTCTGATTACTGTGTATTTTATATCCTTATAATAATTTACAATGATAATTTGTCCAATGTTGTCTCATCAAGGAATCTCTTTTTTCTTTATTTAATCCCATGCTTCAAAGTTATCTGTACTGCACTATCTTTAAAAAGAAAGGCTATTACAGATTAAAAATCTGATTTAATTTGTGTAGTAAATATTCATATTAAATGAATAAAAAGTAATTATAATTTTTATGTATATTATGATTTAATGAAACCTATTCTCTTGAGCTTCCATTTTTGATAACTTTTAAATCAAATCCAGAACTAACAGAATGATTAAAAGTTAATTAATAGTGATGCTAATATATTTCAAATTTAAAACAATAAATCTGAATTGCAGTTTGTTTTGTGACATTTTATTGTAAGAGATTATAACAAAATAAACCTTTTTAAAAGATATGTTCTCTTATGTGCTTTTAAATGTATTTTCAACCATCATGAATATGTTTAAATGAAATCTTTTACTTGATTTACATTTTTATCACTCCAAACTAGCTTTGTAGATTGTTGATTACAGTAAGAGCATAAGTCAAATTTTTGTAAGAAAAACTTTTAATTTCATTAGTGAAATGAAACAATTTTGGGTGAAATAATTATCTTACTTACGACTAGATTAGTCACAAACATTCTTGTAGAATTTTATTCATTTTTCCCCTTTGAAGCGCCTTTTGTTCTGACACATATTCCCAATTTTAATATGGTATTTTGTATTCATATAAGGAAGGTTATGAACAAAAACCCCACATAAAAGGTAATTTCTGTCTGCACTACTGCCTACATTCTAAAATATTTAAAGTCTGCTTATATTAGTACGCTATGAATACAAATCATTTTGCCATATGCATGTATTGATTGTTCTGTCACGAAGGTGATAAACTGTCCTCAAGCAATTTTGAAAATGAATAAGAAAGAAAATATTATGAAAGTTACCGTATTGAAAAATATGCTTAACTTCAGCCTCGCTTTTACTGAAAACTTTACTTTTCAAACAAAGGCAGGTACCGAAAATTCAAGTTTATATTTAAGTTTAGAAAGATAATATTCAGAGTTTATGAAAAATCCCTTGTGTGTTTTAAGAGAAAATCATGGGGGGGGGTAACCTTTTATCAGGATTAATGTTAATAATTTATTTATCTTAGGATCCAACTGAATTTCACTTTTAAAATATTGTCGAGTTTATACTATAATTCTTACTAGGAAAGCATAGGATCATGGAATAATGATTTTTTTTTAATGAGTACCAATCGAAAGAGCATTGTAAAACATGTCTCTGGCGGCATTCGTTTTTGATCTCGTGACCCGGTTTTTAAAATATAAAGCGGAAATTTTGAGAAAAGTCACCAAATTTAGCAAGTTTTAATGAAATCGGGAAGCTGCGGCACGATTTAACTGTTTGCGTCTGACTAGACATCCGGTTCCCATTTTTAGTCATCTGCAAAGTTTGTGAAAGATGGTTTTACATTAATCCTATACTTATTTGTATTAAAAAGTAAAAAGCTACTATGAGTGGGAAATAAATCTTTTTAAAGAGGAAAAACAACTTAAGATCAAAATTAACTTTATCTTATTTGCGATAAAAGCAGGTCCGTTGTTTAAAGGTGACAATTGAACCTACTGTGTTTTTTTAAGTGTATGTGCAATTCTGTAGTATGGGGCGGGGGGATGTTTGTTTTTTTAATTGTAAAAAATGCAGATACAATGTAAATTGTTTTCAAGCCTTTTTTTTTTGTGTACTTCCTATATTTCAAGGTGAGTTCCCCAAAACAGTTTTGCCAACTGCAGCACTTCGCATGTGGGAGTGGTTTTTGTCTCTTTTCGATATAAGTATTGATCATGCACTCTTTGAGCTTGAAGGGATGAGACAAGAAAAAAGTATATTTCAGAATTTTCGAGTATTAAGCACATTTTACTTCACTAATTTCAGTGTTGATTGTTATTTATGAAATATATTACAAGTATTTCTTAATAAGGTTACAAGCATTTCTTTTGGGTTGTGATCAAAAACAAGACTGTTTCAAGCAAATTTGCCTTTGAATTTGGGATTATGTTCATTGTTTTGACTGTTCAAAATTGAACGAAAACATGTTCAAATCTGAAAGTCAAATACAAGAATGAGGTGCAATCACGGAGATATTTTAAATTTAAAAAAAAAGTTCATATAGGACTGTTCATATAAAAGTTATTGAAGGGGGGGGATAGTGCTTTCTTCTGAACTGTTCAAAATTTAATGAAAATTTTGTTAGAACAAAAGATTAAACAGGAATGAGGCGTTTTTGCTGAAATCTCTGGAACACAAAAAAAAAAAACTATTCGTATCAGACAGTTCCCTCAAAAGCTATAAGGGAGGACAGGTTTTTTGAATTGTTCGAAATTGAACGAAATATTATTTAAATCAAAAAGTAGAGTATGGTGTTCTAACTGATGCCGATGGAAAATTTTTCAACCATCGCCGCCGATGCATCGGTCGAGCCTTAGTTCTTAGGTTGGTCGCGTCTTCAGATGACATTAGTTAATGAAGATATTAACACTAGATTGCCCAAGCAAGTTATTTTGATTGCTTGAGCAATATAGATATTACACATAAATATGCCAGAAATAAAGGAGGAGGAAAGTAATTATAATTATTAATAAATATATTCATATGTTGCATAAAGTGTCACAAAATTCTACGAAATTGGGTTGTTATATACATAATTTTCGAACTCTAAAATTAAAAAGCAGTCCAAATGCCCGCTTAGGCAATCTAGTGTTAAAAATCTTAAAACTTCTTTTGCGATTTTTGAGATGAAAATATCCTTGAAATTTTAAAATATTAGTACCAAAAGGAAGAAAAATTTTCTGCATTGGATAAAATGTGTGTGAAACTTAGATGTTATATAGAATTCAAATTATAATGTTTTTAAACAAATGCGGCAAAGCCTTTATGCGATAGGAAACAGATGTCATTTTAGGCCAACAAGGAAAGAAAACTCAATTATTTAAAATTTTTATCTGTTGGTAGTTTATATTCGCTAACACACAATTAAAATACTTTTAATTGATAATAGTATAACGATTTAAAAAGAATTTAAGTTTCCCCCGTTATTCTGCTTTAGTAATAAGCAAATTTGACTAATAAGGATTCTTTCATTTTCTGTGTCTGATAAATCGGCCTGTTTAACTGATAGTAATTAAGTAAAATAATCAAAAACAAGTTTTTTTTAAAGTCATAATAATAATTCGTTTTAACTGCAACATAAAAATTAACTTTAAAAAAGAAAATTACTTTCATAGTCGATCTCAACTAAAAAAGGAAAAAAAATAATAAATGGATGCTTATGGGGTTTTGATGACTGTAAGTCAAACATCAACAAAAATGACCCCTCCCCCCATATCATTGAAAGGAGGAGCAATGGCATTATGCTATTCAGAATTCACTCATCACCTTCCTCCATTAATATGATTTAATACGTCAAACTTAAAGCCTACAGCAAAAAAAAAAAAAAAGGCTGAAACTTCAGTCGAAACATTCTTACCAATAGTATCCAAAAGCATTTTGAATAAATTAACTCAATCCTTTTTCGTGAAAATTGTTTATTGCAATTTTAAGCAGCACATCTTCATCCATTAGAATTTTTTTTTATCCTGCACTGAAATCAGAATTTCGCTTAATCCGATTTTCTTCAGTCCCATTTGAGAAACTGTAAACTCCTCGTTTTAATAAAAAAGTTTTTCTACAAAAACTATTTCATCTGTCAGAATTAAGAAGTACATTGAATAAGCAAATTATTGGTTTAAACACTTTGTCCTTTATTTCTATTCAAATACAGGATTTAAATTGAATTGTGCTTCTTGGCACAGCTTTGAACTTACAGAAAAGCATATACATACTTCAAACTAAACCCTGTGAATGTTGCACTGAACTGAAATCAAATTGGATTTTAACAAAGACAGCAAAAATAAATCCACCAAAAAGATTTTTTAATTGTTTAATGTTATTGCATGAAACTATTCCCTTAAGGCCAGAATACTTACACTACAAAGTATTTGTGAACCAAAAGCAAGTAGCATGGGCAAGAGAATTTTATAAAGAGCCCACATCCCTTTCTTAGGCTCAAATACTTTAATAGCGCGTTAGTGCTATCTCCTTCACTAAAAGTGTATGATATAATATAAATAATCACATAAATTTGACTTGCGCTTGGCCCTCTCTACAACATAAGAATCAAATTCTTGTTGCTTTTACTTGTATCTCCTAACACTGTAATTCATAATTTTTAGCCAGGATATTCGATACAACTCCTGAATTTATTGCTATGCATTAGGCCAAGATACTAAATTAGTTAAAGACGTAAACATGATTTTGCAGAAAAAAACTGGTAATTTCAGTCATTCAAATGGAAAATGTTCATACTACAACCTTTTAAGCTTTATTACCGACATTCAACTCCATTATTTTACCTTGGAGTGCACAATAAAATTATACCTTCAGTCTACTAATACTTTGTAGCTCATGCTTCATACTAAACATAAGAGGAAACATTTTCTGGATAGCACCAATGAACACTTAATAGACTGTTATTTATAAAAACAAGATGTAAATTTTCTTGCTTTATTACAAAAACTTACATAATGCAATTTTAACACATAACGAAAGATTTATAGAACATTCTGGCCATGCAGATAATTATCACAAAGAATAGTGAGCAAAAAACTTTGTGCAAACATTCAAAATTTAATATGAAAAGTTATTTCAGGAATTGCAAATTTTGCATAGTTAAAACATGCAAGCAAGTGCTGAAATAGATAAAAAAATAAAGTATTCAATAAAATTATGTTAATAACTTTTAAAGAATTTTAATTTAAGAGCAAGAGCACTTTCAGGAATACCTGGCTTATTGCAAGTGCATGCAGATTAGCATATCTGCAAAACATTAAAATATTTTATAATTGCATAGGAACTGTCACCATTAAGTTTTAATCATACTGCAAGGAGGCTGGACGTTTATCATCCTAGGAACTGCCTACCTACATAAATCACTATGAGGACAGAGTCGATATTCTGATAAAACAGGCATAATTATTATCTTTACTTTGACACTACATTAGAGAATCTATGTACTCGCACACGCACAAACAACAAATTTATAGCATTATTTTGGAAAAAGACCAATTCAAAAAATATTATAAGTTTGCAATGCTCTAAGTCCAATATATAGGAACATAATCTAACAAAATAGTTCACGTTTTAACACACACTAAGCCAAAGACAAAATTAAATGCATAGTTTCAAGATTAAAATCATCTGGCATTGCAGATTCCAATACATTGTAATATATAGATCACACACATTTCAATACAATTTCAGTCACAATATCTTTGATTATGTTTGTCAGGTAATCCCATGTGATATGAATAAGTCATTTACAATGAAACCTTTAAAAAGTGCATTCATTCATGCTTCATGATCACATAAAAGTGTTCAATATGAAAGCGTGAATCATTGGATCTAGATCAGGTCTATTTACTCATCATATGAGGATAAGTTCAACTACTCAAAATACCTTTTCTGATATAAACCAACCTGATCTAGATACAGAAGCCTAATGCTTACTTTGATAAAGAATTAACACTTATTTCACAGCACATGTACACTTCAACACAAATAACATACAATAAGAAAAATTTAAATCAAGAATAATTAAAATTACTCTATATTGTTACATACAGAATCAGAACACATTCCACGTTCCCTGAGAAAAATGACTTAATGCAAGAAAGTCATAGACATCAAACTGTGAATATATTCACATGTTTAGGAACATTTTGCTATAAGCCATGTTATACATAATCGGTTCAAAACCAATTAATGAAAGAATGATGTAACACCAAAAATACTTCACACACATAACAAAAAGTACATTCACTGAATTCGGTTGAACCTTTCATTTATGTTAATAGGAAGAAAAAATAGTTATCTATAACAAAATAAAGTTATTAGACACCTAAAGTGTAAATACTTAAAACTATACTTACAGTATAAACAAAATTGTAGCACAATCTAGGATGTTTAAAGAAAGGGTTTCTTACATCCTTATTTTGCCATTGTAATTAAACATCATTAAAAATACGTATACAGGCAATTTCTGATGTAATTATCATTAATTTAAACTTTTGATTCCAGGCAGTTTGAGAACCAATTTTCAATACCTTTGGTTCCAAAACACAGAAGACAAAAACATGAAACATCGAAGAAAATGTAAATATAATTTACACACACAAAAATGGCAGAGCATTAGAAGTGTCTAAATCCTATTTTGATTGGTGCAGTTTTAGCCTCACCTTGGCTCATGAAAATGGAACAAATTTATAAGACTTGGTTATAAAAAATGTCTTCATTTGTTAGATTTTAAATATCTATCACAGTTTTATCAAAAATTAGCCCTTTGAGTGTGACAGGCTCCAGGTTATACTCAAAAACATCGAATGAAGATCTGTAACTCAAAGGGCTAATAACAAAATGGAATTAAACTCATTGAAACACATGAAGTTAAAACAAGTACAAATAAACACATTTTATAAAATGACTATTTGAAATAGATTTATTATATGTTTATAAAATGATTACATAAATTTCTAATCAGCAAGAAGTTCTTACCCTTGCATACAATATCAAGTCTGCATTACAAATTTACTCTTTAGCTATCTTGTCCAATTAGAGATTAGGCTTTTTCTATTACAGTAATGAACTGGAATCTGTATTTTTAACTAAAAAGTAAATTTTTAAGCAACATTTAGCTTTATAAGCTAAAATTCAGACAGTAATTTAAGTTTTGATGCATGCAGACTTGAATTTTGGTAGAGCTACAAATGTATTTGACTAGCCAATTTAACCATTCATTTTCTTTTAACTTCAAATTATTTACAGTTAAGAGTAAAATTCTACACTGCAATATATTGGTATTTATAAAAAAATTAAAGTGTCATTCAAAAGTATTTCACATTAACTAAACATGAGATAGTTCAGATTTGATATTTGTGGCTTGTAGTGAGCCTTCAATTAGTTTTTTTTTTACATTGCAATGTTACTAAATTCAAAAAGAAAATAACCATTAAATTAACTCCACTTGTTGCGGTTAACTGGGTACTTCATCAAATACTATGAATGCTTTAAATGCCAATTAATGTTTTTAAAATAGAAAGGGCAAATTTAAGCTTTGGGCACTAGACAAAATATTAGTAATATGAATTTTTTATTGCAAACTATGACGCGTTTAAAGAACTATTTTACACGACTTGTAAATCTTAAGCTTTTTAAAACTAAAATTAGTCAAACATGTTTAACCATTAAAGGATATAAACTAAGTTGATTCATTACACGTCATGTATGTAATTGTTTTTATCCCACAATAACTTAGGTCAAGTATAATACATTACATCAAAATGTTAACCTGTAGGAACCAGGTGGTACACATGTTGTACTATAAGTTTTTTCTTTAGAGGACGGGGTTAAATTTTCACTCGAACCCCTTTGGAGCCGGGGATTTTTTTCAAGGTTTCATACGTATGGTACGACAGTTTAACTTCTCTTTCAATGGAAAAGAAATCTGTAGTTCAACAGTTGCACTACCTAGGTTGAAAGATAAATTTCTATATGAACAGCCCGGATCCAAAAGGTTAAGGGAAAGAAAAAATAAAAATTTGGTCCTCAGGGGATAAAATATTAGATTAACTAAAATATTTCCTTCCAATTGATAATTAAATTTACAAATCTATCCAAAAAATAAAAAATTAATATTTCAGATCTTCTAATCAATCACCATAAATAAAACATTCTATAGAAAACTTCTATCCAGGATGAATTGAAAGTTTTTTTGTTTCTTTTTATAGCTTGAAAACAAAACCTTTCACAGACTGTTAGAATTCTAAAAGGTACAAATCTAAATTATTTCTATTCAACTTATAAATATAACATTCTAGTCTGAATTTATAAAATTCTACCTTTTTTTAAATAGTAATTTGTATTTTGCTATAATGTTATTAAAACACTGGTCCATGTGATTCATCTTAAAATTTTGTTTCTTTAGGCTACTAAACGCGATTCGGCAGTCTATACATCCATCTGCACCAGAGTTAAATTCAAGTATTAGTGTCATGCAACAAAATGAACATAATTTCACATGGCATATTATTCAATAACAATACAATACTTTATTTGATTTTAATTATACTAAAATTATTCAGAAATATTTACCTCCTTTTGATCTTGATACATAAAAGATTTTATATCAAATAATCAACATTTGAATGAATATGTCCGCCGTAAACTGCATTGAAAAATTTTGAAGCACAACAAAGTCAACAAAATATCACCCTCTTCTATTAAACACAAAATTATATGCTCTATAGAAAATATACCTGAAAAGCTCCTCCTCAGAGACAGAAAAGTTTTCAGATCTGACTAAGATGAAAATAAAATTCAAAAACTAGCAGGAAGTGTTAGTTCTTTAAGTTGAACACTGTAATATATCTGATTAAAAATAAAAAATAACATGAGGTGAGAAAAAAACTAAATATACACAAGAAACTGCTGGATAGGTGAAATATAAGAAAGTATCTAGATGGTTTTGACACAAGCTATGATTTGAGATAAATATCCACTTGAATGTAAAGAGTAGTCTACTTTAGATGATGTATTTAACCTCAACCATGTTAGGTTCCTTGATTTCTCAATTTATATTTTAACTTAGTACTAATAGACTATTTCATAAACATTAAAATATTTTCAATTTTTATGAGCAATACGTGAGGGAATTAAATAAGATATTTCAGAAAATATAGTTTGCTTTTGATTTAAGAACTTGAAAACCTGTACTTAGCTATATGACAATGTTGTATATCCCTATCTGAGCAAAGTTTAACACCAGGGGAAAATCATTAGGGGGATAATACAATCCCAAGTGTGAGCTTATTTCTGGAATTGCCCAATTAAAAAACTTATAGCTTCAAAATATCATGCTCTCTAGAGTTCAATTCGAATACCATGGAGTTAAATATGAGAAAACACTATTGAATGACATGAAAATAGGGTAAAAATTCTCGATTTTACAAAAGTATTCTATGAATTTTTATAATAAAAGGTTTGAAGAAATAAGCATACTTTTATTTACTACCACCATACTGGTTTGGAACTACATGGTTCATTTGTAATATCACATGCCTTTAAGACTATGATCCAAAACCAGTTTGCCTCTCAATAGATTAGTAATTAGTATGAGCAGTTTACATGAATGCATATTAACTTCAACTAACACCATAACCTGTACTATTTGCAGTACAAAATAAATATTTTTTACCAGGAAACCACACTATAATGTAAAAATAACACACTGTTGTGTAATTTGCAATGGAAAACGCATTGTAACAAATGCTACTAGATGCTTACATTTTTCTCTCTTGTCCCCGTCATAGAAATATTACGTCATAGAAATGTGCCCAAAATTTAAAGAAGTCATATTTTAGAGAATTTCAGTGACCAATGGAAGATATCTTCTACACAATTGGTAGACAGATGCAGACTAAAAATTTTGTGATCAATCTCTCGCAAACTCAGAAAATTTGACGCTTTTCTTATAATCTGGAGTCGTAAAAACCTTATATCTTAATGACGAGGACACTAGGGTAAATAATTTTTGTGCCAAAAACACGTTACAAGATGGTCTTTCAATTGCTACCTATTTTACCTTTTTTCATTGTTGCACTAGTTGTATAGTTCCCTGGTTAGGATAATTTCCAAAAAATTCTTTGTATGAATAGAAAATAATCAAAACAAATATGGATTTCATTGTACAAAATGCAGTTTTTCTTAAGTTTTAAGTAAAGATTAAGATAACTGACATTTAGGTATTCTAACCTTTAATACTCACTGCAGTTCTAATTCATTAAAAAGTGCTTAGCACTACAGTAATTGACAATGTTTCACACAATTAAAAAACTTATTGCCATTACATGGTCATATTGCAAGCACTCTATTATCAGGAAAAAATTAAAGAAAAAAATACCAATAGCTGAAATTGTCATGATATGAATGAAACACTATATGAAATTGAAATTGTCTATACAAGTATTTTCAAATCATATCAAAACCTTGAACAAAGAAATTCCTTGATTTGAGATTTTTTTTTAATTATTGCCATGCAACTTTTTTTTTTAAATAAGATTTGCCTTACTTTTTATTTGCTATGAATTATACCATATAAAAACACTTCCCAGCAAATGCATAGCAATTGAGCACTTAACTTCATATCAATATAACATAGGCACCAACTTGCTGGATAACCATTTCCATTTACTGATGTATCTATTACTGTATAATAAGCATTAGCTCACATAACAATAACAGATCAATACTGAATAATACAAAATTAAATAGTTGAAGTAAAAGCTATGGACATTAATAAAAAAAAATGCATTAGTTTTATGCAGGGGACTGCTTAGCTTGATTTGCTAGTCTTAAACACACATTTCACAAAAATAACAATAGCAAAACAGTTCTGTTGCAGAAATTCAGATCATAACTCAGCCGTTCTTAATATTAAAAGAATCTCCACTAATTCCTAAATTACTTATCACATTTCCATACATTCCACTTATTTGACTGGCAGTTGCTAAAAAAAAATAAAAAATAATAATAATAAAAAAAAAAAAGACTTTGACAGATCCTACTTCAAGTATTCTGTATTGAATGAAGTTAATTTTCAGTTGCGTCACTCTCAAGTAACTTTAGAGGATTCCGTGACTAATTATTCAAGTTCATAATGTCTTATCTACTGCATGTTTCAAAGATTTGTGAACTATCCATTAATGTAACAATCAAATTTTAGTCCTTTGGGATTCAAAAGATTTATATTTTGAGAAAATTGACACTAAGAAACATTTTTGAATCAAAGTTCAATTATTTAGTATATTTTATAGTGCAATAGTAGCAACCTATGTTTATCACAATATAAATGAAAGATCTAAATTTTCAACTACACAACATAGAAAATTTTATTTGCTCTGCATATTGTTGAGCAGTTGTACATATAAACATTTTGAGACAATTAAAATTTGACTTCCCTACAATAACACAGAATTCAGGTTGGAAGTCAATTCAAACGAACATAATTAAAGGTTCCTTTAACAACATGATTTTGACGTTTTCGGAAAAAAAATTATGGTTGAAAAAAGTCTGAAACAACCTAATTGGTTTGCAAAAATTCAGACTTATTTTCTTTTAATACAGCTTTGAAGTGTCTTATAGAAAGTTAATTAGCTAAACATTTTAAGCTGACTGATTTTGATGGAAAAAAAAGTGAAAGAGGAGGGAGGGGGACAAAGGTTTCAAACATTTTATGTATTTAACAAAATACTCATGTTTTCCCGTTGTAGGTTATAGATTTTGTTCCATTATTGATTCTGTGACTTAAATTTAAATATGAATTCAAAATATTTAGCAGGAGATCAGAATCATACAAGAAAATTGTAAATTAAAAGACTAAAGAAATCTGAAAAATTAGCAGTTTTGTGAAATGAACTATTTTCCCAAAAAATTCCTCCTTCATGGAGATTTTACACAACCATGACTTTCCAACTGATTTAATGCTTTTAGTCCCATCTATAATCTCATGGAATTCTGTGAATGATTTTAATAAACTAATTTTTTACTTAGTTCTTTTTATTCAAATTTTAAATAGCAGTGTTTAATTTTTCACAATTGATTTGAAACTAATGGTTGTTTATTAAAAGTTTCTAACAACAATTTCTGCTAAATCTGAAACAGGCAGCAGAAATATGCAATTACAAATGCTTGACTTTGACACAATCCAAACAATGTTAATTTATCTAGTTTTATCAGCAACAGTTCTAACATTTTTTAAAGTTTAGCCGAAAAGAAGAAGTAGGTATTCAGATTAATCATAACATATCATAAGGCTCAGATGTTTGCAACAAAATTAACCTTAACCTCTTTTATCCTTTATTCAACACAGAATTTTGTACATATTAAATATTACAAATGATGCAAATAATTAGGGCACAAATTCCGACATTTTGATATAGTCTTAAGGTGAACTAAGTAGTTTAAGGGTAATTTGCTGGGACATCTTTACCAAATTGCAATTTTCAGTTATTAAGTATGAGCAAATAATTTCAAGTTTTATAGGAGCACAAAAATTGACAATCAACAATACAGAAAATATGTTTATGAAAGCAAATTATATGGAACTACGGAACACATCTTAAGATGAGAAGTAATTAGAAGAAACTGCTAAACAAAGGAATATAAATCAATCTATTAATTTTATGGAAATGTCATTCATTTACAGATTTTTAACAGTAATGAAAAGCTTTATAAAATAAACAATCATGAAGAAAGAAAAACTGATATGCAATAAAACATTTAAAAATTAAAGTATAATTTGAGAAATATTTTCTAACCTTCAGGTTTCCTGAAACTTCAGATTTATGAAAAAAATAGAAAGTTAGTACAAAAGTAGGAAAAAATGTTCATGTAATTAGTCTTAATATTAATGAGACATGTAGTCAAATGTTCGTTTATGGAATGTTCACATGTCCCAAATGGAATTTTAAAAAGCTAAACATTAACAAAGAAACTGTTTCAAGTCCAGCAATCTGATTTATGGGGATCTTCGGGCCTGGTGTGTTTAGCTAAGGTTTTTGGGTGCTGTCTGAAAGAACATTTCAGTTCCTCAGTTCTATTGAAAAATTTCTTATAAAAGAATTTTTTTTTTTTTTTTCCATTTATTCATTTGTATACCCTATACACATACAGACAATCCATAGTGGATCGTCTACAACTTGAACGCGCGGCGGGGGGGGGGAGGGGGGGGGGCTTAATAGGGAGCCTTTTTATGTTTTGTACAGACTCTGGTTCTTATCCAAGAGGGACATCATGTTTGGTCACCAAACAGTGCTAAAAATAAGAATTTAAATCTAGGTGTCATGATGACGCATAGTATACAGCCAGGACAATTTTAACTCCAATATTTACAGAAGTGATGAGGGGGGATCTATTCCGACAAATATGGCATGCATGGCATTTTTCAAATAATGATAACAGAGATGAACTTAAAAAAAATTAGACCTATTATTTTATATTTTGTGCTTAAATTTCTAAATGTATATAACTTACATCAAAGTATGACCACAAAGATAATGATTCCTTGTCGAAATATGGAAATATGCCGTGGAGAAAGTTTATTCTTCAAAGTTTAAAACATTCCAAAATTCTTTCCAATTTGTAACACTTTCTCTCAGTTCTATAAGACTTTAAATTCAATGTAAAAACAAAGAGAAAGAAAGGAGCTGTAAGAGATAACTTCTATTGACAACTAATCTTCAAGCTCCATTTATTATAAATTATGTTTTCCTGTAACACAAAATAATATTGTGAGAAACATAACTGCTGTAAACAAATGCAAGAGCGGAAAAGCTTAAAATGCTTTGATTAAAAAGCACTAATATTTATCCACTGATAGAAGCAATTGGACAAATGACAAACATCAAAAACAGATACCACTTGCATTTTCTTGTACTTAGTTACTTTGAATAAATATATTTTGCTGAAGACATAACAAGAACTGTTTAACTAAGTAGGCTCTGTACTGAATCAACACCTGCTTAAATGAAGTTTTTTTTTTTTTTTTTTCAAAGGAAGTAAACATATTATAAAAAAGATTATACAATTTGCTAAATGCCTAAAATGGGCATGTTTCAAGCTATAGAACAACATTGCTAATATAATGAATCTAAATGAAGATTTGATGTGCAACTGCAACAAAATAATGCATTTATTTCAATTATAATTCATATCTATATAGATAAAAGTTGGCTTGGTAATGGCGGTGTTTCGACGCTGCTACTCAAACGAAGCAAAAATACCCCATTTTGTTCTTAAAATACAAGCTTTCAAAGATCTTTGTGAGGCACGATATATTAATTTACAGTATGTATACTAATCATGCGCAAAGATTTTTATTTATTTTCTAAGTTTTCGATTTTTCCTGGCGACTAGGCGTCTACTGTCGTTTTCGATGCTTATTTATTTCTTTCCGTTGGCAACTGTCAGCTTCCCTTTTTATTTGCTATCGCTTATCGCTTTTTGTCATTCTCTAGCCAACTTGCCTTTGCTTTGATTACTTGCTTTTTTTATGTGTTAGCGAGCGTAAGCGAGCAGGGGGCGACAGCCCCCTAGTTTTAAATATTCTTGTTGGACTACTCTAAAAGTGTCTCTCCTCCCCCTCAAAGCATTCAGCATTGCATCTTGTTCTACAGCAGTATAAAATTCAGATATCTTAGTTCTTTCAAATTTAGTATTAAAAAAACTAATGTAAATAATTTGATAGTGGCTCAAATTCGAGAAAAAATAAACAAATCCTTAAAATAACAAATCAAACAGGCTGATTTATGACAGAATATATAAAAATAACTTCTAGTTTTCAAAATACTTGAAACAGTTCAAGGATGCAAAAGGTTTGAAATCACTAACAGCAAATGCAATTTTATGCACGCACAGAAACATATTACTGTTCTTTCCAAATTCAGAGGAATCCCGTCTTCTTCAAAATAAATTATTCTTCGGTCTTTAATTTTTGCACTAATAAACAAGCGAAAATCCATCAAAATAAATTATTATTAAAAAAATAGAAATATCAGGACAATTACCGAGTGTGAAGTGCCCTTCTAAAAAAGCCGAAGGAAACACCGCTAGCCAAACATAAGAGTAGAAGATGTTAGATCCCCTAGGGTCGTGAACTAAAGTGTTACAAGCTCTTTTATTAAAAAAACAATTTCTTACTTTCTTTTTGAAATATTAAAATGAAATAACTGAAAGCTTTTTAGAAGATATTTACACCAACTTAAATACCAATAAAGAAAAAAGTTTCATACTTGACTAAGTATATTTAAATATAACTTAAAGAAATGAGATAATTATCACAGAGATATGAAGTTCAAATAATAATTAACTCCAAAGTTTATAGATATGACTTTAAACAAAAACAAAGCTTAAAAATAATTTTTCAAAGATAGAGAACTTAAAATTATTCAACAATATAAATGGAGAAATTAGAAATATTCAAAGTATACATAATTTCATATCAAATTTAAAATATGAAGTAAGTGAAAGACATACGCTACCCAAAGGAAACTAAATCCAAAACAAATGAACAAAAATGGGAGGGGGGTGAATGACATTTTCCGCAATTATCTATTTTTTTCATAAAATATTAACCAAATTTGACATGGGATAACAGCATGTACAGATGCAGATGTTTAAGGAAATAGAAAATTTCATCAATGGAACATCACTTTTTAACATTAACTTGAGGGGGGGGGGGGGAATAGTATTCCTATTACTTTGACATCGGGATGAATCAAGAATTTTAATCAGGGACACTGCAGTATACCCCTCTGAATATTTAATATAACAAAATCTATATTTAATTTGGAGATGAGAAGAAAGAAATTTCCTGCAAAGAATATTTTGTTTTATTTTTGTATTTTATTCCACATGAGATTCCTAAAGCTGGGGGGGGGGGAAGCAAATTGCCCAAAATGATATTAACTAGTTTTACCCAAGGGAATTACTGTAATTGAACTCCTATTTGAAAGTATTATATTTGACCAGAGACACACTGATCATTACCAGTAATCAGTAGTTTGCCACTTATTTATAATCAGCCAACTTTTATCGTAATGAAATGCTTTTGGCTGGCCAAGCTGTGAGAGAGCTAGAGAGGCGGCACTAAACTAAGCGGCCTGGAGAGCCGTGCCTAGTGACCTCATACGTGACTAGGCATTAAGAAACGGAAGTCAAAAAAGTCTACTTTTACAAAGTAATCAGCAAAAAAATAAGTATAACTTAAACTGTCCACTCTTAACGGTGATAACACAGTAACAGAGTTAATATTTTAATTCTTTTTAATCAGCAATTGATTAAATCTTGTAATCAAAAAGGCCTATTCAAATTTTGATTATAATCTGTAAATGAAATACATTTTCCATTTTATTGCATAATGTGAAAGATCTTAAATCTTTTACAAAAAATAAGTTTGTAGATAAATAAAAATATATAGAACTATATAATGTAGCAAAAAAAAAAAAAAAGAATAAAATAAGAATCAAATTCTAAACAAAGTTAACAGATCTGCCAAGTTATTTAAATTTTTTCTGTTTTAATTAACATTTAAGAAACTTGGGGCATTATAGTTAATATGCAATTTATCATTAAATGGAATGGACACCAATATTTTCATTCCAGGGGGGGAAAAAATCTTACAGAAACAATTAATGCTATCAGTCTAGTAGCTAAAGAGGAAGTTTTCCTTATAACAACACTACAAAAGGAAAATAAAATAAATTTCATCAACTTTTTTTAAACGACAACATTTTTATAACATATCAAGCGAACTTATATACATGTTTAAAATGTTATGTCCGTGACATGAGACAAACTCAATAAAGTTGATAAAATGTACGAACAAATATGAAAAAAATAATTACTTTAAGCAAAAACCTTGAAATTTACTAAAATACTTTTAGATGACTTTAATGCTCATGAAATGACTATGATTGTTCTTATAAAACAGAAAAATGTCACCCAAGTCCTACAAAAATGACTATGTGAATGAAGTTTAATTTAGAAAAAATGAATGCAACAATAAAATCTCAACACTAACAAAGCTGTAAAAAAAGATACCTTCTATTGATAGTATTTATAGAATGTATAAATCTGAACAGATTTTAACAATCTTCTAATATTTTATACTCTATTCATTTAACATGTATAAATTGAAACATTCATGCTACCTACAGCAAACTGCTATGTCAAATAAAAATAAATCCTAATCTGATCACACAAGACTGTTTAAAACATTTTGCTTTTCACACTTTTGAGTGCTAAGTTTTAGGAACATGAACCATTTATGCATTTTTTGTCGCTTATGACACGTCTTGCTCAGTAATTTTTATAAAACAAAAATCTAAAATTAACATTGTTAACACAAAAGCGTCAGACTTTGAGAGAAAAAAGCAATAAAATATTATCTGCTGTGCAGTACTTAACATAAAAAAAAAAAAGAGTGGCATATCTTAACATGTCTGAGGTAGAAAAAAAAAAAATATAACATGGCATGATAAAAACTATCACACAACTTAAAAACAATAAAAAAAAAGGAACCAATGAAGAGTTGAACATATAAAACCATATTCTGCCTTAGAGACTTCTTCTGAGCTAACTCATGCTGCAGAGGTCAACATCCAAACACCTAGGTAAAACTCAAATAAGTTAAAACACTTGAACTCTATTGTTACCAAAATCAACTATGATGATATAACCTTCAGGGGAGATGCAAACGCCAGAAGGACGATCCATTTGACCAGGGCCAGTCCCAGGAGTTCCAAACTTGCATAGAAAATGGCCGTTGGGATGAAAAATCTGAATGCGATGATTTCTGGAATCTGCAACAATTATGTGACCTTCTGGATCAACAGCAACACCTTGAGGTCTTAAAAATTGCCCATTATTGGATCCTTCTTGCCCAAGGAATCTAGCAGACTGAAAATTAGGATGCACAACAAGAATTCGATGATTATTAAAATCTGTTACAACCATATGACCATCCGATGTGAAAGTAACGCCTCTAGGTGAGTCGAACTGTTTCCACAATCCACCGTCAAAACCGTATTTGTTGATAAATGTTCCATCAGAAGCAAATAATTGCAATCTATGATTTCTTGTATCAGAAACTAGAATTTGCCCTTCTGCATTGACAGCAACATCCCAGGGATAGTTGAATTGTCCATTTTTACTTCCTCTTTCTCCAAATTTTAAAAGGAAATTCCCTTCAGAATCAAAAATTTGAATACGATGATTATCTTTGTCCGCAACAATTATACGACCTAAATGATCTGTAGTTACACCGGCAGGTCTGTCAAATTGTCCGGGTCTCGAACCAGGAGATCCAAACTTGAGCTTAAATGTACCATCCATACTAAAAATTTGTACTCTGTTATTGCTACGATCTGCGACAATGATGTTTCCACTTCTGTCACAACAAACTCCCCAAGGACGACAGAGTTTGCCATCACCATCTCCTTCACCACCAAAACTGAACAACATTTTACCAACTTGGCTATAATTACGACCCATCCGAACATTAACATGAAATGGACTCTGTTGGATATGCATTCCACGGAGAAGAACTGATATCGTATGCTGACCGACAACTTCTGGTATGTAACAAACAGCATAAGTTCCATTTTGTCTGTCTATGACATGAGCATTGACACTAGTGCCATCTGGGGCTTGGACTCCGGCACACAATGCATCGCCACCAACTACTTGTAGTTCGCCTAAATAATCTTTGATCTGAACTAGGAACGTTGACTGATGGCCACATAAGGCTTGTTGTAACCCTTCTCCAGCAGCAACAGAATTGGGCCCGAAACCGGAAGTGCTAAGAAAACCTAAGGAACTAATCGCACTTAAAAGTGCACTATCAGGTTGAGTAAAAATTATGTTATCGTCTTCGTTAGGCTGCATCTTGTTACGACGTTGTCTCAGTTCATTCATTTCTTGGATACACTTTTCTTCTGCTTTGAGGATATCGATATCATTTCCAGTATCCAAAACACGTTGAATGAATTCAATCATTTGTGACACATCCTTCAGGAGTAATTTCAGATCCTTTATCTGCATAAGCAAAGATCTACCTTTCACCTGCCGTATTTTTTCCAACTGACGTAAAAGGTCCCTTTCCCTCTCCTCCAGAGCAGACATATGTCTTCTTACAGTTGTTCTTATTTCTGCGGAGACATTTTGTATCTTAAGTTCCACATCGTCAGCTAAGCTTTGATTCATTTGAATACTCTCTTCAATTGTACGCAAATTATTTTTTGCTTCTTCTAAAATACAGATATAATTTTGCCTGGAATCTCCCACAGCATCTTGTAAATAGCTCATTGAATGTCCTGTATGCTTCGACTCAACAGTACAGTCATTACACATAGGTTCTCTGCACAATTCACAATACAACCTGAGAACTTTCGAAGGGTGAATATCACAAAAGCTTGATGGTTTGCAAGGAAGCTGTAAGGAGTTTGTGGGCAATGGATAATAATCTACATAATCAACTGGGAGTGTATCGATTAAATGGTCTTTTGTCAAGCGTACTCTTTGATGAGCTCTAACACAATTTTCACAAAGGACTTCATTGCAATCTTTACATTTTGCCACTGTTTTATTGCCTTCATCACATGAAGTACACAATGCATTCGACTCATTACTAATTTTGGGAGCATAGGCACTGAAATCGTCAACTAACCCAAGTATAGTACTAAGCAAAACACTTTGTGACATTGTTTCAACACCACAATCCTTAGGTAAAATTCCATTTTTATGGCAGACTGGACAAACTACGCACTCTGCTAAAAAAGTGCGATTCCAAATACGATTATTTGACAGCTGAGCTAAGCAATGCTTACAAAAAGCATGAAGGCATGGGACCAAGCTCGAATCGATAGTATTTTCATTACATCGAGGGCAT
This sequence comes from Uloborus plumipes, assembly GCA_038373865.1. Taxonomy (NCBI): domain Eukaryota; kingdom Metazoa; phylum Arthropoda; class Arachnida; order Araneae; family Uloboridae; genus Uloborus; species Uloborus plumipes. The sequence goes on from JAXGGA010000018.1 coordinate 191,247, forward strand.
ATTTCACTATTCTTTTGAGAGTCACTGAAAGGAAATGACATGTCGCTTGTAGAGCACCACATGCTGGATAGAGTGACTGTTTCAAAATTAATTAATTTATATATGATATCTTTGTGCTAAGAACACATTTAACAGCAACCTAAGAAAACAAGTTCCTCGGAAACACAAACGGGAAATTTTTTATGCTTCAATAATAAAATAATTCTATCAAAATACTTAGTCAGATACTCATATATTTAAAGTTTTGCTTTAGGACAAACCTGTATTTTTCACACATTGAACCGATGTATAGAAATCTTTGGCACTTTTCAGAAAACAACATAGAAAAAGGTCTTAACATAGATAGGAACTTGAAGTAATATTTGTCGCATTTCAGAACAACGTTTCAAATGAAAGCCTCGTGGAAAAGTGGACAACACCAGGGAAAATATTGCTACAGAATTTTGGTATTTTTTGCATAGACAATACGATTCATTAAACTAAAAAGTAAGTAATGGTAATTTCAAGCTGGATGACGTCATTCTTTGCGATCATAGCGTCATCTACCTACTTTTGTAGCTTTTTTTTGTTTGTTTGTTTCTTCTTGTGCAATATTTGTTTTCGGAATACGAAACGGAGCTGTTTTCATGCTATTTTACTTCTCAACTAAATGTCTTCTAAAAACGAAAAAACAATGGCACAAAACGAAAACTAAAGGGAAAAAAAGGTTAACTATTATTTTCTGTACGTAAGGCTTCTTCTGTATAAAAATAAACGAATTTAAAAGTAGTATGTGGGAGACATAATATATGAAAGCAGTCCCCACTTGCGCATTGTTGTAAAAAATATTGAAATAATTTTGGGGAGCCATTTCTACATGAACAGAGGCGAAAAAGTATTTCAAGAATGAATCATTCATTGGTATTTTTTATCTCTAATATAAATGAAGTGATGAATCCCTAGGGTAGTAGAAGCTGACGTCATCCCGGTAGACAAACAAACACCACGTGCTGATAACAGCTAAACATACTCGAAACGTCGTCTGCTGCTTTTCTTACCGATGATTTACTCTGTAATCTTTTTTTCTTGTAGATTTGACTGTTATTTTGGCCCGTTCTTTTTTCAGTTTTGGCTTGTTTTATTTGTATTTCATACTGATGTTTCATTTTCAACGCATCTATCATTTTAAAAAAGTATTTTTTCTAAACTCTCCGTGTTTTTAACCACTGAGTAGAATAACAACAAACAGTCTACTAATATGCTTGTTTTGATAAGATATGATTGTTCTTAATGCATTAAATATTCATAAACTGTAGATCTATCGATCCTTCTTTTTCTTTTTTTGTATTTGTACGGCAAGTTAGACGCGCATCAGTTTAAAATTCATTTTTACTTAATAAATACGGATCCTAATTGCTAATGATCTTGATTTTATCAATGTATCTTTCTTTGCTTCGTTATGAAGGCTTTTACAAGACTCGGAATGTATTTTATACCTAAAAAAAGGATAAAAAAGCAACTGCGCACTCGTAAAACCATGCTACACATCATAGGCGGACTTAGACCGCAAATTCTGGGGGTGCAACAGTAGCAGAAATGGAGGGGGGGGGGTGATTCCCTGTACAACAAGCCAGTGGCACAACCAGAAAACAGTTTTAAGCAGAGTTTGAAAAAAACCAGCCCGTCAAATATCAGGGTTTTCATTTTTCATTTCAGGGGAGTCATTTGAATATTATTCTCGATTCAAACATTGTATACCAAACTACCCTAGTAGCACACTATATCATAGCGTCATCTATGCGTCATAGTCCTATATCGCTAATTCTTCCGGATATCGTATATCGCTTCTACTGCGTAACGCGTCATCGCCGCGATATAGCAGAAACGACATTTTACGTTATTGCCTAAATATAGTAATATTTAATTGCTGTAGTAATATTTAATTGCTGTACCGTTATGTTATGAATAAGATTCAATAAATATTCAAAATAATCTTGTTTATATAAAAAAATTCAAATTTTTAAAATTTCACCCAGCTTTTACATCGCGCAAACGATTCACGGCGGCGGCGAAGCGAGATTCGACCATTGGACCGTAGCCTACGAAGATTGAGCGCCCATCCACGTAGGCTACGATTGGACTCCATGTGAGACTTTCGCGCTGTGAGCGTGCTTGTTTGTAGTTATATTTATAATTATAATCATTAGGTAATTTACATCCATCTACAACAACCAAGTCAACGATGCTTCTGGACACACAAATAAAGAAAGGTAAGTTGTGAAATGCCACTTTTTTCCCTTTTGCTTTTTAGAATGTGTTGTTTTTGATGGTGTTAAGCCTATTCCTTAGCGAATGTTGAATGTTGTTCGTGAAAAAATTGTGTATGCCACAGGTGTTTTGTGATTTTGTATGTCCTTTTTCTTCCGATATCACTTTTACTTCATTACTTTTGTGTAGTAATCTAGTGGGAAGGAAATATTAAAGTTTGGAATAGTATAGAACAAATTGTTTTCCTGGCGGAAATTGGCTTAATTTTCTAAAAGTGCATGTTGAGTTTACAATACTTCAATAATTAATTCCGAATGCAGCGTGTATTGAAGTGTTCCTTTCATAAATTGTATGGAACTCGACATATTTTTAAAAATCAAATTAATGACAAACATTAAAATGAATCTGACAGTTGCAATTTTAGTTTCTCAACATTATGGACTGGTCAGTTAATTGAATAGATCTTGCAGAACACTATTTCTATAGTAGTAGATAACATCTTAAAACTGAAATAAATTCATTACTCAATTATTTTAATAAATATTTTTATTAACATCATTTAATATCTTCATTTGCAGATTCCTTATACCTGCTGTCAGGCCAAATTCATTTGGTTTTTTGATGTTTTCCACTCGTCCAGTAGTTTGCTAGCAACTTCGAAAGATCTTAATAAACAAGGTCAGTTTTGTGATTTTTTTTCCCCTCTTTAATTTCTTCTTTGAATTATTACCATACACTAAAGTGACAAAAGTCATGGGATAGCAATATGCAAATTTTCAGATGGCAGTAGCATCACATAGAACAGGTATAAATGCGCAGTGCTTTTACAGAGCTTTCATTTCTGTTCAAGTTATTCATGTGAAGAGGTTTTAACGTGATGATGACCGCACGACGTGAATTAACAGACTTTGAACGCGGAATGTTAGTTGGAGCTAGACGCATGGGTCATGCCATTTCGGAAATCGTTAGAGAATTCAACATTCCCAGATCCACTGTGTCAAGAGTGTGCCGAGAGTATGAAATTTCAGGCATAACATCCCACCATGGACAGCACAGTGGTCGACCGCCTGCACTTAAAGATCGAGACCGGCGACGTCTGCAAAGAGTCGTAAATTCTAACAGACAAGCAACACTGCGTCAAATCACCGTAGAAATCAATGTGGGACGTACAATGGACGTGTCTGCTAGAACTGTGCGGAGAAATTTGGATTTCTTGGGCTATTCCAGCAGAAGACCGACTCGAGTGCCTTTACTGACAGAACGACATCGCTTGCAGCGACTCTCGTGGGCACGTGAGCATATCGGTTGGTCCCTAGATGAATGGAAAACCGTGGCCTGGTCCGATGAGTCACGATTTCAGCTGGTAAGAGCCGATGGTAGGGTTCGAGTGTGGCGCAGACCCCACGAAGCCATGGACCCAAACTGTCAGCAAGGCACTGTTCAAGCTGGTGGTGGCTCCGTAATGGTGTGGGCTGTTTTTTCATGGCATGGACTTGGTCCTCTAGTGCGACTGGACCGAACATTGACTGGAAATGCTTATGTGCAGCTACTTGGAGATCACTTGCAGCCATTCACGGACTTCATGTACCCAAACAACGATGGGATTTTTATGGATGACAATGCGCCATGTCACCGGGCCACAACTGTTCGCAATTGGTTTGAAGAAAATTCTGGACAATTCCAACGAATGATTTGGCCACCTAGATCGCCCGACATGAATCCCATTGAGCATTTATGGGACACCATCGAGAGGTCTGTTCGTGCCCAAAATCCTGCCCCATCAACGCTTTCACAATTATGGACGTCTATCGAGACAGCATGGCTCAATATTCCTGCAGAAGACTTCCAACGACTTGTTGAGTCCATGCCACGTCGAGTTGTTGCACTTCGCCGGCAAAAGGAGGGCCGACACGATATTAAGAGGTATCCCATGACTTTTGTCACTTCAGTGTATGTTGAACACCAAATCAAATAGTTTGCATGCTGGATATTAACTGAGCTCTATCGAGAAATATTTGTTCTGTTTAAAATATGTCGTATGAATAATATCCTTTTGCTGCATTTGAATTTTTGCTTTGCATTGTGTATTGAAAAGTTCCTTTAGTAAATTCTATGGAACTTTACGTATTTTTCAAAGATAAGATTAGTCACAACATAAAAGGAATCATTGACAGTTACAAATTTAGTTTCCCAATATCATTGACAGCTCAATTTTTGTAATAGGTACCAGAGCATTTTTTAAAGATTTTTCACTGAGCGACACGGGGTGATTGTCTGTCATTAAATGTGTCTGGGGGGGGGGGAGAAAAACCCAAAATAGATATAAAATTTTATCAAAAAAACATTTATTTTTAATACTTTAAATAATATTTCAAAAAAAAGAAAAAATTGGAAAATTTTACCCAATATTTTTAAAATTATATTTAATGGTGTAAATCAAATAGTATGCATGCTGGACATTAACTGAGCTTTCTACATATATTTGTTCAGCTTATAATATGTCATAGGAATAAACTGTTTAATTGGTTCATTTGCAGATGCCTAATAGTTGCTGTGTTACTAATTGCCGGGAAAATTATAACAAAGAAAATAAAGCCCGCATCTTTAGTTTCCCCCAAGATGAAGATCTGAAATCAAAATGGATCAAAGCTATTCCTAGAAAAGACTTGAAAGTGACTAAGAATACAAGAGTAAGTTGTTACTTAAAGAAAAATTACAAACAAACATTTTATTTAAATATAAAAATACCTTTTAAGGTTAAAAAATAAAAGCAACTAAATGTTTAAAGCTCAAATGTGCAGGAATACTGCAGACTAGAGTTTCAGCATTAGAAAGTGCCTCCCAGTGAAATGTTTTGAAGATTAAACAAAAGAAATCAGCATAAATAATTACTTTATACAGGGATGAAAGTCATCCTATATTTCCTATAAATCCTATATTTGTCAAAGAAGGTCAAAAACCATGCTATATTTCCTATAAATCCTATATTTCAAATAAAAATCATATATTTAGGGCTCGCACATTCTTGAAAAAAAATTATTTTCAAGTGCTTGACAAATTTTTAAAACTGAAAAGGTATGAAAAGTTTCTTGATGCTTGAATTTTTTCATAATCATTGAATTTTGCTTATTTTTCTTCAAAAATATTTTATCAGTGCAATTTTCCGACCATGTATTTGATCGCAAAAAATTGTCTCCCGTATTTGAGATTTCAATCCTTTTGCTTTTTGCAAATATATGGCTGTTTCAGACAATTGGAAATTATTTCCACTCATCACTAACTGCGGCTTTTTTAATTAAAACTTAAGATAATTATTAATATTGTTGAAAAAAATATTTTTCCTACAAGGGTGTATGTCCTACATTTGTCCTGCAAGTCCTATTACTTGGCACAGAGGTTCCTTGATGCACTAGAATTCTCATAGGCAGGGGTTTTGAAATGTAAAAAAATTCCAAAAACTCAAAATTCAAATTTTTCGTCTCAAAATGGTCATTTTTCTCTGAATTTTGAATAGGTTAATAGAGATAAGCCTTTAAGCATACGAATTGATAAAACTTAACACATTTAAATATAAGCATTTTCCAACTAAGATTACGATTTTCAATAAATTATCAATTTAAGGCTCACCTATTTCATTGTAGTTACAAAAAAATATCTTCTTGAATTTTGCATGCTGTATTTTAACCCGCGCCACGCCATACATATCCACTAGTATTTATAGAGAACTAATTTATTGAAAACTTTGTATCAACTGTGAGGGTTATTATTACTGCAAATAAAATTATTTGTCATAATTTCTTATAGGTATACTTTAAAGAATAATATTAAAGTATTTGTTCAGCCGATTAATCGGTCCAATTTTGTCTATTAATTATCGGCAAAGTCGCCGATTATGGCCGATTAATCGGTGCATCTCTACTTTAAAATATTTATCATAGTTTCTTGGTGAATGTATACACTGTTAAAAATAAAGGTTGCGATTGGCACCTTTCCGGGGTAAAACGCTTGTAACATCAGCGGCAACCAGCGGGGAGCCGAGATTTCAGATTGGCTTGGGTGAAAAACTGGCACCCTCAATTCAACTATCCGCGCGGGTGAACGATGGAACCGTATAGGAGAGCATAATGGCACCCTCACTGTTCACTATTGCAGATCTCCCCTGTGCTGTGTGCGTTTTTGTTTTTCAATTGTGTTTACTTTTATTTATTGTTTTTATTAAAGTCTTGGTACATTTTAACCTTGAATTCCGATTTGAAAATGATCGAAACTTGTAATTTAAGGCATTTTCTCACAGTTCAGACTTTCCAACATATTTAAAAGAATTCATGACTTGGATTCAACTCAGTAGTTTTAAAATGCTATTGACATTTTCTACAGCATTATCTGTACTGAAAATGAAGAGGGAAGGTATTTTATGGATCCCTTTCAAAAACAATCAAAAATATTCAGTTGTATTATTCTATCAATAAAAAATTGAATCGCTTCATTAACTTCTAAAATTTTTATCAAGAGTAACATATTAAATACGTATGTATAGTTCGACATTTAAATATCTAAACTAAAGGACTAAAATATAGGGGTATTAGAAAAGCAGTGTTTGTTAAACGCCAAGTTCCTCGACAGATTAAAAATCGAAATATATTTTAACGATCTATTCATTTCAACTGATGGAAGAAAAAAAAAAGTAAGCTCTTGCAATAACGAACTCAGCATTCGTTATCAATAACGCCAACGAAAGATATTAGAGAAAGCACGAAATGCTTAGTATTAAAATAGCATATACACATATGTATGATAAAAACAAGAAAGAAAGAAAGAGTCAGGCAGAGGTTTTTTTTTTCCTTTCCTTTGCGTTCTGCTGTTTATTGGCTATGCGGTAAAAGAGAAACGTTACACAGAGATAAATTACCGTTAGAACAATTTGTAAATAATATGTTGGAAAATCTTAGAGCTGTGATTAAATGCATGTACTTACGTGAGAATTCGAAGATTGAAATGAAGAATTAATCCATTTTTGTAATAAACTCAAGGTGAAATCCAAGATTGTGAAAACACTGCACCAGAAATTCTGTCGTGTCGACGTAAACAAGATGTCCGCCATTCAAATGGTTGATGATGATGATGAAATCTTGGAGTCGCAATGCGCAGCCGCAGGCTATCAGGGGTGCATTTCAGATGTCTCACTGAGCATGCGCTAGCCTAAAGGCTGCCAATGGCGCTCTAGAAAAAGCATTAGGCACCTTCTGAGAGGCCTTTTGGTACGAAAAGATCATTTCAAATTCGTAATGGCACCCTATGGCACCTTGCTTCCACCCCAGCTTTCTTATTGGCACCCCTGCGGCCCCCGTAGTTTTAACAGTGTACTTTAAAACAGGGGTGCCCACAGGGGGGGATTATGGCGCAAGTTGCGCCATCAAAATTTGGGGGGGGGGGGGTTTAAAACTAATTTAATACTTATTTAATTCATTAATTTATTTTTTTAATTTAAATTATTTGCTGATTTTTTTCAAATAAAAATTATTCATTTATTTATTTTTTTTAATCAAATTATTTTTTTTTATTTCGTTGTTATAATTTTTTATTTATTTATTTCCTTTCCGTTGTGCCTGGAAAAGAACAAAAGCGATTCCATTTCGCGCATAATTAGCACTTTAAAAAATTAATAATAAATAAAAAAATAATAATTATAATTTAAAATAAATAAATATTTAAATACAAAAATAAATGATATTAAAAAAATAAATTTAATAAAAAAGAGGGGCAAAAATAAAAAATAAAAAGCACAAGAGGGTTGTGTCAAATTTGGGGGGGAATTTGCGCCATTGAGCTTGGGGGGGGGGATGGGCACCCCTGCTTTAAAAAATAGCATTAAAAACATTTTTTTCGCCGATTAATCGGCAAGATTTTGCCGATTATTAATAATCGGTAAAGTGGCCGATTATGACCGTTTAATCGGTGCATCCCTAGTAGCTATACCATTTTTATTACTTGTTAATCGACTTCAACAAAGGAGAAAGTTATCAATTCAAAGCGTATACTTTTTTTTTGTTTGTTCGCACATAACATCTGATCTACTGAACCGATTTGGACGATTTTTTTTAATCGATTGGAGATGGTGTAACTTAGGTACCATGTACTCATATGACGATATTTGTTCACTAGAAAAAAAGTTATTATGGAAAATAGTAAATTTCACGTCATTTCCCCATTAAATGATTAAATTTTCAATCCATTGTTGCAAAAATTTTTTGCCTCGCAACAGCAATATCAATAGTAATCATGATGAAAAATTTGAACCAAGGCTTAACTAAATCTAACATGAAACTCATTAGCGGTAACGCACGTAGTATGTGTTAAAATCTTATGAACAACGAGAAACTAGAATTGCTTTGAAATATAAATTAGTTGACAAACCGTTGATATTTAAATGGCTTTGATTAAGCTAGCACACAAATAAATACCAGAGAATAACAAAGATTATTTTTTAGTGTCAATTGTTTATAATTTTAGACGTGTTGATAGTTTCTTCCTTTTTTTTTCAGTTTATTTTATGGAGCATTTACTTAAGGAAATTAGGTGAAGTTCCGTTATGGAAACATTACCTTATTTCATAAATACATTTACACTAAAAATAATAAAATAAAATAATTTTGGAAAAAAAATAGAACCGACTTCAGTTTGAAATTGCTCTAAAAAGTAAAAAATAATTTTTTTCTTTGAACACCATCGAAACTACTTTTAAACAACCATCGAAACTACTTTTAAGTTTTGAAGTCGGCGCAAAAACGATAGATCAAATGATATTTAACCATATTTTGCCAACATTTTTCAGAGAAACCATTGAAAATTAAAAGCAGAATATTTGTACCATTACACGAATGTGTGGTAATGAATGAAATGTAAGCGAATGCTTTTAAAGAACCTGGATCCATTAAAATGTATATAGTTGAATTATAGTTGCGTATGATTCTATACATTGTTTTTGCGCCGACTTCAAAACTTATGTTTAAAAGTAGTTTCGATGATGTTCAAAGAAAAAAATTATTTTTTACTTTTTAGAGCAATTTCAAACTGAAGTCGGTTCTATTTTTTTCCAAAATTATTTTATGTTAGTAACAGTTCTATCGCATCCATAGTTGGAAAAGGAAGCTTTGAAAAACCTTAAATGAATATTTTTTCCATTTCATGGAAATGACCTTTGCGAGATCTTTAGTTTTTAATGGAAAAATATGTTCGGGAACTCCTAATATGTTTGGAGGCCCGGTACGCTGGCGCTGCTATTTGACAGGAGGGCCCACATAGGGGGAGGGTCATGTAACAGACCGTGTCATTAAAATATTTAATTAGGGGTGATTGTAAAGGGTTTTTTAATTCATCCCCCCCCACACACACGCAATTGTAACGAAAAATATATTAAATACTAAATTAGGTTGGAACCGAATGAGAACTTTGTTATAAAGGAGACATAATGCTAAGAGTTCAGAGAGTTGACTGTACCAGGTCGCGATTAGAAGATTTTGGATACGTGCTGTTTTGGAAAAAAGTTTTCGTTCAACATATTTTATCAGGATATGTTCCCTTTTGTTCGAAATGGCCTGAAAAAATTGTTGGGAACGGATAAGCTCCCTTTAATTTGAAAAGGCAAACTTTACCCTTTAGTAAACGATAGATTTTTAAAAAAAATCAGGAGAAAACTCGCGAACTCCGATGGCCCGCAATCGTGTTTTGAAGGTTTAAAATTTCGAAATTGAAGCTCGCTCCTAATCCCCCCAGCACATATAACTTTTAGATATTTTGCTAATTGGTGTTGCAAAATATTGAAATTTCAATTCAGAGTAGAACATTAAATTTATATCAGAAAGAGAGGGGTATGCCCTCCCTTTTTCCCTCCGCCCTTGCTCCTCCTAATGTTCTAAGTGCCCTATCGGAGCAAAAGGTTTGAAAGAAACACTACAGCTGATGCTTGATTTGACAAAATGTTTACGACCACGGGGATGTGTTCAAAAAAATCAAGACTTCATGAAAACGACTGGCTTTTTTTTAAATAAAATACTTTGAGGCTGGTAAGCAAGTAAGAGCTGCTCGAAAAATCATAAATTAGAGGTTAATAAAATGGAGCGTCAACTTTTTGTTTTTAAAAATAATGGTTTTTAATTTCCAATTTAACCTGAAATCTGCTAAATTCTAATACCGATAAACTGACTGCTCCTAAGATGTTCAAACTTGGGAAGGTGGAATGTATTACGCACATGAGGAGGCGCAAGAAAGAATTTGGTGCTCAGTGCTCATAAAGGGGCTGCAAATCAAAAAAAGACTGATAACCCTTGGGTTAAGAGCTTTGCACAGTAATATTATACTTTGGGAGAGGAGTGGTTATAGCAGACCCTATCTGCAAAAAACTACCATATTAGATTTGACAATATCAAAACTAATAGTCAGAGATCCCTGATAGAGATTTTTCTCTTTATTACTATTAAGCTAATTTTCCGTGAGTAGCTTCATTTTAATGAGACGCCCAATTTATCCTCTTACAACAATTCTCGATTGTGGTAGCTAACAGAGGTAGTAAGGATCAAATGTGTCGATTCTATGGGTCTCAAAAACTTATCACTAACTGTGGCTTTTTTAATTAAAACTTAAGATAATTATTAAGATAATTAAAACTTAAGATAATTATAAAATATTCGTCCTACAAAATGTATGGTTTGATCAAAGAGTCCCCCTCCTTCCAACATGTATCGATTACGAGGTCATCAAAAGTGATTACTAACTGCCTGAGTTTTTTTCTATTGCTTACTTAATATGTATATAATTTAAAAGTCACATTGTCCTACAAATGCGAATTTTCTTGCTCTTAAAAACTAAAGATCTCGCAAAGGTCATTTCCACGAAATGGAAAAAATATTCATTTAAGGTTTTTCAAAGCTTCCTTTCCAACTATGGATGCGATGAAACTGTTACTAACACAAGTAATAAAAATGGTATAGCTACTAGGTTTGCACCGATTAAACGGCCATAATCGGCCACTTTGCCGATTATTAATAATCGGCAAAGTCTTGCCGATTAATCGGCGAAAAAATGTTTTTAATGCTATTTTTTAAAGTATACATTCACCAAGAAACTATGATAAATATTTTAAAGTAGTGATGCACCGATTAATCAGCCATAATCGGCCACTTTGCCGATAATTAATAGACGAAATTGGACCGATTAATCGGCTGAACAAATACTTTAATATTATTCTTTAAAGTATACCTATAAGAAATTATGACAAATAATTTTATTTGCAGTAATAATAACCCTCACAGTTGATACAAAGTTTTCAATAAATTAGTTCTCTATAAATACTAGTGGATATGTATGGCGTGGCGCGGGTTAAAATACAGCATGCAAAATTCAAGAAGATATTTTTTTGTAACTACAATGAAATAGGTGAGCCTTAAATTGATAATTCATTGTTAATCGTAATCTTAGTTGGAAAATGCTTATATTTAACACGTTGACTGCCACAGTAATTTTCTGATTTATGGCCAAAAATGAAATTTTGATTTTATTACATTATATTATTAAAAAGTCTAAATCTAGAGCATAGTTATAAAATAAGAGTAATAAGTAAAGTAAAATAAAAAAAAAATAAAAAAATTAAAAATAAAAAAAATAATTTAAAAGTAAAATAAAAGAGTAAAAGTATAATATAAATTGTCTTTTCATGCAAGCCAACATTGATTTTTTGTTCTTTCTCAAGAAGCCATCTATCGATATTAGCACTGATATATTATGAGTTTAATCGTAGCAACACAAGAATGGCAAGTGAATACAGTACGAGATAACTCGTAGTTGGCGTCCTTGAAAAGATCGCTACCTACGAGTTATCTCGTAGTCGGCAGTCAACGTGTTAAATGTGTTAAGTCTTATCAATTCGTATGCTTAAAGGCTTATCTCTATTAACCTATTCAAAATTCAGAGAAAATGACCATTTTGAGACGAAAAATTTGAATTTTGAGCTTTTTGAATTTTTTTAAACATTTCAAAACCCCTGCCTATGAGAATTCTAGTGCATCAAGGAACCTCTGTGCCAAGTTTGATAAAAATCGGACGAAAAGTGAGTTTGTATAAGGAACAAACATACAAATATACATCCATTTTGATATAGATAGATACACATTGACAACGTTGAAAAATTTTTCAATTAGCGTTAGTTTTCTCTTTAGCACATGCTTTTAGATAACCTAATTTTCACAACGAATAAAAGTTATGAATTAAATTGCAAGTCGGCCCCGCTTAAACGAATACTGTCGGTTCCAAGAATTATTATTCGATTAAACGGAGTATTCGATTAAGCGGAGATCTTTAATATTACGTCTATGCCATCGGTTCCGAGCTATTTATTCATACATGTATAAGCGGGTTATTCGTTTATCTGTTACCCGATTAAGCGGGGACGACAGTAATTATTAAAAAATGTAAATTAAAAAGTACTCCTCATTGGAGTGCTCACCACAGACTCCCCTACCCCCCCTTTTTTTAATTTTATGTCTAATCAACATAATTAACAATGTGTTAATGTAATATTATTGACAATATTAAAATTTGTTTTAGGAAATTTGATTTAAAAAAGTAATTTTTCTGTCAACATTGGGAAAATTGAAAAAAAAAAAAAAAATCTTCTCTCAGAGATTCTGAATTGCATAAGAGAAAACAGTGAGTAAAATTAGTAGCATTAAAAACAATCCTCATCATTAATATATTTAAGAGGTATTAGGCCAATTTGCTTATCGGTGCATCTCTATTTTTTAAGAGTAAATAAATTTAGTTTTCAGCAATCCTTACTGCAACATGCAGTATGGAAGTGTACGGAGAAAAAACAAATAGTTTTTACAAAGCGCAAAACTGATTGGAATATTAAAAGATAACTCTCTGTAAATTTCTAAACTTAAGTTGGAATGCAAAAACGTGAATATTTCATTTATAATCAGTCTAATTTTGCCGCTGAACTGGTGGAAAAGAAGTTTTAAAAATACTTGAAGTATGCTTGAACAAGAAACAAAGATGAATAAATTTGATCAAGAAAAAAAAATATTTTTCTGCAAATGCAAGTGTAACATGTAGCAAGGTAGTGAGTAAAAGCAAAACAAATAACTCAAAAAATGAAACAAAGAAAAATCTGTTGATACAAATGATTTTAATTTACTATTCCCATTTTGAATAAACAGACAATTGTAGCAACATTTTACATGTGTCGGTACTTCTCTTTAGCTTAATGCTTGTAATTAACCTCTAATTTTCAAAGAATAAAATTCCTGAATTAAAGGACTACTTCTAAATCAAAAATTTAAATTAAAAACACTTAAAGTGCTCACCAGAGCTTCCCCTTATTTTTTTAAAAGAAACAATTATGACTAGCGTGTTTTTGTAATTTAATTCACAAAAATATGAATATTGGTTCAAAGAAATTTAAAATTTTGTAATTATTTTGGGAAAAAAAACTAATTTCCTCTCAGAAATAAGCAACTATTTCTGAAATTGTAATTTTAAACGAATGGGGATAAAAACCAGAAATGAAATTGGTACTATTAAAAACAATAATCCTGATAATAAATCGGCTCTAACGATTAATCATGAAAATCAACCGATTAATCGGTAATCGGCCAATTTGCTTATCGGTGCATCCCTAGTAGATACAATGCTTATAAGAATTGCTGTGAAAAAACTAAACATGATTTGACGTACAGTCAAATCACGTCATCTCAGAAAAATTTCCGAGCAATAAAAAAAGGGAGAGTCCGCATAGTACGAGTTTCAGTAATTTATTTGGAGTTTTATGTGCGATCCCGTCGCGTAGAGGTTCGCATTGACATTAACAAAACGACCGATTGTTAGAAATTATAGAACGCTAGTTAAAGATTATATCTTACGTGATAATTTAAACAAGCGTTTAGAATTTTAAAAAGCTGAAAAACTCTGCGAACTTAGAAAATTAATGGTCCCAGCATACCATGATTTTTTTTTTTACCATCAAAGTTTGGATCATTTAACTTAGACGAGAAAAGGAACCATTCGTCCTTGTCGCCAAGGAATTTGGATGTTTTGAGCACATTTACGTTAAAGAAAAGCCTAAAAAGTTGATAAAATTAAAGGTCCCGGTGAAGCATTAAGAATTTTTTTTAATCAGATCAAAATTTTGTGCATTTAAAATAAACGAAAAAGCACCTTTCTAAAACTATCGCAACTTACATTTTCCCCCATCCTCATGTATCGATACGTTTACGATAGTCTTTTAATGAAAAGTTAAGGGGAATCTCAATGTTATTCATTGCTATGTATCGGAGGCAGCAATTCGAAAGGCACGTTGAGCACCAAGCCGCTTTAATAAATGAAACTTATCTGCAACATTGCAAAATCTGAAAATAATTGCCGCAGTATTGACTGTTCATAAGATATATGTTTAAATATTTGGGAAAATATCTTGATAGAGAATTTCTAAAAATTAAACTTTGTCAATTCAATTTAATTTAATAAAAATCACGTGTCCCCATTTAATTCTCCTTTAATTTTTATAGTTGGTTATTTATAACTCAAACTAATATTTCACTTTTACGTAAATGTTACGAGTAATGCATAAAATGAAGAGACTAAAATTAAAAAGAATTTATTCGTTCTAAACACATTAACATTAAAATAAACGTGTAAAAACGTTGTTCATAATAATTCAAACATTTACATAACAGTAACATGAACGCTTTAAGAATTTCATCAAGACGATTTCCTACAATTGGCACGGTTTTTAAAGCTCTAGAAAACCATCAAGCTTCCGAAGTCAAAAATCACTACCAGTAAAATCACAATGAATCATAACTTCTCACAGTACATTTCCACAGGACTTTCTTTCACCTTGAGCTTCAAGAATCTGCCTTTTTCACGAAAATCACTTGAAAATGAAACTCTTCAAGAGTCTTAACGGCTTAGCTACTGCACTTTAGTAGAGTGAACAATTTTTCGTCAATTCAGGTAAAGGCACGAAAGGTTCCAATCAGTAATTTATAGCATTTTGAATGCTATGTGGTTGAGATTCAGAGTTCCATCACGATCTTCTAGGGATCATTCCCATTCGCCAACGTACAGCACACCAGGAGAAGCTTGACTAGGTAAAGTTCTCATTCTGCCAAAAGCTTTAGTATATTCTTCAGCATTGAAATGGTCATTTTCTGAAATTAAAGATTAAGACTTTACTTCAAATCTAAAATTTACAGCTGAAAACTACACAGGGTGTCCGAATTAAGCGGACTTAATTTGAAGTTTATTAATAAAGTTTTAAAGCGCTATGAGGCTAATATTGGTAAGCTTTGGCAGCTGGATTCTTAAAGTTTACCGGTAAATTTTTCGTCCCGTCTTATGTGCCTGCGCTTTTTATAAGTGAACATCAGAGAAAATGTTGTTCCAGTTAGAGAACACACAAGTTTCTTTCTGGTATGCAGTGCAGAACATAAATCGGGAATAACAGAACAATGGTGGCTGGAGCAAGTTAATATGTTCTTGGTCACAAATCCTTGAAGTTTCCACACCAAATCGATACCCTTGAGGGTATTGGAGCAGGGGTTGCTCGGGTCCTAGTCTATCAAAAAAAGAATTCTCTCCGGGGCACCATCCAACCGGTTAAACCACGTACTGTGGTTGGTACGGGGGACCATGGAGTGTGGGACCGCCATTACTCGGTTTGAGTCATTTGTCAGTGTAGTTTGAATTGGTTTCTGACGAAAATTTTTAAACAACTTTGAAACATGAACACTTCCAAACATAAAAGAATTATTATCCTGTTACTAATATATAGTAGATTAACGAATTAGTTTTGAAACGGCCTATCAATTGATGACGAACGAAACTTATCCAAAGCGTGTTTTCCCAGTGGGATCCTCTTTTTCTATACTTTTGCATTATTCAACTGCATGTTTCTGTAAAAAACAAATATTGTGCAATGAAATACAGCATGTACAATTTTAGTAGAGCAGTCTTTCCTATCTATGCAATTTTCAAAATTAGTGTAAAAACACAGCCAGGATGACACCCCCTGCCTACAACAAAACGAACATAAGATTCCTTAATCTACTTTCAGGTTCTTGAAAGCATAAACATGAAAGTAAGACAATTTTGCTATGCTGTTTTACAGTTAACGAAATTTAAAAAATGGAGGGGTCCAAATTAGAAACGCTTAAAAACATGGTTTCACTCACTTATTGCTAAACTCAAAAATACTGTTTACAAAATTATTATATGGAGCTTATGGTTGCTATGGGATACTTACAGAACTAATTGAAGCAGAATTTATGCTTAGACTAGCTGTAAGAAGAAAGTGAATAAGAATCCGACTTCGGTGCACTTCCCCTTCTGATTAAATAATCAGTTTAAAAAGTTACAAAACTGAGTCTTAAAGCATTTAAATTGGCATGTTAAATCTTTCAAGAAAGGCACATTTGTTATTAAATTGGATTTTTAGAAATTCACTGATCAGTTGACGTAAGAAAAACAGGAGTTCCAAATGGCTAATAAGCTCTTCAATTTGCTTCACATAATGATCTTTGCATAATAGTTTAAACTGTTCAAAAGTGTGGTTGGGAATAGCAAAAAGTATAGTTTAATCTTACTGTTAAACCCTCATCAGAACAGCGTTTTGATTCGTTTGCCGTCTGGACATCTCTAGACTACTGTCGTGAGAAGTAATGGATATTAGAGGAACAGTAGTATTTTGGGGAATCTATCCTGCTTTGTCATTCATCTAGAACTTCAAGCACTACCTAGTGTCTCTACCTGCGTGTTAAGACTTTTCTTTTGCACAAAGGTTTCATTGAAATCGCTGCCAAGCAACCGTCGAAAGCACCGAGACACCGCAAGTCAAGCGACGGGAACAGGGTGTCGAGCTCTTTGTTAAAATTTAAAAGATCCAATTAATTTTTATAAGACGAATATAGAAAAGCCAGACAATACTATCAAACTTCAGCTATTAATAACGTAAATTACAGCGCACGGACCAAGGTTTAATTTATCTCCTTTTAAACAAATATTTACATTATAATAAAAAATTAATGTCAAAAATTTAAATTCATTCCAGAATACAGAGGCTATTTAGGAGGCCATTGCAAACGTTCTTTATCCAGTTAAAATTGTGGAAAATTGTAAGATCTTTGATAATACGCTTTAATTTGACGTATTTTCAGGTGACTTCTCTTTTAGCGTAACGATGTTCTATTTGATATGGCCTTACAGTTTCTTACTCCATTCGAAATAGTGTTAAGATTCTAATATATCGCAAGACAAAGCACGAACCTATTCATATGTCCCCAAAACATGAAGGCAAAATTGAAAGTTGCCTATGAAACTCCTTCGTTAGTTTCAGTGCGGAAATAGAATTCTAATCTGTTACCTTTAATACTATCAAGTTATTTACTCTTAGTTTACCCAAAAGAGAAAGATACCCGTGTATGGAAAAGCAATTTTATTGCAACTTTAAACAGTTGAAATATTTGTCTTGATATATGAAATTCTTTAAAATCTTTCATTTGAAGACCTCTGTGCGAGAAAAGTTTTACATTTAGAAGCCTTTGGTTTTTACATTTGAATTTGAAACAACCTCATTCTGAACAAGAAATCTGCAACAATAAAGCTTAAGATATTAACGCAAAAGGGTCTAACATTTAAGAACGAAATAGCTCCCCAATCTTTAAAATTATTTTGCTAATAAGCGTCTTTATTACAAATTTCATTACGTTCCTTTTAGAACGAAGCATTATTAGGATTAACATTTAAAATTCATTTCGCATGCATTTTTATATTTAGACAAGAACAGGACAGGACAGATCCAATACATTAAAATTATATATTTGCTGCTTATTTTATTAGAATGTCTGACAGTGGGTTCCATAAAGGTGAATGCTAACAAATTAAACCAAGATAAAATCTTTAAAAATGTAGAACTTCATGGTTCCGGAAAGTTACATTGTGAAGCTTACCCCTTTCGTAAACAGAGGTTAACATTTGAATTCTAGTCTGATTACAGTTTTAAACCCAGTTAAAGATTATAATATCAACCACACTACTAATATTTCTACATCAACTGTAGATGCAGCTTAATTTTTTTTTAATGTGCATGTCTGAATTATGAAATGTTTTTGAAGGATAAGTCGCATAAGATTTATCCAAATTTAAGTATCTGTTTCTTAGGAAAGGTGTTATGAAAGGACATTCCCAGCGTCGGCTTCATGGAAAAAGAAAACAGCGCTACTCCCTTAATTATGCCCTGCAGTTGAGGAGTCTCATAGAAATAAAAAATATTAGTGCTTGAAAATTTAAAACTTACATGCTTTAAATAGTTTTGTAAAATTAAAGATAAAAAAATTCTCCGATTATTACAAAAAGTGTCAAAACTTGAAAATTTTCTGAAACATAGTAAATACTTAACACGTTCAATGCTGACCTCATGACAATGGTAACCACCATCGGGCTGAAAAAATTTTTGTTGTCTAACTTACCAATTCCACTCCATTTTTAATGTAGATAAAAGGGAAACAAATTTAAAATTTGTTTTTTAAGCATTCAATTGTGAAAATTGAAAATTCTCCCCCAAGAGGACAGCCGCCCGCTACGTGAAACTGTTGCCGTCCTTCCAAGAGTTCATGCGCTCCCAACGTGTTAAGTATTTAATAGTTTGTTATAACTTTCCAAATTTCAAAACTTATGACGATGAATCGAAAATAAATATTTAAAATTTCATTATAACTGGCAGAGCAACTAACCACACTGCGTTGTAGAAGCAACGGGGGGGGGGGGGGGGATTACTGCAGTAATCATGGCAACAAGGGGGAAAGCGAGTTATTTGAACTTAATACGTCGATTCTAAATACAGACTTATGTAAATCATTTACAAACATTTATAAGCATATTTTGAAGTGCAGAACATAATTTGTTGTCTGGAGAACAAGATTTATGATTACTTAGGAAGTAATTCAACTTCAGCAATGAAATTAAAACAAAATCTTAATACTTGCCTCGCCTTGTGTCAAAAGGCCTCCTGTCATTTTGCCGAAGAAGACTCAAATAACCTGAACTGTGACTTTTACGTACAGGAGGAATTTGTTGGTTCATCAGATGTTGAGCACCTTTTTTAACGAAATTAGGAACCCTAGCCTTCATGCCACAGTAATAAGGGTCATCTGAAAAAGAGTAAATTTAGCAACATGGAAGTCGGATAGAAATTACCCGTGAAAGGCATTTGAATTTAGACAATAGTTGTAAACTTTAGTTTGAAAGCTTTATAAAAAGGTTAAAATCTTTATATCTCAGATCTTTTGAGTTGTGTTGGGCTTATTTAAAAAAAATTTTTAGGAACGAATGGTTGTTAATGTTAGATAACTTTCTTCCACTCGAGTAGAATACATTTTAATTACGCAATAGTACGCTAAATCGATCCTTTTGTTTCTTAAATAAGAAATAGTTTTATATCTACGTTACATTAATTTTCATGTTGAAGCGAATCCTTATAATATAGCATTTTAAAACTTGTTTTTTCTTCATGCCGATAGCATGCGTTTGAATTCTTGTTGCTACCATATTTTATTAGTTTTGTGTCTTAACAATAACTAGTTTACCGGCAAAAGTAATTTCTGTAGACTAAATTTAGTTTCTGAAAGCATAGCTATTTAAACTTCTGTAATAGTGAAATCATTTTTGCCGTCTTGTTCTGTAAATGTTTAAAAATATTTTACCATTCTTAATGCTTATTTAGAATAAATCTGTTGTATCTCAGCTTTGTGCATTTATTTTAAACTAATCTTTCTTTCGTTTTAAATTTGGAGCAGAACATTCGTTGTTAGCAGTGGTGCCCAACCTTTTCCTAATCTAAGTTTTTATTTCATTAAGAGTAATATTGCTGGAAATAGCGCATGCAATGTTAAAACACTTTTCTGTTGTTCTGGGGGATAACATGGTAAAATACGGAAAAGGAAATAAACTTATGAATCATGAACTGTAATGCTAACTATACGTATTTTATTAATCCAAAGTTCGCATCTGTTTTTCAGAATTAGAATCTGAATATTGAACTCCATATTAATAATCTTGACCAGTAGTCTGTATTACTTACCCTTAAACCCAGACTGCTGGTGCATTTTAGGCAAAGGTTTCTCTCGTTTCCAGTCATCGTAGTCGGGCTGAAATATAAAGCTACATGTTAAACTACACTGCAATGTTTCTTGACAAAAACATCGTGACGTCAGCGTGACGTTTGCCTATGAAAAAAGAGCTAGATACAACGTCACAGCCTACTTGGCTAATTAGAGGAGATCGCCGACTGCATGCGAGCTCTTATTGGCTCCGCCCGTAGTGACGTTCAGTGTCAAGTTATGTTGTTTTCTAATATAGTTACCAACTGTTTATGTAGAAATAGTATATTTTACGTTTGAAAATATTAATTGTATGACTTTGGGAACCAGCAAGTTAAGGACGAATTTTCCTTGAAGTATTTTCAATTTTGAAGTTTGACTTTTATAGTTTAGATTATGTAAGACCTTAGTATATTTCAGTCAGTAAACGAAATTTGCTCCCAAAAAAACACCAGAACACTTACGTTTACGTCACGTGTGATGTAGTGAAGGAAACCTTAAGTTTGCTTTATAGTTCCAATAAAATTTAGACTTCCGGCAAAAACGTCCCGAAGCGTCTTCCACTTTTTCTTGTGTTGCACAAAACTGAATAAACGTGTTTTAATTTTAAGTGAACGTTAAAAATTCTTTTCCACTTGAAAATTTTGTGCGTGAAAGGGTAATAAAATTCGAATTGCTTAGCATTACATTCATTTGTAACAATGAGACAAAAGTCAATTGAAAGGTAATCTTAAAATGAGCTTTTAGAGATTTTGTAATGCACAACGAAAAGTGAAAGACAAGCGCTTTGTAATAACTGATTTAAATTACAAAATTTCAGTTAAGTATACAAAAATTTGTTGGAACAGTTGGCTGCTCATCCCCCCGCACTTTGCCTGACTAAATTACCCGTTTTTAACCATCCATCCATAGTAAAATTACGGAATTTTTTCGCACTAACTTCTCAAAAGAAAACTATCGTCACATTCAACAGAAATAAGGTTTACTAAGGCCTTTGTGAACGGTTGTTTGTACAACTACGTACTATCTTTTGCAGATTGCCTTCCTGATACGTCAATCTTGATGCAAGAAGTTTGGCTTGTTGGGCCATATATTCCATATACGATTGCAACAATAATAAATGATACGTTGTTTACACGTGAACACTGCATTAAAAATCGCCTACTGTGTTTATACCTGCTGGAGTCCCCGATGGGAAGTCACCAGAGCCTGATTACCGCAAGGGCACGCGGGGCACAAGCCCCACCTCTTAGATTTCAGGGGGGCCCAAAATCCCCTTACTTTATCCAACGCCTCCTTAGTATTAAATGTCTAGTGTAAATTATACTAAAATGCCTATTGTGTATTTTACTATTAATACTAACAGCCTACTGTGTATGTTGACGTATATTTTTGTCTTAATAATTTGGTAGCATTGTTATTTTTTTAAATTGATCTTTGCACAAAACTTTTATTTCATTCTGGTATCGTAAGATGTTTTTTACTTGTAACACATAACTGATATGAGAAGGGGGGGGGGGGCGAGGGGCCCTGAAATAGAAATGTGCCCCTTGTCGAATGTCAGAATGATCGGGCTCTGGAAGTCACGGGAGGTCAGTGTGACTGACCAAAATTTTTGATTCGGCATATTTTGTCTAGCCACGCAGCAGATTTGGAGACATCTAAAAATTGCAATAAAGAGTCATTTTGAAATTCAGACAAGGTGTGGCAGTGGCATTTGATCTTTATTTTTTATGGGAAAGTAGGTCATGAGATTTGACCATTTTGAAATTTTGAGCCTTCCAAAAATTGTTCTCTGGATAAAAACTCTTGGTTCAAAGTTGTGCTGTGCTTTTTTAGCAAAATTACTAAAAACCGCATTTCAGTGCGCGATTATTCTTTACAGAAAGACCACCCCTCGGTTACGTTTATATTGATCGTACTGGTACTATGTCCGGTGATGATTCCATAGTTATTTTAGTTGGGATTTTTTCTTTCTTCAGTTCAGCAGCCTCTAAGTATGGTTTTTAATCCACTTTCGCGCGCTTTTAACCTACATCATTTCAGCTTAAATTTTCAGCGATAGCTGTTGATGCGAGGGATGAAAGCGAATCTTAAAATCTAATAACTATTCAAATATTAAATAAAGATCAGTCTAGATGCGTATTTTTTTTTTACCACAGCTTAAAAATTGTAAGTAACAACATGCGTTTAAAGTTCCAAATTGTCGGCCAAAATAGCCTGTATTCACGGTGAATAAAGGTTCATTCTTATGTTTTACATCAGCGTTTCAAGGTTCCACGATAAAAACACTTTTCCGAGGCGCATGAAGATGATTCGTGAACCTCCTAGTCTTTCAAGGAACTACCGGTTTTGAACCAATGGGCAATTTCACGATGACGAACACATCCATTTATCGCAAAGCACTACAAAAACTCCAAATATGTGTGATTATTGCTTTATTGAATGAACTTTTTGAAGAATAAACTGTTACACAAGTAAACTTTGAAGAATTGAGCAGAACCAAATAAAAGAATTTTAATATAATAAAGAATAAAGAAAATTGAGCAGAACCAAAGAATCCCCCCCCCCCGTAACATACGCATGCTATTAGATCTAGCATATTACAGTTCATTCGAGGAATAGCTAGACTGGATGTAAACAAAGATTTGCGCCATTTGGCTTCGTCAATCATTTGTTTTTCTTAGAATAGGAAAAGTTGTTGCCAAGCAGACTGAATGAGAATCCTATTGGTTAACTTTTTTTCCCTTCCAGAGGAAATCCCCAAAAGTAGCATAGAAGCAAATCTTCTGGCAACATGTTTACTTTCAGTCTAGCTTTTCCGCCGATGGACTTCAGGAGCTTTTACAGAATGTTGCGTGCAAAGAAATATTATCAAACTAACATTGCTCTGATGTTTTAGACATATCGTCGCTTTGGAAGAATAACGCTACAACTCAAAAAAATCGAAAATGACATTTTTATATCATTTTGTTCAGAAAAATCGCTCTTTATGATGAACAAGGTTACAACTCAAAAGTGTCTAAAATATCCGCTAGGGAGCAATTTTTGGAGAACACTGATGTAACTCAAACTACTTTCACTCTTTTTAAAATTACGTCATTAGTTAAAATGCCATTGAAGTCAATCATGCTACATTAGAAAAGAGATTAAAATGCGGTTTTTTTTATGCTAGTTTCATTAAAATAGTCGCAATAGTTTTGAGCACAAGCGCGATAGAAGTTTCTGAAAAGTTAAAAATTGCTCTCCTGAAAAATGGGCTTTGAGTTGCAGCGTTATTCTTCCAAAGCGACGATATTCTTTTTCGGACAGATCCAAACTAAATATTCATTGACATTCATGATAGTATGGGCAAATACAAATATTATACCGTTGGAACAGAGACCCTGTTCAAATCTCGTGGAGGCAGTTTGGGTGGTTTCGACTCCCGCATAGTATCCATCATCCTATGAGAAGATCCTTCAGAAGAATTGAGCACACTGTAGGGATCTTCGTCTAGCGGCAGAGGCATCTGACGGCGTTCACCAATTTTTGCATTTTCAATGCTCGGACGCTTTGATACTGAAAAGAGAATCCATATTTCAGGTATTTTCATGAAAAATCTTTCCTCCTGACCCGCGCTTGGTCCTTCGCGCTTGGCCTCAGCAATTCAAAAGTAATTTTTTGAAACTTTTCTAAAAGCAGGCACAATGAGAAGTTATTTTTCGTAGAGTTAAAAGAAAATGAAATTCCTTACTTTCGTAGTTTTATGAAGGAAGAAAAAGATTCATGCTAAATTAAGAAACTAAAATAAACATTTTCTTTTCTGATTTTAATGCAAAATTATAAATCCTACGATGAGTGGAAATTCAGATCAAAATTAAAGAAGTGTCATCAGCGACGA
The DNA here is from genome assembly GCA_038373865.1 of Uloborus plumipes. Taxonomy (NCBI): domain Eukaryota; kingdom Metazoa; phylum Arthropoda; class Arachnida; order Araneae; family Uloboridae; genus Uloborus; species Uloborus plumipes. The sequence goes on from JAXGGA010000018.1 coordinate 215,526, forward strand.
AACGCAAAGCAGGAACGAACCTGCGATCTTCGCGTTTCCAGCGCATCGTTTTAACCAACCGTGCCACTGCGTTTTTATTATTCGATGCTATTCATTGAAGTAATTTGTAATGAACTTTGACAAAGAAAATCAGACATTGGGTCTATTTTTTGGCAATACCCGGCACTATAAGCTTTAAAATGAGGGGTAATTCATTGAATTTGACAAAGAAATAAGGAAGTTCCAGTGGAAACAAAATTGGCTAGAGAAATAACAAAAGATATTTTTAAAATTTGGTCTATTCTAAACTAGACCTGTGGTCGCGTTGTTTATGGTATTTATTCGCTTCCTTGACTGCTAAATAGCTTTGACTTGAATCATTGACAGTAAACAATGAAAGTAAATATTTATCGAATGAAAAAATATTCATATCAAAGATTAATCTAGCGTGACGAAAGCTATTCCAAGGAAAACATTTATTGCTTAAAAAGGTTTAGATAAAAACTGAAAATGTTTAGATATTTTTCAAAATTTGTTGATTGCTAAACTTCTATGACATGCATCTTTAACTAAGAGCTATGAAATTTCAAGCATTCAATAAATGAAAAAATTAGGATTAATTCAGGCGTGATGTACTGGAGAAATTTTTCTCGTGAAAATGCATTTGTTGAGTTTATGCTCCCAAAATTAAAATGTTTTGATATAATTTCGTAACGATTTAAATATCCTATTCAAAACCGTTGAAAATTATTGCGCATGAAATTAGTCGAGTGACAGACTCAAAATAAGGAACAGAGCGGTAACAAACACTTGAAAATATTTCACGCTTTGTGGTTTCGATTAGAAACCTGCTATGGTATTGTTTTTATAAGAAACTTTTTTTTCACTTCATTTGATAACAGATTACGCTTTAGTTTACGTGAACAAATTCGAGTCGCATTGCATAATTTAACCACATTACATCAACCGTAACACAAAGTCATGCTATTTTTATATTTTAAGAGATCACAATGGAATATGGATGATCAGAAAATATTGGGGAAGGAAGTCCTCGATAAAAGTGGGAGATAAGATTTAAAACTTGAAAAATGGGTACTTCAAAATTTTTAAAAACTAATTTTAAAGGAATGCTACTTTTATGCAGTGACTGACACACAAAAAGTTTTAGCTATTGCTTCAATATGGATGAATTAACAAGCGTTTTACTGACAAGCATATACCAACAGCACGGTTATGGCATCCAGAGACTGCAGGTTAGCTCGATATGGAGCTATTTGGAACAGCGAATGACAAAGCTGTAATCAAGTGCCCTGTCTTTGACACAGATTATTATTGAAATGGTAGCTGAAATTAACATAGCACATCAACGAGTGTCCACAAACAGCTCTTAAACGTATAATACCATACGACACAAGGACTTGCTTTTGGAGAATGATTCCAAAACTTTGTTTTGGGCAACCGTAGTGTCCACTCAAGCTCAAAATAGCCTATATTTGAAGTTTTTATACAACTGATTTTATTCATCATTCCGAATATTTGCCTATTGTGTCCCATAAGGTTAAGTCGTTAAAACTTGTCTAATTTTTTTAAGAGTTATTTTCGTAAAAAAAGAATTAAAAAAATATCAAGAGAAATTAATGATTTAATATTTACCTGGAGGCATCTTTGATCTCAACATATCTAATGCTACGATATTTATGACCATTATCCAGCATGAGCAATCAAGTAGTTCCGGGCAGTCTTTGACAAAAGAAATGGCCGATATACATTGACTTTCTAATTTTTTTCTATCAGGATATGCTTTATTGATTTCTTTATTAACATTTGAAGCGAACTTCTTCATATCAAAGATCTGAAAGAAATGAACATTGAAACTCAAAAACAAAAATTAGTTGTAACTCGCAAACGAGAAATTATCACACCATCAATTTAACTCAAAGTTGAAAATGTTAAAATTTCTCTTATCTTAAAAACCGAATGTTATACATAATAACTGATGAAACAAATGAAATACTTGATAAAGCAAATTAGACTCAAACCCGTTTTTCTTGCGGTTTATAGGAACATAAAAAAGCTCAACTTCAAGAATAGCTTCAAAAAATTGTTTTCCCAACACAATTTATGCTGTGAATAAGGTCCGCATAAAGTCTCACGTAGAAACTTTACGAAATATCTAGAAATTTCTTTTTAAAACTAAATCACCTTTGCAGCTACTTGGAATCTCGTCAAGCCTTTTAATCTGATTTAGAAATTTTTTTAAAAATATTTTATTTATATCAGGAACATAATAGACTGGCTATTTTGATCTAAGGTTCCAACACCTTTTCTCCAAAATCAGTCAACTCCGGCTCCACAGCCCCTATTTAGATACGCACTTATTTTACACGTACAAAACTTGTAAGCATTATCCTTCAGTCTGACAGTACGCGAACTTTATTACGGTAAACTGGTTCAAAATTATTTTCTTTAGTTAAAGATACCTCTCATTCATTTTATTGATAATTTTGTCTATATGCTCCTATTAGATTAAAACTTTTGTATACCATAAAGCGGGGTGCATCGAAACAGCGGGGTGAATCTGAACAAAACTTCCCGATCATACAAAGAAATTCTCCATAAATATACGGTCAGGTATGTTTTGACATTTTTTCAGTAAGAAAATATCATTAGTAACAAAATATCATTAGTAAGAAAAATTTACTTTTTTTATTCTCGCAACGTTGCTGGCTTATGAGCAAGGCTGCACGAGGAACGCTTAAAAACATCAAGCTTTCATCTTCTGCAAAGCTTTATATGCCAGTACAGACCTCTTAATATTGAAAAATTAAGAGTGGTATTTTTAGATTGTCTATATCTGAACAACACATTAGAAATGGCATTTTTAAAAAATGTCAAATGAATTCATTGCAATGTCATAGGAAAAGAATTTGCAGGGTGAATGTGAACACTTTGTTCTGTTGCTCCGATTCAAATTTATTAGAAGTAAATGAACGAAGAAAACTAAAATCGAAATATTCCAACCCCAATTCTCCTAATCAAGACTTGGACAAGGTTTTATAACTTTTTACCGCTTTTGATAAACTGCACCTTGGAATGCGAGAAAATTCCAGATTAAAATAATATTTGCTCCAGGAGACTTCTGTATGACTTTCACGTATTTTAAGTACACTGAAGTCATGTACATACAACGAATACGTGGGAGAGATTTTACAGGAGGGTGTCTGAAACCCGGAGATTAAGAAACCAAAGAGATCCCAGAAGATGTTATGAACAAATCTTAGAAGACGCTACTGCTCGTTTCAAGAATAAGATAATTTTTGTGGACGACATGAGAAACTTGAATTTATACAAAATCTCTGCTTTTCAATTCATATTTTCTAAAAAAAATTGATTTTTTCATGAACTCAAAATTTTTGTGTTGAGACTAATCATACGTTTACTCAGTATGGAAAATACATCTTTTTTTGACAGTATATGTTTGTTACTTATTCTCCCCCATCAGTAAGACTTTATTAGACCTATAGGTTGAAAAAAATGTGTTGCGATTGACCCTCTCAACGGGGTGAATCCGAACACTGGTAAAAAGTTATTTAAAAAGTGTCCAGGATGTTTTGTTTTTGCTTGGAATATCAAGAGCAAACCAAGACCGATATTTGTACTCGAAAAAACTGATCAAAGCTGAAAAGTCTTATGGTACTGAAACACCACAAGAAAAACAGGTTTACATGTAAAAATAGTCTTTGTGCGAGAATTGCAGCACGAGCTCTGGAGGGCCAAATGAGATTTAAATACTCGTGCTCTGCTAGTCCCGAACCGTAGAATCTTATGTCGAAACTATGAGAACAGCCCCACGAATGTGTTCCATTCGCAACTTTCAAATAAAAGGCATTCTGGTTGACAGTTGCATTTTGTGAACACAACAGATTGAGACTTCGTAAATTCATTCTTAAATTTTCAATTTAAAGAAGCTTCATTCTATTGCAAAGAAAACTTATTTCATATCTCGACTCGTAAATATGCATTCCCTCAGTCAGTCTGAGAATTTTAGAAACATTATGATCAACAATTAACATCGAAACTTTTCTGAAGCGAGCCATCAGGTCACTGATCCAAGAAGAGACACCTCTACATATTGAACACTCCTTAGCTACTACAAAGATTGCGGTTTTCTTTTGGGCAAGCGTAGACAATTTCGCTCTGTATTGCAATCTATGTAGCCTAAGGCTGAAACATGAGCCGTATCAAGTAAAACCAGGTATCATTTTTTGAACTATTAAGACAAGTTCGCTCACACATACTTGCAACTGTTCTTAACCGCGGAACGTAAAATATTACAGACATGTCAATTTGGGAAATGAAAAATAGATGTATCTGGAATAAATGCTTCACTTTTTTTAAACCACATATTAAATTCTAAGCGGGAGAGGCGAGTTTTCTTTTTTGCAACTTAATTGCAAGGTGGAGTATAGGCAACTTCAATTATATTTAGGTTTTATTTCGGAAAGAGCGCACTGGAAGTTTTTTTTTCACGAGATCCAAGGAAAACTGATCGGTTAAACTTTATTCCCTTTTAGCACAAAATTTACTTGAGACATTTCCTTCAAATTTACCCTTTGTTTTCAATGCGACGGAACGTTGGAAAATCTACTTATTGTAACTACATTGTGAAACCTGTGCTGCTATCTTTAAAAGGTCGATTTTCAAAATATTTGACTTAACGCCGTTTGGAAATATGGTCTTCAGTTATAGCATCCTAATTTTATTTACAAAACCAAGATAATTACTTCTAAAACAATATTTGTGCTGGGAAACTCATTTTTACAAATTTTAATGAATATATACATTTCTGATTCAAACACAAATGTTTTTATAACGACAGCCGACTAAATCCGCAATGAGGCTAATAAGTAATAAAACTTACTTTCATAGGCTTTTCTATTTCAAGCAGTCCACCAGCCATTATAACATCGCTGGATATACTATTCTCTTCAGTTTTTATTTCTTTTACATATACATTTGATTTACTGACTCGCTTAACCATTATGTTGCCAGCTTCGTCCATCTTAATTTTTACTCCCTGTAAAAATAACCATGTGAGAAAGAGAACTTTGAAACCGAATTATGCTTTAATAACAAGTTGAGATCTACTTACATGGCCAATGTGTTTCTTAATCTCTTCGGTTTTCGCGTCTCGCAATGGATTGTCAAAACCACAAAGTCCAATTCTGAAATACAAGTACAGTTGCTGGTTCAAAAACATTTGAAAATTGAAATAAACTACAAAAATAACAACATTTCTTCGATAAGAGTGGAATTTTTTGGGAGGGGAATACCTCGAAAAAATTTAAAAATACGATTGGAATATTTTTATGGAAGTTACTCTGTAGTTTTTCATCATTATCTAATACTGAATAAAGCAGAAAACCAGAATTTTTTAAAGACATTAATAAGTTTAACTTCTATGCAGATAATTTTTCTTTATATATATTCATGCTAAAAATTATTCGAATTAAGATCTGAAATCTCTGCTCAGGGCTCATTCAAATAAATTCTTACAAATGTCGATTTTAATTAACAGTGCTGGAAATAGAAACTTTCAGCGTAATGCATGGCTAGTGTTTATAATGCAGCTACTTCACTGCTTTATAATTTGTCTCAACAATATATCTTAAAATAATATAAGCCTGGTAAATAGGTTGGGCACACGAAATCTTTAAAGCAGGATTAAAATGTGCCCAAATCATAACTACAATACATTAAGAAATTATATTCCTAACTCCCCTATCCGCCATCGAGTCCACAATTTAAAAGAATATTCAACCAATATCTTTTTTGAAGTTTAGACATTTTCCCACAGCTTTTCATTAAGCACTTTGGGAAGCTTTAAGTACGTCAATAAAAACATAACGCAATCAAGATGACAAGTCTTAGCTTATATTGCATCTTCATTTAGGTAAGTTATTAACTTAACAAGGTCTTAAAATTTACCTGTAGCCATCAAATCCATCATCGGAACCATTTATCGTAAGAACAGGAGCACGAGCGTAGGCTTTGGCAACGCGCCTGTTTCTTTCCATTACTATCATTTTGGCCCATATCTCATCATCTATTTGTTTCCACTTGTTCAAGACCTCTTGTATGTGATCCTAAAAAATAAAAGTCAATTTAAATTTCATGCTTCTCTAACTTAAGTATACAAGGTTACAAACACAATTCATGTTCTCCCTGACAGTATGAGAGGAAATACTTCATTCTAAAGCAAACCAAACTCGTTATAAACCTAAATCTTAGCCATAAAGCGGTAAGTAACCGCCCCTAAGCCAGGGCTTAGGCAGAAACATGCAGTAAACCACCAACTATTATTCCATCTATGGACGGCTTTTTAGCACTCGTCAGCATAGAATAGGAAAGTACCCGAGTTTGAGGCAGAAATCCTTTTTTGGAACAAATCTTAGCTACTTGTATGTAAATTTAAAATTAACTTTTGTGATTTATTCTTGAAATGTTAACGGGGTATGGAAGGTATATTAAAAACAAGAATTACCAATACAACAACGAGTTAAGACAAAGAATACACAAGTTGCATCCCAAATGTTCGATATGTGAACAATTCCTAATTGAGTAGGTATGTCTAAAGTCTAATACCTGTTTCACTCGTTGAAACATGTAAAGATCAATGGTAGTTCATTTTCCAACAAGATAGTGCACCCCCTGTATCTGACAAACTTTTTCATAGGGTTATTTTAAAGATCTTGTGCCCTATGTATAACATTTACAAGACTTACTGTAACTTAAGGTCGCAGCCACATTTTATACTATTAATAGCGATATTTTACAGCAAGTGAAACAGTTATGAATGACCCATTACGAAAGGCTCTTATAAAAAGGCTCATTTGGAAAACTAATTGTACAATTTATTTCTCGAGTAAAATCAACGTTGTTGCTGTAGTGACAATATATTTTGATGAGGCTTACAAAAACTGGAAGGAATTGTGATACTCATTATGTGAAAACTGCTGATTTTATATTCCAAATAAAAATTTTTTAACTCTTAAATTTAATAATGTTACGAAAGCTTAATATTTTTCAGTGAAATTTAGGCCGCGTAAACGGAAATTCTGAAACTATCGATTTTTAAACAAATGCAAAAAAGCGGGACACTTTAAAATTAAAAATGTTTCTAAAATAAGTTTTATAAAAATTCAAAATATTACGTGAAACGGCATAAAAATTTGCAGCCAAGAGGTCCGATGCTCAACTGAAATAATTTCACTCTCAATAAAAAGTGGCTTCGAATCGTGTGCAAAATACTTGATTACGCGACATCGCGACATTACTAGAACATTTACTACTCAATAAACTAGATGCGTGCCTATGCTTACGTCCCCCAACCCCTTGATTTCATAAGATTGTTTTTGAAAGGCCGCAGTCGATTTCCTTGCTTTTACAGCATAAATTTAATGTTCTCATTTTTGTCTCGAATGCTTTTTCCCGAAAACCTCTATATCTCGAACTTTGACGACTCATTTTTGAATTTCATCTCCAGCCACCTTTATCAATGATTTGAGACAAAAATCATCTTCTGCACAATCATTCTAAGAATATGTTCTTACTTAAAAGTATGCCTACCGACACAATTAGTAAAACGTGGATTCGCAACATGTCTTACGGTAAAATATTCAACAATATCAATACAAAACAATTTATTAAGTATTAAACTTGGTTCAATTGCTTATTTTTGTAAATTTTATCACAACCTCTATCTCGAAACCTCCGTATCTCGAATTTCTTCTGTCCCGTCATATTTGAGATAGACTGGTTTGACTGTATATGCATGCACTGTAGGGTGATTCAAAAAAATTTTTTTTTTGAATTTCCCTGGTCTTACCCCGCAGTTTTTTTACACTATTCATGAATGTGATGTATGTAAAATTTTAGCTCAATTGAATAATATTTAGAGGTCGCTCAACGCGATCGAATTCTGTTGAAAATTAGCAATTTCGAGACTTGGAGTATATAGCTTCATTACCCGAAATATTATTCTTCATATAAAATGGAATAACTTAAAACATTAGTTTACTCTACTAAGTAATTAGTGAATAAAATAATAGCTCAAAGTGAGTTGTAACGACTACCCCCCCCCCTCCCCCGCTCCAAAGCTGCATTATCTCTTACCTGAGTTTGGGTAGAAAATGCAGCTGCAAGCTCGGGCTGTGGTTTCTGTTTTCTTTTCGGTTGTTTGATGTGTATGAGTTTATTTGGCTAAAACACCTAGTATCCACTCTAGAAAGGGCCCAGTATAGGTGACAGAAAGCCACTTTGATAGTAGCTGCTACAGTACAAAGTATGGGTCAAAATGGGGAGGATTTGACAACGTCCATAAAACGGTAAATGCAAACTATTCGCTCTGAATTAGCCGTTAACTTATAAAAGTCGTTTAAATCTAGGACTTCCTTTGATAGTTCACTGGAACGAAACACTTATGCAAAATATATTGGGAAAATAAAGGAATATCGGTGGGTTTCATACCAGTATTAGTATCAGGACCACAAGCATTGATGATTTACTTCTGGGTTCTAGTAAGTTAGTCAGGCATTGGAATTGCTACGGAAAATGCTGCTATATGATAACCAGTTAGATTAAATGGGAACTTACTGAGCTCGTACGTGGTATGTGTTTCAATTCGACATGCATTGCCGGTACTAAAGTTGGAGCATGTTTGAACTTGGGGAAAAAAAACTAGGGAAGCCACTTTTATATTGTGCTTTCCGCCATTATATTTTAGACATTGTGTTTTCTGTGGTATTTCAACCGAAATCTATTCTACTCTTGGTCTCTCGGTATTTTAACCGATAAACCAAGAAATAGGTAGAATTGGGGTATTTGATTGCGTGCAATGTCAGATGCGATGTTCAAGCAATTGCGTGGTACCATTCACTGCCATTGGATCTACAATACTGCTTTTTAAGCGGTTTTAACAATCATAGTCCAGAATAAAACATTCTAATTTTAAACCTGGAGAGAGGAACGAGGTTGGAGTTGGTAGCACATTCAGAGCAACGTGCAACTAGTAATGGAAGTTGCGCTAAATTAACTTCTGATGACCCATGTAAAAGAAGTGTCCAAGGAAGATACTAGAGCTTAGTGCGATTTTCTTGAGCAGAGCACCTTCTCTTGGTGCATGTTTTCGTGTCCCAGGAGTGGTTCCTCGTGTTATATCTGTGTTAAAGATTCTTTATGGCTTCAAGTTATGGATATTTCCCAACCAGTTCAAACTTGCAGCTGGACAAACAAAAGGTATTCGTAACATATGAATGATTTCTTTCACATTCTTATCGTTAATGGGAAAGAATATCTAAGAGTTGGGTTCCCAGCAACCCTTTTTGTGCTATCACTAAGAAATGATTTGGAATATTTTTAGCGTCCTTATTCATGTAAAGAAGAAACTCAAAATATATCAGCTGTTTTATCCTGAGCATTCGAATCTTTAAGATAGCTACCGACAAGGCTTTATACTACCAAAGAAACTGAGGATTGTAAACGACAATACGGAGCGTGGCATGGCCCTTATTGAAGCATTTGTTAAGACTATCACTAACGACGAAAAACAAAGACAGTGTCTTCTTCAAGTGGTACAGGAACACAGAAAAGGTTTCAAAGTTTGCAAAAAAGTAACCTTAAAAAGTATTGCAAGAATTAATGAGCGAATTACTATATATTTAATGTATTTAAATTTGTTTTTTATATTTTTTCCGTATTTGATTAGTTTTCATACTTTTCTGGATTTCATTGGTTTTTCAGATATATACTCTTAGTTCATTTTGTGATTGCACGTTTTTTTTCTTCGGAGATATAAAAAAGCAATAAACTTTATTATTATTATTATTTACGTTCGCATTTGTGCCACTATCACAAAATTTGAAGTACTCCTAAATGTAAATATAGTTTACTAAAATTTTGGGCGAATAATTCAGTGTATATAAAGGGCCTAAATAAGACGGTAAGACGAATAAAAATGCAAAGGCTACTTTTTTTCTATAGATATCATTTACGATCACGTTTTTGTCAATATCACGAAATTTCAAGGCGTTTGAGCGACCTCTAAATATTAATATATTTTGCCAAAATTTTGCACAAATAATCAGTGTATATAATGGCACAAAATAAGAGGGTAAGACTCACAAAAATACAAAGTTTATTTTTTTCCATACATTTCTGAATCACCCTAATGCACTGTGATCTCTATTTACTAAAACTTTTCAGATGTAGGTGAAACAAAAAGGCTTGCTTGGTTCGCTATTCGCTTAGTTTCATTATTTTTGCGGTTCTTTATCACTCAAGTGCGCATCGAATGAAATTCTTTTAAATCTAACCTTTAGGATGAACATGTTGGAATCTCAATGTCCTGATTAGTGTAATGAACATCAAAATAAAAACATCTGCAACTCTTGAAAACCATTCACAAAACTAAATCAAATTTTATTGAAAGGGAAAAACTGAATAAAGAAGTTCGAGCTTGATTCATGTTTCTTTAATTTTAAACTATATTTTAGCTCCAGGTACTCAATATTTTTCATTTAGATCAAAATTCGCATTATTTCTTACATTTCGCATAATTAAATATATTATATTGTTAGCTTGTGTTACTTTAATAATTTTGACTATCTTACCCAATTTACGCATCCGTAACAATTATTTTAGTACTTAAGATATTAGCAATTCAATCAAGCAGTTTCATTGCCACTTCCAGTTCATCAACTACCTTTCCTAGGCACAACTATACCCGTTTTTAACGTAGCGATGTCCCCTATTTGTAGACAGCATTAAGAGTTTGTTTTAACTGATGCAGCTTTAAATAATCCAAACAAAAGGGGAGAACTTATCAAAAAATGCGTAAACATCGTGTTTACAACCTATGCCCGATTTGTTGAATTTAATGGGAAATTATTTCCAAAATGAATTCTAAAGGGATTGGAGTAAAGAAATTCCCCTCCTCCCAGGAGAAGTCATTGAATCTAAAAACCAGTGTTTAAGTTGCATAACTAACAATATTAACAAAAGAATTAATTGTAGTTATACAAACTTGTAAGTTTTAGTTGCTAGCTAACTTTATGGCACTCTTAGTAAAATGTACCAAAGTGATTGTTAAGAGATTCCTTTTAAACCTGAATGTTTTTAATGTCTTCGAAAAATTACAACTTAAGAATTTATCCAATATACTTAGTGTAACTTACGTAATATTTTGAATATTAAAAAATGAAGATTTATAGTTTTGATAAAGAAATTCAGCACGTGAACAAATATTCAGTTGGATTGACACAAACAAGGACCTCCCTTTCTGAAGATAAATGTGGTTGCTGATTGTTGATAACAAATGGAAACACACATTGCTCTACAATGAATGTTTGAATAACTATTGCGACACATGGTGAATTACATTGTGAACCGCTGTCAAAATTTGAACTACAAGCGTGATTGATGATGTTGCTATCCAAATTAGCTTTTCAAATTGTGTCGAAAAAGTCGGACGTTATACTTTTATAATATTCTGCAAAAGAAAATGGTTCAATTGAAATGTGACAGCAATGTATTCTGCAGCTATAAATTCCTTATTTAACAGTCAACATACCTTGGTGTAATTGTTTGTAATTTTTACTTATATTTTAAAGAAATCGATTTCGAAAGGCTTCCAGTGGTCCCCATGTGCGGTAACAGCGGTACAAGACATAGAGGTACACTGCTGTGGGAAAGCAAAGGGCTGTACCAGGCCCGTCATGGGGGGGGGGGGGCAGGGGGGTCATTCCCCCCCCGACTTTGCGAAATCAATGTATTTACATATAAGTGGGCGTGGTTTGTTTTCTGGTGAAATTGTATTTGGTTTTTACCCTCCCCCCCCCCCCGGAAAACCTTGAAATGACGTCCCTGGGCTGTACCAGCAGAAATGAGTGACATATTGGAAGAAATTCGTTTATATATGATTCCTGAAAAATTAAATGTGGCAGTAACTAGTCTCCACGTCCACTGCCAAACATTCAAATTTAATAGGGTAAGTGCTCCAGTAGTCGGTCATTTAAGAGATCTTTTGTTGATCTTGGCTAACCTAGAACTTTCAGCAATCAATACAGCAACAAAAACAAGGTAAAACTTTAGAATGAACCTTTCTGATAGTGAATCACCTACTTGTTTCAGAAATTAAAAAAAAAAATGTTAAAATCCAAGCTGTTGTCAACACTAGTAAATGCTCCAGTAGTCTGCCACAGAATCATCTTTGCTGAAAAAGAAGCAGAATCGCAATCTTGGATGACGGGCACACCATTCAAAATGAAATGACTCCTTACTAATTCAAAAAAGGTACCGAAAACTTTACTGCCACTGGTTGATGATTGAGGATAGGTACATGAATGTGTGAATGCGTCATATTTCATTTTGAATTAAAAATGTAATATTTATGAGGAGTTTCATGTCATTGTGGCCGACTACTGGAGCACTTACCCTATGTCACTAATTTTTAGTTTTCGAATAGAAAATTTCCATTTGTCTCACTGTACATAATGCTTTGTGCCCCACACTCCCTTAACCATTGTTTATTGCTGAGATGAATTATTAGCAATTCTCACGCTTGCATGAAAATTCAATATATAAAATCTACTAACTTGTATGCATTAAAATGCTCTTTTTTAAAGTCTGCTGGGTAAATTGTCTATATTTAACAGATTGTTTTCGAAATATGAATCAGCCAGGGGGGAAAAAAGCATCCGATTGTTTTTGGTTCTGTATCAGACACGTAATGAATTACACAAAATTATTACATCTTAACATCCCAAGTTATAAAACCAAGCACAAGTGTGCATAACAAACTGTGCCCCAATCATACCAAAAACTAAATTATTACAATTACTTTATTAATAAATTCATTTACGGCTGTATTCTCTGAAAATAACCGGAAAATTTCCAGGTAAATAGCCGTGCATCTGATGGCTAAACTCTAATTTTATCTGAATGCTCAAAAAACGTTAAGAATTTAAGAAAAACAACTTAGTTCTACAACCGATTAGATGCAGTTTTCGGGACCGAAAACTATAATTCTGCACTTGGATTTTTAGATAACTCATTTAGCCTTGTAGCAAAACTTCATTCTGAGGAAGGGTGGAGTATATGACAAAGCAACGACGCAGGTATTTCAAATCCGCTGGATTTGCTCTATTAGTCACGATTTATAATGACACGTTCACTTTCAAGAAAATGCATTTCCTTAATTTTTTTCGACTCAAAAACCTAAAGGTTGAACAATAGCGAGATTTCGACTCCAGCCACACTGGAAGAATCGGAAAATGGGTCACGGGGAGTGATCAAGAACCTGTGGAACTAGTAGAAGCATTCGGATATGTAATGCATGGAATGAAAAAAAAAAAAAAACCAGAAAGTGGTTAAAAGGTTGGCAAAAAAAGCGGTTAAAGAAAGGAAAAGTCGCGTGAGCAAGGGCTTAATCGTTGGTGAAAGTTTCAGAAGCTGTTTACCGCAAATTGTAAATTGATGCTCTCTTTTGTGAATTAAGTTCATTGGTTGCTTTTACTGGCTCTAAAAAGTGGGAAGGTAGAGGAATAATTCATTTCCTGGTTCTTTGTGGTAATTTTCGTTAAGTTCATGCGGATGTAATAAGGTAGTACTAAGATTTTAACTTTTAAATTGAATTGCTTTAAACTAATAGAAAATTTCGGCGAAACGATGCTCTAAAATACTTTTTCTGAACAGTTATAAAATATTATTCAGTAAAGGAAAAGTAAGCAGTTCGAATCCTGCAAAATATTAAGAACACAGCTGCTAGAGACAGGTTACAGATTAATCATACGATCATTACAGTTGAAAATGAGTAGTGCAATAAATCCAATTTAAGATGAACTATTTAAATTAAGATTCTCCCTTTCAAGACACAAGCAAGTATATAAAGTAGCTATTTACAAGCCAAGCAGTAGTTTACTGGCCCACCAATAGGACTGAAGTCCTAAGGTTAATACACTAGGTGGCCAAAAGTATCCGGACACTTTCAAAAATTCACATTTTTACATATAGCTCGAGAAATAAGTGATCAATTGTTCTTTAACTTTAGTCATACAAAATATAGGCTTCACCGAACATTTCCAAGTTGAAATTAAATTACCCTTGCATTTGGGGGACGACAATAAGGGGGTTGAAAGCAAAACCGCTTTTTGACCATAACTCTTCGAAAATAGCTGGGAATAAGCTATCAATTTCAGTAATTAATTAGCATACTACGTATAATTACTGTATAAATTTTTATGAACGTACCACTCTTACTTCTGAAGATATGAAACATTTTTGAAAAAACGGCAATTTTATTTGAAGGGTTTTTGCTCATAACACGCAGAGTTTTTGATCAAACCTTATCACAACTTCAGGAAAGATGACAAAATACAAGAGAAATAACATACTAAAGCGGTAAATAAAAATATTAAAAATTCGATGAGATATGAACGTTAAAAGGAAATAATTTTTCACGGCGCATGCGCGAACGACAGAAATTTATAACTACAAAAATATTGTAGCCTGATTTATACTGCATCTTATAAAAAAAGTTTCAGTTGAATATCATGAAAAATGAAAAAGATATCAGCGATCTAGTGAGCTGTATTTCATTCATTCGCAGACAATACATAAATAGTGTGGGTCTGTCCACAAAGAGCTATTTTTAAATTAAAGGTTATTGCGTCGTCGTTCAAAACCAACGCTTCAGAGGGTGTCCGGATACTTTTGGCTACCTACGTATAAGGTCTTTTTGGCCGAATAAACGAAATGTGACTACAATGCCGAATATAAATTTTCAAACTGTATACAATTTAACATTGAAAAAAATGATCGATTGTCAGCACACTATTTGTGGACAACCCCTTGCGATTTATGTTTTGCCTGCGAATGAATGAAATACAGCTCACTAGATCGCTGATATCTTTTTCATTTTTCATTATATTCAACTGAAACTTTTTTTATAAGATGCAGTATAAATCAGGCTACAATATTTTTGTAGTTATAAATTTGTCGTTCGCGCATGCGCCGTGAAAAATTATTTCCTTTTAACGTTCATATCTCAACGAATTTTTAATATTTTTATTTACCGTTTTAGTATGTTCTTTCTGTTGTATTTTGTCATTTTTCCTGAAGTTTTGATAAGGTTTGATCAAAAACTCTGCGTGTTCTGAGCGAAAACCCTTCAAATAAAATTGCCGTTTTTTCAAAAATGTTTCATATCTTCAGAAGTAAGAGTGGTACGTTCATAAAAATTTGTACAGTAATTATACATAGTATGCTAATTAATTACTGAAATGCATAGCTTATTCCGAGCTATTTTCAAAGAGTTATGGTCAAAAAGCGGTTTTTCTTTCGAACCCCCTTCTTGTCGTCCCCCAAATGCAAGGGTAATTTAATTTCAACTTGGAAATGTTCGGTGAAGCCTATATTTTGTATGACTAAAGTTAAACAATTGATCACTTATTTCTCGAGCTATATGTAAAAATGTGAATTTTTGAAAGTGTCCGGATACTTTTGGCCACCTAGTGTATTTGGCTATGATAACATACAAGCTAAAAAGTCTTAAAACTAGGTATTATTGAAAATATAGAAAAATATGTACCAGCAAAAGCTCTATTAGTTTACGTTATGTATAGGTTGTAACGAGATACTGATTTATAAGCTTCAGTTTACAACACTTCTACCCCAGTTAAGAGTATATAAATTTAGTATAATATAGAAAATAACATATTAAAACAGTACTATGGCTAAGTGGTTACAGAATGAATTTCCAGACAAATAAGAGATTCTTTCGTTTAGTTTCCAGCAAGGAAATTTCTCTACAACAATTGTATTTACATAATGTAATTATTTTTCATAGTTCCTATTTTTCTCTGTGGTTGAAAAACAGTTGAATCGTATACCGTCACCCTTTTGAGTTTTTCTTAAACTATCATTCGTGGGTGATAAGAGTTTCACAACTGGAATTTGAGAATGCTTAATTATTGACCGAAAATCTAAATTCAATGATCTTGTCCCAAAACTCGCACAACATTAGTTGACATTTGTGCGTAATGACTACATATAATCAGTACAGACATTCTTAAATCTGGTAATTTAGATAAAAATATTTCTAATTACTACAAACCTAACCAATTTATAAATGTTGTGCTTTTTTATTCGCAAATAAATTGAATAAAGTATTGCGTAAAACTTATTTCTACAAACTCCCACCGCTCTTCGAGATATGTATTGTTGAAGAGTTATTTCAAATAAAAAATTAAATTTCGATTTTAAATATTTTTTTTACAGTAATTCAGGATATTTTCGAGCCACTTCCATTTTTCTCTTCATTTCCAAGCCAAATGAACTGAAAAATATAAAGTCCCGGTAATCATGGGCGCCGGCAGGATTTTATGCTGGGAGGTGCGCACCCATTATTTTTTAAACTAATTTTTACTTTGATTTTTTTTTAAATTTTATTTAGTATAAACACTTATTTAAAAAAAAATGTAAATGAAAAGAGTTTTTCCGCCAGAAGCCAGGGGCTGCAAGCCCACGCCGGTAATACATTCTTCTGTCAAGGGCATAATAGATTTCTGCTTCATTAAAATATACAATATCAAAAATATGAACTGGCCCCAAGTTATCTCAACTGATTCTAAAATACCCTGAACGACTGCACTCCTACAGTTTTTAGAAACTAAAATGCTATGCATTCAAGTTTTAAGTAATTGGCTCCGGGCTCAGAAATCCGTTATTAAGCTTGAAGGCACATTCGACCTTCTTCCAGTCACGATCCGGTTTATTCATAATCATTGGCATTCCGAAGCATCTAAAAAATAAGGTATTAATTATCCGAAAGGAAACACCTTTCGGAACGAATTTTCAATTTTCCCATCGACAATGTTCGAGCATCGTGATTTAATGGGTAAATTATTGCCTATCAGGATATTCAGGCATACTTCGGATTATGATAGCATTGTTCAACTAAATTGGACCCAAAACAAAGATTAGTTTGAACAATAGAGATCTTTTACAAACAACCACTTCCAGTGATGCCAAAACCCCGCTACTGGTACTACTTAAGATTATTAATGAATTTCGATTCAGATAACGTTATTAGGTGCTGCGAGAAAAATGTCTTGCCAATTAAATACTTATCACTTTCATCTGAGTACCTTAAATGAATGGCATTCATATTAGTATGTTTAGAGTCTTTACATATGGTTTATATAGCTTAGTAATTATTTCTGATAATTGCTAAGCCCTTATAGTTCCAACTTGTGTAAAGTGACAACCTATGAACCTTTTATTTTATTAAAAGATGTGGTTGCGTGTGTGTGTGCGCGAGTAAAGAGTTACTTAACACAATTTTTATAAGAAAAAAATTAAAAAAGATTATATTTTATAAAAAATTAGAAATTTCTTCCCTTACTATTTATCATTTCGCTAAAACTAATTACATTAAGTAGAAAAACAAATGTATCAAAATATTGGTTTTTGGTAGAAAACTTGTGTTCATGAATATAAAAACAGTATTTTAAACCGTACGTAAAAACATAAAAAATATTTTATCTTCTCCATACACAGTAAAACACTGTATACCCATAATTCTGTTAAACATTATCTTGTAATTAAGAGTAGTTTTTAAATGAAGGTGCAGGTTTTTATTGAAATTTTATGACTAAGTACTAATTTACTTTATGTTTAATAAAAACGTCAAACTGATAAAACTGTTTAAAGACAAGTCTAAAAAACAATTAAGCTGAAATATTCAAAATACTGCACTAAATTTATATTAGTATGTTTCAAAACTACACTAGAGCTGTACTAAAAGAGCAAAACTAAATTTTAGGTAAGATATTTTAAAGAATTTCTTCTGCCTTTTGAAAAACCGTGTTGAGTCCTTTCAGAACAAGAATATGTGCAAAAGAAAATTAAATTAGATTTGTTATTTTAGTTCTATTGACGTCATTTTGGAATTAAACCAGCTGTGTGATGCAAAGTAATAAATAATTTGATTCTGTAGCTCAGTTTTTTTTTTTTTGGATTTTTTTCCAAAAGTAGAATTTTAGAATTACGAAGCCAAATCTTTTGCAAATACAATATTGGTATAAAGCACCATTTTTAAATTTGGTGTAAGTCTGGTTCCATGACGTTGTACTTAAAAGTATGGTCAGGATGAATAGAAGTTGCGTTATTATTCCTTTAAAGCTGAGAAAATACAAATAATGATTTCACTTTTATGAATCTAAAACCAATTCATATCTATTAAAGTCTTCAAATGTTGAAATTAGAAAGATTTTTATAATTTTGAGAGGGGCAATTTTCCTTATAGAAATCTTTTTTCAATTAGATCGTTGAAATTTATTTAAATCGCTCTCTTAACGGAAATTAAAATTTTACATAAATCTGCATCTACAGGGCTTATTTAACTCAGAAAACTTAACATTACATTGCAGCGAACTCTTAGAAAAAAAAAAACAGACCATCTTATGAAAAAGCAGCGAGTTGACAGAGTTGGTGTATTACATCTTATGAAATGTTAGATAAAGCAGAAATCATAAGGGCGATTCTCTGTAAACTGGTAATTGGCTGTCCGGACTGAGTATTTCAAAAATAATAAAGTGTAATAAAGTAATTATCGCTCTTAATACAAGTAAAGCATCAATACTTTGTGGCCCAATTGTATTTGGAGTGATAACAATTTAATTTTTTTTTTTCTAGAAATTATCTATGCGCCAAAAACCGTCCCCTGGCTGTCCCAACCCCATAGTCTGACTGTTAAAGATAGTATTTCAAAAAACCTATTAACACTACATAAATTTGGCAATTAATATCTAAAAATAGAATAATGAAGGTATATTTTTCTTATGAAATAAGGTATAATTACGTATTTCTAAAACTTAAAATTGTCATGTAAATTCTGTCCGGAGTTTTTTCAAACAGTCCCCTGCAACAAATTCAAAGCTGTAATACGAAAAATCTATAACTTTTGCAAATTCTTTTTGGCATGAAGTAATCAGTGTGAATTTGTCGAAATCGCCGAGAACGGTGTTGAAACGCTACTTTGCTTAGTTTGAGAGCCACATTTGTGCTGAAAGTATGCATCGTGATCGTTGCGAAAACAGTCCTCTGGGAAGTGATTTTATTAATGTCAATTAATTTAAATATAAAACATTAGTCATTATGTCCACGATTTGTGCTTCAATTTATAGGTAGTCTCGTAACTAATTATGTTCCAATAGTTTTGCAGATATTACGCAACAAAGAGCAAAAACAGTCACCTGGCACAGTCCCCTGCCTAGTTATACTAGGCGGGGGACTTACCCTCCATCATGATTTATCAGAAAAACACAAACTTCAATTGGCCCTCTTTCAAACTAAAGTAATAGATTAATTTTCTGAGCAATAGTATTATAATTATACGAACATTTCAAAAAACCGTGCCCGGACAGATTTCGTGTGAAAAATGACGAGTTTACAGAGAATCGCCCATAAAAGAAAACTTGTACGTCCAAACTAATGGACAAGAGTACCCAGAACTGCACCATTGAAAGTTTTAGAGGGCGTTTCTACAAGATTTTGGGAGGGGGGCGTTTTGCTCTATGGGTTGATGAGCCCCCAAAGCGTCGTATGCCATTGACGAAAATTGTGCATCAAATACTCGATCAAAATTTTTAGTCGAAAAGAACCTAAAGACACTGATTCAAATTTACCAAAACAAAAACATTAGCAACAATTAAATCAGTTTCCGTAAAATTTAACATGCAGCAATATATTAAAGCATTTTCCGCTGAAAGAGCCTTGATCAGTATTTCCGGGAACACAAAAATAAACCAAGACTCACTGCTTTTAAGCTGTAGATGAGTTACGCAGACAAGGTCGCGAACTATTGCGTTAAAACCGGACTAAGCGGCAGCACCTAAGATCGACCTACTTTTGGAAGTGCACGTTTGGCAAGTTTAATCCTTCGACCATGTCTATCTTCATGACAAAGGCGTAATTTAACCATTAGCGTGACGGCTGCAGGATGAGATTGGAGTTATTTCTTAAAGACGAACACAATGCTTCAATCATTAACTCGATTTCTTTTGATAATGCATTTAAATATCTAGACAGGATGACTTCATTCTAAGCGCTTCAGCCTTTATTAGTAGGTGCGAAATTTTTATGATCGCAATTGGCGCTTTAGAAGTATTGTGTGAAAAGTTTGAATCTAAGTACCTTATGACACTTCATTTGCTGTGTGAATTAGAATACTAGTTCAATCCCTAATTTTTATCTTCCAATTAAATTCTCCTTAGACGGGTTGCAAAAATTTAAGTAATCAATTCTCAGTGTTACAACAGAACATCTATTACCATTTTTGTTTTGTATGTGATCAAATTGGGAATTTGAGTCCAACTCATTATGAACTAACCAGAAAATGCCAAATATAATTACTGCCTATTTTGAAACCACAGAAGTAAAACTTTCAAAAAATTTACTGTATGGCATAAAATGTCCTATTTTATAAAGAAGCTGCAGTTACTGATATAAGATGGTACAAAAGCTTTCTAAGTGATAAGGGCGACATAACATAAGTGCAAATACATACAAATTAGATTTACCTCGCAGATAAAAGAATGCAGCTTAGTTCAACAGACTGATAGCACAAGTATACAAATTTTCGCAACTCTTTATTATTAGTAACTGCTAGATAAAATAATTTACTAAGAAGTATCCAAAGGTTCAAGATGCTGCTCAGTCACAAAAGTGCAATTTAACAAAACACACAACCAGCAACACGCTGCTTTGACTTAAATTTGGATTAAGTAATCATTTTAAACATTAACGAAATTCGATAATTTGTAATTCGGATATTCTATAAGATGCATTTTATCAACATTTATTCAAAATTAAGCATTTACAGCAACAACATGCGAAGATCAAGCAGGACGCTTGCATCAGCGAAATCGCCAAAACCTTAGATTTTAATTCTTTGATTCAATTAGTTTACTCCAATGCTTAGGCCACGACAAGCAATTTCACCGCAGAGACTGAAGCGAAGCAGGTTTCAGATATAGGTTGATCGCCGGAAGTCATCTCATGACCCGTGCGACAATCAGGCCATACTTTTACTTTCAACAACATTTCCATTGAAGAAAAAATCTTATTAATTATTGGCCGGGAAGAGACGGGTTGCAGGCAAATCAAGTTTTACTGCAGTAATAGTGTGATTACTTTCCAATGTACTATATGCGACAGGTTTAAATATTATCTATATAATTATATAATATATTTATTAGAGATGGAACGAAGCGGCATTTGGCCGAAGCGCCGAATACCGAAGCTTCGGCTGGCGCACATATTGAAGTTTTTGGATTAAATGCATAATAAATGCGTAGAGTTTTATACTTTTCTCCATATGTTTTAATATTCTTAGCGTTACACAATATTTTCAGCTTACTGTGGTATTCTTAAATTGATTTCATTAATTAAAGTTTATTTTTATGTTGGTTGTTTTTATTTTAATGTTCTTAGTATTACACAGCATTTTCAGCTTACTGAGTCATTCTTAAATTAATTTCACTAATTCAAAGTTTTCTTGTTTTGTTTTGCTTTGTACTGCTAGTACAAGAAAAGACGACATTACTATTTTTGTATTGCAAATTAGTAGTAGGAAGCTCTATTTAGAACATGAAAAGCTCAATCTGCAGTTCAGTTGATGTTTTATAATAAAACAACTGATATGATCATGTATTATACCATAGAACTATCCAATCTACTACTATTTACGTTGTGTTATATATTTATCTTACTATTCTTAATGCAAAATGCTTCAGTTTTTGGTGAATTCGAAAAAATAGTAGGGTAAAAGCACCAGCAGCCGGCCATTTAAGAGATCTTTTGTTGATCTTGGCTAACCTAGAACTTTCAGCTATCAATACAGTAACAAAAACAAGGTAAAACTTTAGGATGAACCTTTCTGATAGTGAATCATCTACTTGTTTCAGAAATTAAAAAAAAAAAATTATGTTAAAATCCAAGCTGTTGTAGCCACTAGTAAATGCTCCAGTAGTCGGCCACAGAATCATCTTACCTGAAACATAAGCAGAATCGCAATCTTGGATGACAGGCACACCATTAGAAATGAAATAACTCATTACTAATTCAAGAAAAAGTACCCGAAACTTAACTGCCACTGGTTGATGATTGAGGATAAGTACATGAATGTGTGAATGCGTCATATCTGATTTTGAATTAAAAATGTACTATTTATGAGGAGTTTTTTTCATTGTGGCCGACTACTGGAGCACTCACCCTATCATGCATTCTTTTTTACTTGTCTTTCATTCGCTGCATAAATTTCAGGCCGAAGCAGCCGAAGCTGCCGAATCACAACTCATGCTTCGGCCAGACCGAAGCTTCGGTAAATTGGCCGAAGCTTCGGCCCGGCCGAAGCTTCGTTCCATCTCTAATATTTATATATATTATATAGTAAAACTATAATTATATATATAGAATAACTATATAATTATATTATATAGTATAACTATATAATATAATTACATGGTTATTATAACTATAAGTGACAGATTTAAATATTTTTGAAATTTAAAATTTTTCAGACAAATTTTGCAATGAGGAACAATTTTTTTTTCTGATATTATTGCATTATTTATGTTGTCAAAATTTAATTCTCTGCGTCACATGGGAAAATTAATTTTATTAAAAAATAGACTTAAAATTCTAGTGCATTCGATTTTTGTACAGAACAAAACATTCGGAAAAATTTTAAATGAACTTTTCGAAATGAGTGCATTTTTAGTTTGTTTTATGGATTATTATTGCTGTATTAACTTTCTTTAAAAATGTTAGAAAATCTAATATAATACTAATAAGAACATTTTATATCGCCTCAAAATATATACTTATGCGACAATATATAATTATTTTAGCTATTTAACATCCTACAGTATCTAAATTTAACTGTTCGTATTGTTCTATAGTTAATATTTTCCCATGGAAAGGGAATTACTACATTAGGTTGCCTTATTTAAAAATCAGTCTTTATTTTTTCGTAAGAATGTCTAAAAAGTTAACTTGTATTATAATTACCCGATTTATATTTTATATAAAATTATAAACTTGGTTAAATACAATTAATACTTATCAGGGTGGAGCGAAAAAAAGTTTTTATTTTCGAATCTTAATAGTGCGGAAAAGTTGTGATTCGTGAAGACTTACAAAACAAAGCAAAAATTTTTGAAATCTGATAATATCTTCCGATCCTGCAACAAGCCTGAAATTTTGAAAAACTGGAAATTTTCATGTGCTCTTAGTGGTATTTTAAAATTTTTGTTTCCATGTTTCATTTTAATGCTCTTGGACGGAAATTGGTGAA
Organism: Uloborus plumipes; assembly: GCA_038373865.1. Taxonomy (NCBI): domain Eukaryota; kingdom Metazoa; phylum Arthropoda; class Arachnida; order Araneae; family Uloboridae; genus Uloborus; species Uloborus plumipes. The sequence goes on from JAXGGA010000018.1 coordinate 238,921, forward strand.
GCCTTCCGAAATTTAAAAAAATATATTGCAATCTAATAATACCTTCTGATTCAGGAATAAGGCAAAGCCAAAAAATTGGAGAATTTCAGCTTTTTTCGGAGGGATTAAAAAAAATTCATAAACATGTTCTTTTGTTTTTTATTATTTTTTATTTTTTACCCAGTATCATAGTGTAAAGCCTTTTAAAAAGCACTATTAAACATTAATTTATTCTTGATTTTTCAGGTATTTCTGGTAATGCAAACCAACCATTCTTTACAACAATAAAACACTTTCAAATAGAAAATTATAAAATAATCTCCAAAATTGCTGCAATCCTGTACAAAAACTCACTAAATAAAGCACCCACTCAGAAAATAAAAGCTAATTTTAATTACTAATCTACAAACAATTTTAATACCTTACTAATTATATACAATTTCTTAAATCGCCTTTTGAAGTCTGTGCCTTCTATAAACTGTTACCTAACCTAACTGACTACCCACAGAATCTTGTAACATTAATTTAATTAAAAACTATTTTTTTTTAGTCTTTAAAATTGAACCTAGTTACGTTAGGTAGTATACAGAAGGAGAATTCTGAAAGCAATTAAAAATTAAGAAATTTTTGTATAATGAGGTAGGTATTAAAATAGTATATCGTTTAAATATAAAAAATATTGTTTATCTTATGAGTAAGCGTTTTGTTCAGTGGATTTTTGTACTGAAAAAGTTTTAAAAATTTAGAAGTATGGGTAAGCAGTTGTGTTTAAATATTCTCCATTATTTTTTTCTTTATAGTTCCCGGGTGTTTTTCAATGTCGGTTTTGCTCTTTATTTAAAAATATTTGTGCATGAAAAGTTGGAAATTAACAAAATCTAAATTTTGTTTTCCCTACACTAATACATTCCTTATATTTATGGCTTTCACATCAAATGTGTTCCAAAATCATCACCAAGATATATATCTATATCTATATATTTCGGATCTCGAAAACGGCTCTAACGATTTTGATGAAACTCTGTATTTAGATGGAGTTTTGGTTTCTGAGTTCATCTACGTCGGCGTTTTCTGTAAAAACGCCAGTTTTCACATTGTGCTTTCATTAAGTTTGAGACTCTTTATCGCCATTTTCTTTATGATTATTATCAATTGTTACTGTTTCATAGCAACCACGTTTTAATTTAACAATGGATTTCATAGTTAATCACATCAGCGCGAGTTTAAATTTTATGGTATTTGGCAACGTTAAATTATTGTTTTTTGAAATGTTAAAGCAAGGCTTCACTAGATAGTTTTGTATTAAGATAAAGTTTTGGTTTTTGAGTTCATCTACATCGGCGTTTTTTCTGTAAAAACGCAAGTTCACAAAAAACCCGTTTTTTGTGCCTTCATTAGAAGTTTGACGAGCTTTCTTTCGCCATTTTCTTTATGATTACTCTTATTGTTACTGTTTCATAGCAACCACGTTTTATTATAAAAATGGATTTCATATTTAATCACATCAGCGTAAATTTAAATTTTTATGGTATTTGGCAAACGAGTTTTGGCAACACGTTAGAATTTTATTGTTTTTGAAATTTAAAAGAGATCGATCAAAAGAAAGTTAGAATTAGTCTAGGAGCAACTGGTTTTCCGTGCACTTTTTGTGATACAATTATGACAGTTGGTTCTTCTGAAAGGTATTGGCACCAGGAATACGAATTCGGATGTTGCCAACCCCAAAAATAGTGCAGGGGGGCGTAAGGGGGGCCAAAGTTTCTTCCCTAAAATAATTATATCTTCATTATTTCATGGCTTACAACCAGTTTTTAAAGCGTAAAATGCTTAAATCCACTCAACAATAACATTATAAAGCCTAAAAAGCTGAATTCAAATTGCTGACACGTGTTTCGGGGCATTAAGAGCTGTTTTTTCAGTGTAGAAGATGAGAGCTTATGAATGAAAATTCATCCGGCTGAAGGTGTTTTTTTTATTGAATAGAGGTTATCAAGCCCATCATTAGGACAACCAAGGGGGGGGGTGCCGCCTCTCCCCCCCGCCCCTTTTAGAACAAAATGCAAATGCACATTTGTGTACGCCTTTATCCTTCAACACATAGTATACATTGCATTTGCACTTTTGCCCGGGACTGTAATCGCCCCCCCTCGGAGGGGAGGGGGGGGGTTGAAAAATTAATGTTTATTTTTTTTTAATTTATTTATTTTTTTGATCAGGGAAAGGGGTTCAATTGCCCCAATTGCAATTTTTTTCGTCATCTTTCGCACACCACAATTTTTTGTAGTTTAAAGCACTGCTAAAGGAAGTTTTTGCAGCCACAAATGTGCTTTAAACAATATAAGCCAGTGATACTCATTGTGAGTGGTCTGAAACATGCCTGAATTTTTAAGTTAAAAAAAATGAGAGAAAGATTTTTAAATATTTGTATTCACTCAAATAATAATATCTGTGGCTTGGTTCTAAAAGGGCTAATGTCAATTTTTTCACCTTCTGTGTTATTTACATCAAAAGTTTCCAATTTAGTAAAACTAATTCTACGAAGGCCAATGTCTAATATCAAACTAAAATTGATTGTATTTCTATTATAATGTCAGCCAATGTCATATACACAATGTCATAACAGGTTAAAAAATTTCATATGATAAAATGTTTCTTTACACTAACAATAAACAAATACCAAAAAATAATAATGGCAATCTTAATGTAAGAAAGTTATAGCATTCTAAAAAACCTTTTTCTCGAAACTAACATTTTTGACTTAGGCCCTTTTAGAACCAAGCCACAGATATAATGACAACATTAATGAACTCAAATTTCCCATGGACTGCTTAACATTGTGTTTGTTTCTGTTGCTGAGTGTAAAAAGTAATTTTAAACAAACTAAACATTTATTGCAACTAAAATGTTTTATTTCATTATATATTTTCAGCTGCATTTATGTGCAAACAAAATAGTTAAATAAAAACATGAAAGTAGAACTATAATTACAAATAACAGCACACACGCTACTCCTTTGACAGTAGCATTTGAAAGAAAATGAACTATATATTTAAATCAACCCGTGAATTAATTTTTCATATTCTTGATCGTTTCAAAAAGACATTACTAGGAAGAATTTTAAAACAATAAGTCAAATAATATATAATGCAAATTAAAAATCAGTTTCATTATCAGATTCATCTGAGCTGCTCTCCTCATACCTGTTAAAACAGTGATTTTCATCAGCTAGGTACATCCAAACATTCACACATGTCTGCATTTGACAAGCAGTGTAGAACATTCACTTTTTTTGCATGAGCATTTTACCAGTTCTAGAATCGCCTGTGGAGCAGGTTCTATTTTGGTCATCTAGGAAACAAATCTGCTGTCTTGCATTTCCCAACCATAACCATCAGCATCTGGCTGTGGAATATTCGGGCATGCAATGACATCATTTTGCCGTATCATGGCCTGATAATGTGCTCTCATGATGGCATAGTGAAGAGCTGATTGTGTTGGTGGCATCTTCTCTGATTCGACAATTTTTGTTTTGAAATAACATGAACCGAACAGAGCCAACATCTGATGTAGAACAGTTTGGCAGGTAAATTTTGCAAACAAACTGTTCTAATGCACCAAAAATATCTTCAGATGGTGTAGAATTAATTCCTAAATTTGCAAAAGCTTGCAAAATATTTTTCAGACTGCTGCAAGGCTTTACCTTTTCCAGCAAACGTTCCTGTAGTGTCGCATCCAGTAAATGCATGAAAGCTAGGCAAGGCTTTTACCCTTTCTTCTCCTAAAGCATTTATATATTGGTTTGAGAGCAATCTGTCTTTTTCTTTTACCATCTATGTATTCCATCTATTACATTTTCTTTCAAATGCTACTGTCAAATGAGTAGCGTGTGTGCTGTTATTTGTAATTATAGTTCTACTTTCATGTTTTTATTTAACTATTTTGTTTGCACATAAAAGCTGAAAATGTATAGTGATGTATAATGAAAAGCATTTTAGTTTCAATAAATGTTTAGTTTGTTTAGAATTACTTTTTACACTCAGCAACAGAAACAAACACAGTGTTAAGCAGTCCATGGGAAATTAGGATTCATTAATCTTGTCATTATTATTTGAGTGAATACACTAAAAATCTTTCTCTAATTTTTTTTAACTTAAAAATTCAGGCATGTTTCAGACCACTCACAATGAATATCACTTTGTTATATTGTTTAAAGCACATTTGTGGCTGCAAAAAGTTCCTTTAGCAGTGCTTTAAGCTACAAAAAATTGTGGTGGGCGAAAAGTGACGAAAAAAATTGCTCTTTAAGAGGAACAAGTTATCAGATTAGTGGGGGTAATTAAACACCTTTCCCTGATCAAAAAAAAAAAAAATAATAATAATAATTAAAAAAAATAAAGATAAACATTAATTTTGCAATCCCCCTCCCCGGGGGTGGGGGCGATTACAGTCCCGGGCAAAAGTGCCAATTAAATGTGTACTATGTGTTGAAAGATAAAGGCGTACACAAATGTGCAATTGCATTTTGTTCTAAAAGGGGCGGGTGGGAGAGAGAGGCGGCACGCCCTCCCCCTTGGTTGTCCTAATGATGGGCTTGATAACCTCTATTCAAGGAAAAAAACACTTTCAGCCGGATGAATTTTCATTCTTAAGCTCTCATTTTATACACTGAAAAAGGAGCTCTTAATAGCTCCGAAACACGTGTCAGCAATTTGAATTCAGCTTTTTATACGTTATAATGTTATTCTTGAGTGAATTTAAGCATTTTACGCTCTGAAATCTGGTTGTAAGCCATGAAATTATGAAGATATAGTTATTTTAGTGAAGAAACTTTGCCCCCCCCCCTTACGCCCCCCTGCACTATTTTTGGGGGTGGCAACATCCAAATTCGCATTCCTGGTGCCAATACCTTTCAGAAAAACCAACTGTTATAATTGTATCACAAAAAGCGCACGGAAATTGAAATTTGACCAGTTGCTCCTCCACTAAATTGGATGTGGGCTACGGTAGTCCGATCGGTAAGTCGTCGGACTCGTAACCAGAGGGTCCCGGTCCGATCATAAGAGAAAGCCCAGATAAATGATTTAACTGAAATAAGTAAATCTAATATTCCATTGTATGTTTATTCTGGAAATTCATCAATTTTAAAGATTATGATTTAAGTCCACTAGTGGAAACGTTATGCATTGAAAATTTTATTAATCTAAAATGTATGAAAGATGTTAATGTAAAATTAACTGGTTTGAAGATTTCCTTAAATAAAGTGTTTTGATTTTACAGCCCATTAAAACCTGATTTGTATATTTAATCCAGGCAGCAGAACGACCGCGAATATGCGTTGCAGATCCTTGAGAAAGTCGGCGGACTATTTCTTAGTTGGGAAGAAAAATTCTAACAGTTTTAACAAAAAAATAGTCTGATTTCAGCAAGCGAAGATCTGTACCGTATTTCGTGTATTAAAACCCGCAAGTAGCATTTGCTTTGATTATAGCATCTTATTTTTATACATTTCTCGGTGCTGATTTAGATTTTACGATTAGCACAAATAGTCTGCCGGATAAATTAACCTTGCAGATTATTTTCCCTCGCAATTTGATTTAATTACCATAATTCTTCTGTTGGTATTTAAGGGGAAACTGAAATTTTTGATACTACAAGTTTGTATACTATAAGTTACATAATAAAATATTTGCATTTACATCTATAAAATATTTGAAGCACATTGACTGTCAAAAAAAAAAAAAAACAACTTCAAGGGAATGTTAATACTAGTGATGACACAGCAAGTTTTCTTGAAAATAAAAATTTCAATATAATCAAAGTATTGAATATTGTTCACAGGAGCATTGATAAAACTGTTACACTAAGAGTAATATAGTAAAGAAAAGTATAGCGTTAAAAAGATAGGGTTTTTGAAAGTAACAATGAAATCCCTTTCGCCCTAAAGGAGCTTTAAGTTTTAGCTTTATCACATTTCATTATATTTCTTAATCTTGTTGATCAAATCTAACTCTTGAGCATTTATGACGTTAAGCTGGAATTTAGTCCAAAGAAAGTTTTTAAACTCAAACGTCCGAGTAAACCAATTCATCAAACGCAGAAAGAAATGACTTAAGAGCAAAGATTCCAACAGTCAGACTATCCTTGATTATATATACAAATCGATGCACAAGGTGAACAAGTAGTGGCATTAGATGCCTAGAAATCTGGAGCATGTTTTACCTCTAGAACTGATCTGGTGAAAAGAGGAGTTTATAGAAACTTTACCAGTTAGACTATTTTTCTCACAATTAATGATTGACTAAGTTAGATTCATAAAATTTCGATTTGTAAACTAGTTTATTTTAAAAAGCAGTCATGCGCAAAGTTAAAATTTTGGAAATATGTTTTTGCAACCAAATTCTTCCTGCCGTTGCAATTTTTACTACAAGTGAGAGATTTAAATATTTTTGAAACATACCAAATTTTGCAATGAGGAACAATTCTTACAAAAAATTTCTGGTATTATCAAAAATAGTGATAATTTCCAAACCTTAGTTATCTTGAATAAATTCTAAAATTGTTTTAAAATTTAGATTCAAAATTCGTCAGTTAAACTATGCAATAGTCATCTGTTAGAATAATTCTTCCTAGATGCGTTCAATAATTTTAGAGATCAATAGAAAATTCGTTCGCGCTATTTAGAAATTTCCCATAATAGGAAGTTGAAGCATTCAGTTTCAAGTATAGCTTTTTCTTTGCTCAGAGGCGAATATTATTAGAAATTCAAAATGTTAAACGCAAGGAAAATGCTCCTCAAGTGATTAAAAAAAAACGAAACCACAGTACAGTAGAAATTTAAAAAATGTCATTGAAAATTATGTCAAACGTAACGTTAACTCTGGTTTGAAAATCTAAAAATTTCTACAGAATCTAAGTCAAATGCACTTTCAGTAACCTATTTTGCAGTAGATTTATAATCTTAGTATACGCTTTTATATAAAAAAGCATCACAAGTTAATTTTTGGCAAAAAATTTGAGAATGTTAAATTACTTATTATATAGAACAATCAAATTAAAACTCTTGATTTAAGTGGTGAGGGTGAAGTTATGTAACCAACATTTCTTGCTCACTCCACAAAACTAAGCAAATTAAAGAAATTTTCCAATGATTTATGTCTTAATTATATTCGCACAACTGAAACAGCACAGTGACATTACACAAACAGTATATGTAGGGCGCAGAATACAAGTGAACCAAGACTACTTCTTGCATTTTCGAGTTAGCAGCGCAATAGTGCACAAAATGTAAAATATTTCAATAATGAACCAAAACCTAGTTCGGATAATATCAGATATATTTATACTTAGTGTTAGCAGATAAGCCACTGCAATGAAAGAAAACTTCAAACCTCTGTAGCACAAAGAGCTTTTTATGGACTAGGTTCACTTTTATTCTGACCCCTTCATATGTTAATGTTACAGAACGTTTGAATGCATAATCCAATTCTTCTGCAGGTGTAAAACGCCCAATCTCATAAAGGTTAATAAAGCATTATGTAAACTGATTGTACACGTATGTTACAAATAGCGTTTTGATTCTTAAATTAGGAATCAATTGCAAGAGATTTAGAATGTGTACTATGTTTTGATCAATTGCAAGTTCAATTAAAATGTTTCCAGTTATTATTTCAAAATCTTTTAACCACAGCTAATGGAGAATTATTCTTTGTTCAGTCAAGTCTGATTAGAAAGCTCAGTCCATTGAAAAGAATATTAGAGTATAATTTATTGACCTACAATCATTTAAGGTAACTTAGTCATGTAGATTAACTTTTCTCCATTTTATATTATTCAGCATGTTTGACTTTAAAAAGAAACTTGACTGAATGCTGCATTCTTCTGAAAATTGGATTTTTTAAACAAAAGGTCAATAACATTTAAGTTGTTGACTCTGTACAATCCGGAGATTCTGAAATAATCTTTTGCTAGCTACTCTTGAATGCTCATTTAAAGTTTTTTAAATCTTTAATAGTAATTATCGATACTTTTAGTAATATTCGATTTAACGATAATTTATAGAAATTTTGTGACGCTATGAAATTAAGTAAGGAAGCTTTTAAATTTGGGAAGTTGTTTTTTTAGTGCAAAGTAGCATAAAAAAAGCTTTAGCTCTGAGAAATCCGATGTAAATTTCAATCTAAGTGAAAATATAACTTAATCCCAGGTTTTGATTTGTTCAATTATTTTTCTATTTTTTTTACCCCCCAATTGTAGATTAAACTATGGAGACTTGACCCAACTTTTAGTTTTTCCATTTTTCAATTTTTGTGTAATAGTTAGTATTTATATTTTTTTATTGAGCTCTATGTTATTTTGTACATTGCGACTGAAAATAGTTGCTTAAATCGAAGTAGAAATGATTCAAAAAAATATAGGCCAAAAGTCTACATTTGGGTCAAGTGTCCCTAGGTCTAGGGAGAGTTGATCCAACTTATGAATGCAAGAATATTCATAAATATTGAAATCAAAACCACAGGTTATGGTGTTTTTAGTTTTACGGAGTGATATTTAAAGTGACACAACACTTTAGATGGAGTGCTACATAATTTTCTTTTACTTAATCCTATTCAAACACCCTTGCCCTTATAACCTTGTCGCGTCTGGCGTTAAAAAAGCGGAAAACAAAGAAACTGTAAAAGCTACTCTACATAACTAAACTGCTAAAAATATTTTTCTTACAAAAAGATATTCGAATTGAGTTTAGGCGAAAGCGACACCAAATTATTGAAATTATTGAGGCATCGTTAGCAAACTCTTTAAATCAATCTTTCAGGATCATAGTCATGGATGCGAGCCAACAAGGAAAATTTCGCAATCGAAAGTGTGTCAGTCGTAGCCAAAGGCGATAGTTGATACCCGAGTCGCTACCTTAGTCGAGTGAAAGCAAACCAGTCTTCAGAAATTCCCTTTCTAAGTGAAAGCTATTTACCGGCAAAAACGATTTGTTTTGAAATCAAAATAGATTTCGATAGACATTTTCTCTCAAGATTCATTTGATTGAGGAAAGTACTTTGCCGAAAATTGAGAAGGATAGAAAAGGGATAACTGTAGGTTTGTAAACCTATCCATTACTATACGGCTTATTTAAGAGAGAATAATTACGCAAATTTGGAGAATGTTTTGAAAAAATGTTTGTTGAGAAACTATTCAATTTTTTTTAACGTTACTTCCAGTTTGTGCAAATATCAATTGCAGGCTTAATATGAAGAAAAATTCAACCTAAGTATTCTAGATTTTGAAGTTTGAATTTAATAACAGCAAGCTTTTTTTCTTAGGTATTGTAATCCAGTGTATTTTGCTTGAACTTTGAAATAAATTCAAATATAAAAGTTAAAGCTTCAAAATTGAACAATAAGAAATAGTATGACTCAATAACTGCTATGTAGGACAAGTAATTTCAATGTGCTAGCTTTATACTCTGTTGAATGTTGTAAGTTATCTAATTAAAAATCAGTGCAATTGATGGAATTTTATACTCAGTTTTGATTACTAAAATATTTATGCTTACGGTAACACCAAACGAATAATATTAAGCTAATCCTTTAAGTAAACTTTGAATTATTGTAAAGTATACTAAAAATACTTTAATAGGAATCTTTGTTAACTGATGAAAACTGCTGTATCAATTTTTGGAGTAATTTGCTTACATTGAATGGCTTTAGCTAGGTAATTTTTATTTAACGATGCTTATTCCCACACAAATCGAGATTTCCATATACGCTGACCTGGGGTGTAATATAAAGCTACAGAAAGTAATTATGATTGATATAATGGAATCTCGCGTTTGAGACATTAAAATGTTCCTAAAACTATAAAATTTCTGCGTACATGGGCAAAAAGAAAGCTTTGAAAAAAGTAAACCACGTGGTAGATTTTTATGATTAGCTTTAAGATTGCTTAAGAATTCTTTAGCTTGGCGTGGAGGAAGCAAAGTCCATTTTTAATGCGTTATACTTGCATGAAAACGCAATTTCGTTATTAGTATTTTTGAAATTGAAAAAACTTAATTTTGAGTAATATTTTTAAATAATTCTACCTTCCAACCCATAGTCTCTCACCTTTAAAAATAATTTACAGCAAACCAAAATGCTCATTATATGTCAAAACTTCTCCAGTTTTCCGAAAAACCTGTTTTAAGGAGCTATGTAAGAATTTATAATCGAACTCCGAACATATCGCGAAATAAGTTATAAGTAACAGATACATTATGGAAATTTCACAGTTGAACGATTTTCGACAATACATTACAAGTTGTTACTGGATATAAATGGTAAATTTTCTCTTGTACCAATGCCAGAAAACCGAGAACATAGTTACCTATACAAAAAAAAAAAGGAATGTATGCGCTATCTCAGGTAAAGCGTCTTCAAGCACTGAAGCCATCTAGAATGCTAATGAATACAAAGCGCTTCTGAAAACAATGCTAAACTCAAGGTCAGCATTAAAAGATTAAAGATCCGTTTTGATGCTGTTCCGAAATTTAAGCGAAACTGATGATAATCGGTTAGGTTACAGTTATAAAGACAATAAGGATACTAACACCTATGTAATATTCATCAGCGAGCTCAACCGTGAAGCTACTTGTCACGATAAGGCCATTAATTATGCTCTTAATAAAATAGCAAGTATCATGAGACCTACATCCAATGATGTTAATGAAGGATAGGGTATCAGATTGTATTGAAGTCAAAATATGCTTATTAATACTGTCTTCAATATACCATAATATATTTGGAGTCCCGATAGTAAAACCACAGTTGGAAGTGAAAAATAAAACTAGCTCAAGAAAGGTGGAAAAGAAACAGAATAAACTGCTAGGAAAGAGTTAACTTAAACATAGGTTATCACTCGTGGAAAATTGTGTCGTTCTTTGCAAAAGTGGTATATCTCCAAACAGTAAAACCTTATTCATGGTTTATAGTAAATCTTCAGGGGATTCAGGTTGTTAGAATTAATGAAAGTCCCGGTTAAAAAAATAGCCTTTAAATTGAACCAAGATTCATTGTACGCAGTAAACATTTTGTTGAATTCAAGAAAATTGAATAAAACTGCATAAGAGAAAGTAACGAAAATGCATTAAAAATTCAAAACACATTCACCCAAAATGCATTGTTTTAAAATATTATTTATTCAGTATGTATCTAAATGACTGTCCGAGTTTAGCGAAGTTCGGTTTAGCGGGTCCGGATTACTGAGAGTTAAAAGTTTCTATAATGCATATTTGCTTGCTAAATAGTATAAAATTTAGATAAAATCTTAAAGCCATTTTCCAAAGGTACATTGCAAATTTTTCCTTACGAAAAAGCATTCAGCTACTATTCGTCATTAGCAAACATTATATAATAAGGCATAGTTAAGTCATTTATAAGTATAAACACCACTTTTCCACTGAACACATATTGCCTGTAGTGTCTGTCCCATCAATAGTACTTGTTGCTGATTTTTCATTACTAGAAAGTAATGTCGATTTTTTGATGTTAAATTGTGTAAAGCCTTCACTTTTAAAGTTATAACGTAGATAACATTCATAAGACTTTAAACTGCAAAATATTAAGTTCTAAAATTTTAGGAAGATTTTAAATTAAAACAATAAAGCATTCAGTAGTACAAAACAGCCATCCGGTATTCATTTATTCCACCGCCATACAGATAGTTCCCCGAACTCATTAAGCTTTTGAAATATTCGAAAATACCCCCAGCTTAAGTATTGTCATAAATGATTTTATTGCATAATCCCGGATCTAAGAAGCATATTCCAAGAAATACCGCTTATTAATAAAGAACTTAGTTTTCAATGCAACTTCTAACCGTCTCAGATGAATAACATGCAAATCACGCGTATCTGTAGCCTGGGTGTTTTCTGCCGTGTGACCTATAGCAATGTAGTGAAAGTACACACCCGAAACTTGGGTGCGCCGCATTGAAAAAAATTAAGGCTTTCGTATTTAGTTCAGTGAACTGTAACGTACGATCTCTGAACTCTTATTTGAGTTATGACGCTATCACGTAGCTCAAATAAATTTGAATCGCTTAATCTTTGTGCAATTATGAAAATTTAGTGCTTTATAAGTTTCAGTCAATCTACGAAACTTGTAATTATGTTTCTGCTACATCTTTCATGTCAAGGCGGAAAGCTAAAATGAATCTAATCAAATGAAAACCTTTGTGTTTTGTTCTAGTTGTGAGAGTTAGGGCTTAAAATTTAAATGAAGTTATTCGACAAAACTAAATTGTCAAGTACCTAATTTTGGGAAAATTTTAAGTTGAGACTTATTTAAATGCTCCTATGCTTTAACAGAAAGTATGTTCTGCTTGTGCTTAAAATTTCCATCATAATTTATATCATGATTGTATTAGTATATGCAACCAAACCTTCCTACTTGAAATTCGATTACTTAGTTAAAACTTACTAATTAATGTACTTTATAAAGTTAATACATTTTACAAAACATATGTACGTGTGAAAAAATAAGAGTTCAGATTCATCTAAGTTTGTTCATTTATGATTATGTGGTAAATGAAAACTTTAGACTATTTTATAATAATAAATTGTATCTAATTCATTCTATTAATTTTTAGGGCAAAGTAATCTGAAGTGAAATAACAGGTTTCTTCAGCAACAGAAGACACTTTAAGAATGAAGAATATTTATCATTAAACCTTTCTTACGTAACATTTAAGATAATTTAGCTTCAAAGAAGGTTTCAATGCAACGTTTATGCTACGATACTCCTTTTATAAAGGAATGGCACAATCTTGTAAAAATAGTTCAAACGTTGTAATACTAATTTTGTAATATCACTGCAAAAAATACAACCACTGAAAAGACATCCATTTATCTTGTTTCGCGGAATTTGACAATGGCCTTATATCTGTTAAGAAAGGATTTTTCACATTTAACTCCGGATAGTCTTTGCCGGACAAAGAAAAGTGCTGCTGTCCAAAAAAGAAAGCTTTCAGATAACCTTTTGTATTGCTGTATAGCCAATTCAAAAACCAAACAAAGCGAAACAAATAACTAGGTAATTGTTCTTTAGGAATTGCTACTTCTTGTTCGACTTCATAAAAGCTTGCCAAAGATTACGTTTACTTAAAAGCGTGCAGGAAGTTCGAAATAGAATGCCAATAAAAAGAACAATCGATTTCCATTTCTTACGGAACAAAAATCCTCTTCGTGGTTACGCTGCTTTTGTAATTATTCAAAGAGTTGAGTTTAGTATTATATTAGCACAATGAAGGAAGCTGTGATTAAGTGAATTTTGTTTCATTACATCAGTAGGCAAATTGGTGGTTTGGTTGCAGAGCTTTGTCAATACTGTTCAGAGAAAAAAATGTAATGACTAGATACAATATATTTCAGAAAATGGATTGAAATGGTATAATATGAATTGTCACTTTCTAAGAGAGTATACTAAATATTCCTTGACCTACACTTAAGAGAGAATAGAAGTTGAAGTTTGGCTGCTCTTATCTTAAATTTAAGAAAATAGTGTCTCCATAAGGGTTGAGGGGAATTATGACAATGTCGCAAAACTATTTTGTTTATTATGGAACGTGTAGCAATGGTACCTAAATTTTAAAATTAAGATTGAGGCTAAAAACGTGTTTTGAAGATATATAAAATGGCTTACGAGATGTAAATTATCTACGGTTTTTAGAGTTTAGCTCTATATTTTCGCCTTGGAACACTAGGAGTATTTTCATTCATTCTTGCTTCTTAGAACTGGACACTTTAGAGTTTGCCATAAATGTTTCAGAAAACCAGTGGTTTCAGGGCCAAAACCAAATTTTCGAATTCTCGCTTTTAAGTCCAAACTGGGCTAAAAACTTTTTTCCAAATGTTATATCCTTCTGAAGATTTCTTAAAGATTAAATATTAAAAATTTCCTTTCAGTATTTCATCTGATAATCTTGTAGATTGAAGATTCTGTTAAGCCATTCCACGAAATAGTTTCCATTTTCCCCATACGTAATATTTCATTAAAAGTAATTTTAAAAGGCAAACAAAACTTTGTTTAATTAAGGGCACCTATGCGTCATTTAAGAAAATTTTGTTTACCACCCTTCAAAATTATTTTGAATGAGATATGAGCTGTCAAGCGCTGGATAAAATATCGTTTTTCTGTCCAACGATCCTGCCGCTAAATGGCATTGATACTTAGTTCATTCAAATTGATCTGGAGAGTTTCTATGGCTTCTTCAGAGAGAAAGACTTCTGAAAAAACTAATACAAACTGTTTAATTGGTAAAAATGACTTAATAAATTAAACTTAGTTAAATTTTAGCTTAACTTTTTCAGAACTACCGACTTCAATCTAACTATAATTTACGTAGTTGTATGGTTAAAAAAAATGTATGACCACAATGTAATTTTTTTGTATTTCCCCCTCAGTTGAAACGAATTGTTTTAAAATGAAATTACGTTTGTCAGGATTACTATTCTGGTTTGAACAAAATAAGGGAGTGAAGGAGTTCCTTAAAAATAACGTCGAGCATTTCACAAGCTCCGACACGTACATGAGAATCCAGGACATGATCCTTAAATGAAAGATTCCGGGAAAGTGGCATGCTCTTGGTTAGAAGAGCAGGTTCCTCTTGTGGCCCCTAGAACTTTTTGGTAAAATGCACTAAAATTTTGCGTTGAGAAATAAACTTGCAGTGCTATCCTTTACTTTTCCGATATACATTTGCTGTAAAATTTAATTTTAGGGTATACAGACCAGTGAATGAACAATTCAGCAAATTTTCAATTTCAAAAGTTCATAGCGTCGGAAAAAATAGTAGCATTTGCCACATGACAGTAAAGACTTCAGATGATATACGCAATATTTAAAAAAGTTGGGAGAGTTTTTATGGTTCTGCATCAGGTTTTATGGGAGCTTAAAACGAAAAAAGTACTTAGACCTAGTGAATGAACACCCCTACCAGGGAACAAATGCAGCATTTTCTAGTCATTTTCTTTCGGTAAATGTTTAGAAAGGAGTAAGTTCTGCTAATTCCATCTAAGAAAATGCTTCAAAACCTTATTTTAGGAAAAATACGAGGTGTTCATTCACTGGAAGTGTTTATTCACTGATCGGTATACCCTAGTTAGCGTATAGTTATGAACTTTAAACGTCTTTCTGAATTCCTATTGAGGCATTTAAGCACTAAAATTACCCTTTTTTCCATTATATTGCACTGTTAATCAATAAAAATACTTCAACTACCATTATTACTCTAGAACTTATTCCTGCAGCAAGTTACCATCTCCCTACGAATCTCGATATAATTTAAAGTTTCTGCGCTTTCTAAGCAAATATTATTGAACGAATAGGTTCTCCACATACCTTGAAAAGTCTGTCTTTTTGAAACCACACATCTTCCTCTTCTTCCTGAAAGTCTGTATTCAGTTCATCGCGGGATCTTGAAAGAATTTTCCGTCTGCTAACCATGGTGTTGGACCCCAATGGACCGCAACTGGAAGAGAAAATTAGAAATTTATTGTAGAAATGCATGTACACATTTGATAAACCTTGGTATACTTGCTCCACTTTAACCCTTTATGCCCAACGGGACTCAAAAGTCCCGCTTATATTAATTTAGTATTATGAATCCTATATGGCAGGAATCATTCTGAAGCTTTTAAGTACCACTCCTTGTACTTCGTTGAGAGGCCGACAGATGGTACCTGCAATCTGAACTTTTTAGGGGGCCTTAGACCCGACCGATTTTCAAAATTTGGGACATAAAGGGTTAAAAGGGCGAGAGAACGAGGCACCTTTCATGACTAAGACAAAATAAAAAAACCCTGAATTCATATTTGTACATAGTTGCAGAATGTATTTTTGGAAGAGTTTTATAATCCTTGAATGTTAATTAGTTTTCATTCGGGTTAAAATCATTGTAGTTTGATATTTTCTGCATTAATTTTTTCTGCAAAGGTATTTTTGCTAATATAAAAGAATATTCAGTGTACCCGACATTTCTCGACAGTGAAAACTACATTAAAATTTCATTTAAATGTGTTAATATGAATGCTTTAATCATTTGTATTCTTACAATTTACCCCACTTTTATTTTGCTATACTTTCCAACAGAAAATAAAGCTGCATAAATCTCTTAAAATAGCAATAAAATCAGTCTAAAATAATCAAAATCGAAGTATTTTTGAGTTGCAGCAATGTGTTAATATTCTGTTTTAAAAATTATGTCATTAGAATGAGGGACTTTTACATGTGTGAAAACAAAGTATATTCTCCAAGAACAAGCCAAAGTAGATTCAAATGAATAATTCAGAAGTTTCTCTGCAGTACTCATTAATTTCAGGAAAAATAAATTTATGCAAAATCTTTAAGTCAAATAACAGATATTGAAGAATCGCTAATTTCGCCCACTGAAAAACTTTACTTTTCCAAAACATTTTTAATTTTTAAATTATAAAAGAGGCGTAAGGTTTGTCTTAAAATAGTTGTTCATTAAAAACTATTCAAATACTAAAATTTCTATTTTTTCTGAATTTTTAGGTTTTGGTACTTGTCAAGTATTTATGTAACCAACTGGAAAAAAGTTAGAGCATTTAGTTTTAGAAAATTGTCTACATATCTTCTCCTCAGAGAAACAGTAGGATATCTTACTATTACTCCTTAGCTTTATTCTTTTTATTGCTCTGAGGAGATATTTAAATAGTTTGAATCAGACCTTTGGAGATATAGTCTAGTCGGAGAGGAATACCAACTTCACTTGATAATCAACCAACATCGGGTAAAATTTTCCCGAATCACTGAAGAACATCAGGGCTATTTAGTTGCTACCCAGGGACGCCCCGATGCTAATTCCCGTTAGGTCACTGCAACGCTTCCCCAAATCCACATCAAGTTTTTCTAATCATTCAGAAAATTCGAAAACCGTATTGCAACAGATTTTTATTAAAAAAAAATAATTATGTCTTTTCCTTTTCATTAGATAAGGTTACATTCGTATAATGTGGGCATGCTCTCAAGTTAACCTTCGGATAAATTCGTGATTTTACTCCACATTAAAAATTTTGTCCCACCCATAAAGTTTAGTTCGAGACTCCTCTATTTCTATCTTCTGGTTAAAACTTCGTGCTTATAAAATTTTCAAATTAATAGCGTACACATAAATTTAGAAACTAAGCATTGCTGAATACCCTTCATTTTCGCTACAAGTACTCAGCACTCCCAACAAATCTAATTTCCACACGACAGACATTTCGAAGGGAGAAACCCAACCGATTTTCAGGCTGAGATGCGGTTCCTGCTCAAATAGAACAACGGCTTTTCAAAGACTAAAGGGAAAGGGGTGTTAAAGAACCGTTATCAAGGTTAAATCTCGACGATCGAGAGGTCAGCTCCATTCAAAGACCAAAGGAATGATTTGGCTCTATGCGATTAACAAAGATTAGGCTAGTCTATATATGTCCCAAGATCGTGAGGATAGGATTTTTTAATGAAGTAAGGCCATTTCCATTTGGGCAATCTTAATGTTATGAGGAAGAACATCAGCATAGAATTTCTTTTCCAGAATTGATTTACAAATGGACAATGGATCTTGGATGTAATTGAAGACCTTCAATTTTGCCTGTGTAATACATTAAGTGAAGGGATGGTGAAAACAATAAGACTATTTTACTTGTCTGGAATTCGTACAGGTTCCAATAAATTTTAGCATATTTTAATTTTGTTGTAAGGGGTTTAACTTCATTAACTCAACCTAACGTGAATCAGGCTGCAAAGACAGTTTCGTATTTCGTTCAAGCAATTAAGCACAACTAAACAGGACCTGTAAAATTTACATCTTTTGTGCAGAAAAAATTAAAAGGTTCGGTTCCAAAATGCTTTACCTATTACTTTTTAAAATCAAACTATACAAGATATGCGTGCCCATCGTACACCGTACGTCAAAACATTGCAAGAAAAACATTTTAGTTTCTCACACTTAAAATGCTACACCCGATGCAAATCAAATTGTATGTGAACTCTTAATATTACATTGATAAATTTAAGTATGTACCGATAGTAATAAAATAATGGGGCCAACTATTAAATTCTCTAAAGTGGAGATAACAGATTATCTATTTAAGTTCAGTGCACGTGACATTTTTAATGATTAAAAGGGCGTAATTTTTGGATATTTCATTTAGGTAATTATTTCATTTTCACGAAACAAATTGTACTTATTACTATTAAATAGAACCTGAGGGAAGTTTTGCTTCTTACGCTGAAATTTCATATGTCCACCATCGTTGGTGAAGCAATACAAACCAAGAATCTACGTTTGTTGCGTGAGGAGCAAAGTTACAGGCCGATGAACCCATTTAAAAAGCTTTCCATTTCTTTAAAATCAAGACTTGTAGGTTTTCGCAATGCCTCCTGAATGCACAGCTATTAATCTTCTATTTCAGACAAGAAACCTACTGAATCTCTCCACTCGACCGGTTAAGAAGTTCTAGAAATCTTAGATTGGCTCGCTTCTTACACCATCGAAATGAAAGCACAGGACCTGGACTAAAATATTAATGAAGGACATGCGAGAATTACTCCTGCCCTAGGCTATGTAAGCACTACCAAAAAAGAGATAGCACCAGTTCGGAATTTATGAACTTGAAGACTTTAGTTGCGTTATCGACAGCATCGATCTTTGTACCATGAAAGCGACACGAGGCTAGACTAGCATCTACTATATTAAAAACAGAGTCTTATCTTCCAACAGGAATTTTACGAAGTGACCTTGGCTTCTGCTTCATAGCACTCGTCGTACGGGATTGTCGTCCGTTTTATGTCCAATGACGATCATTTGTAATATTAATTAGCTGTGCATAGGTGTGAAAATGAACGGATTGTTTACATGCTCAAAGTTATGTTCTCGTTAAAAGAGCAGAATTAAATTTCTCATAAAAGAACGAGAAGCTTTATGCTTTCTATTATTTATAACTTGCTTTTGATTTAAAAAAATTTACTCAATACTCCATAACACTGCTGGAAAAGACAACATAGAACTGGCAATGTTTTTGTAGATTGGAGGGAAAAAGCGATTAGAAAGATTTGAGGCCATAAGAAAATAAAACAAGTATTTTAAACTAAGTTTTGTACAGATTCATTGTTCATACGAGAATTATGCAGTTTTTATTTATGGTAATAGTAAATTGAAGCTCTATGCAAATATTCATGACTTAACTCATCAAATCAAATTTGAGATAAGTCCTTACTGCTCAAAAGGGCAACACTGTCATATTTAGTCTAAAATTTCAAGATATTCTAAAGAAATTCTTAGTTTTCTAGCATTATTTATAAAATAACACTTTTTAAACATTAATTTAATTATATAAGCTGAAAACCCCCATTATCTAATGTCATCCTCATTATCAAATATTCTAGAATTGATCGAGTGAACTTCCGGTTAAGCAAGAAATATGAAGTTAAGGAATGGGAATCTTAAGATCAAAAAGAACAGAAACTTCAAAAGTCTATTTTCCATAAATATGATCTTTGCATTAATCTTAGACTACTTTACATTGAGGTACAATTTTGTCTTTTTCTTTGCATTTAGGAGATTAGTTTTGCGCCAATGCAGAATACTAATTTCTTTTAAAAAGATTGGGAAGTAAAAATATTAAAATTTGACCTTTCACTGAGTATCATTTCCTCTGCAAAAAGATTTAAAGGGTTCTACTCTTCGCTCGTCCATCAAGTATTCCTTTCACTCCCTTCAATAACTTGAGATTTTTAAATATTTGGCATTCTGGAGTAGTTAAAGCAGAAAATAAGGAGCTTTACGCGCAATATTTTCCCTTCTAGCACTACGTGATCCAACTAATAGTTAATTTAATATTAATGTCGCAGATAAACTTCCGCAAGTTAAAGCGATGGTTATTCCAATCTACTGCGATGAAACTGCTTTCCTCATGAGCTGTCAGAATTTGTCGTAAAATATGATCCGAACAGCTATTTAGTCTATTCCATCGCATAAGATAAAATTAGCATGCCGGTATGCAACTTTTAGTATCGTTTACCAAAGAGGTAAGTGTTTTCGTGGTTTTTGAAGTAACCATTAACATTCTAGGCGATACAGTTACAAAACATGTCTTTAAGTTTGGCAAGCATGTTCGCTCCATATTTTTGCGGGATGCAAAAGTGAAATTATTTTCGAGTAAATTGATGCCGACGATCTTTTCCAAGGCATTCAGCCGTAGCTTTCGATTAAATCTGATCCATGCTTGGGAAATCTAACCCTTGTTTTAGCATCTTTTCGACTACCGCGTTCGATATTCATATGATAGCTTTCTCCCGGGCGCTTTTGCATATATTTACGACTTCGGACTAGTGAATAACTTTCGATCAGTTCAATGGCACGTGAAGTAAACATGTTGGTTTTGGTACGGAAAGGTTTGATTCGGCACGCATGTTTTTCAAAGTGGAATTGCTTTGTGGATAAAATTTTCGATCTCTTTATTCCTTCTTTGTGTAACCTGATTCGGGTTGTAAGACTTCATTTCGAGAGATGACTTAATTTAATTCATTAATCTCAATTCATAGTGCCTCGTTACACTCCCATAGTTTTTTTTCAACGGAAATTCAAATGTTTCCATAAATTTGGCATTGAAGATGACTTTTCTCAGGAACAGTTTTTTAAAATCTATGGGCAATACTAGTATCTTATTTATCGAAGTTGCTGCTGTTTTGACCACAACATTGGATTCGCATTTCACCAGAAACTAGCAATATTTAAGTTTATTTTAAAGCAATTAGTTTACCAATTTTATCTTGTGCTTATTATAAAAAAATCTTGCCAACATAGCTTTTCTGTTGGTGGCGATGTCATTTATATTTCCGTTAAATGAATATTTACTTCGTATGACCTCTGTTGTATCGCGTTTTTAGATATAGTAATGTCCGACTAATTCGAAACCCGTTAAACTGTTTCGCTTAATCCAAACACCCATTTAGATGTCCATACTGTATAAATAAAGTATTTAAGGGAATAATATAATTTTATAGGTTGTATTTTTGTAATTTTCCCGGACGTAGTTATATTTCATTCTCTTCCGCTCAAAATACAATTTTTACCGTGTGCAACAGATTATGCAACTTGGCTCAATTCATGTTACTTTGTTTAATACAGCTTTTCATCAATCCAGATGACCTGTAGCCCATTAATGAGGTTTTAGTGCACATAAATTTTGTCTCCCGACAAGTGCAATCTAGGTAGAGGTGCTACAGAATTTTTAGAATTGACACCGAAGTACAGAAATAAGAGAGGTAAACATTTGCGCATTTAGCTGGTTTCCATACTGCAGGGAGATAGCGAAGCAGGGATACGTTACTATTTGGTTATTCAACTTTTCAAATTTACATCTCGCTTGAGAATCAGTTTCTCTATTATAATATAAAAAGCGTGCAAACCTATAAGCTGAAGATCCAAGTAGATTACGTAACAATTTTCGTAAGTAGTGTGCGAAAAGCAATAATACTCTACCGAACATTTTCCTATGAGCTAATTTAATTGCACTCTTGCCTACAACTTTATGCAAAAAATCAATCCGTAATAGGCGCAAATTATCAAATAACAGCTTAATTTGAATTCCCAAAGACATTTCTAATATTTTCCGTACTCCCAACGCCAGTTATGATTTAGGAACTCATTATCGAGTTAAAAGAGGGTGCGATTATTATCGCATAAAATTGGTGAATCGGGTGAGTCAGCCGATAGTGAAAAGTCTGTAAAAGGATCTTAATTTCATGGAAGTATTACTGAACAGCTATTCTGCCTACCTACGAAGAGGCGTACCTCAAAGTTGACTTGCTAGGAGCATCTTTCTAAGTATTATTGCTTCACACCGCTTTATTAATAACAAGCTTTTGATTCTAGATATTTGTGTTTCCTTTATTCTTGTTAAAAGCTGAAATGTTTTATTTGTAACTATTACTAATTTAAATACTTTAAATGAAAGAGATATGAAAAAGTATTGATTTTTTCTGGCAAAGGAATCGTCCACAAATGTTACGCTTTAAGGGGGGGGGGAGGGGATTCATGCCATTGGGAGTTTGATAAGGGGTAGGGAGGAAGTATGACACCACATCACTGCTATCAGTTTATGAATAACGTGCCATGGGATAGAAGAGCGAGGGGTGAAGTGACATTGCGACAAGGGGTAGGGGTCAAACATGTTGGAAGAAAGTAGCATTAATGGACAGCCCCAAAGGATAGTACTGCAGCTCAAAAGTATTTTGTTGGCTATTTATGAAATAATTTAAAATTCCAATCGTGTATTGTCATTTAGAGCTATGTTAAATTTAAGTATTAAAGAATTTATACAATGAGGACATTTTCCTGCCATGCTTACTCGGCACGCTTTTTCAGAGATACTGTTATGAAATGAATGGCAAATTAGCGAAATTTAACTACTCTATAATTAGTGAAAATTGTACTGAAATTGTCGCCTAAAAATATAAAACCCACATGTTGGTAAACTTATGAAGAAATCAAGCATCAAAACAATGTTTGAGTTCATTGAAATCTGAGCAATAATTAGTCCCGTAATTAGTCATTAAAAAAACTTTATAGGGAATGTGGAGAGAAGCAAACTAGTGAGGCAAAGTGAAATTGTTGCTTCACCACTTATCTGGAAACTTTGAATTCGTTGTAAAATTAACACGTTTAATGAATTAAAGCTTTTCTAAGGAATAACTTTAGATCATAATTTACAGAATAGATTTAGCAGGAGTACTTACTGAGAAGAATATGACTGAAAATCTAACAATTTTAAGTACATATTTATAAAATAAATCCAAACATGAAATATGTAACTTAGTTAAAAAATTCTACTCGTTAAAGCTTCCAATTGAAACAATTCTGCAATAGTTAGCAATTTAAACTTCACATAACTTACCGAGAGTAGCATTAATTTGTGAGCACAAGTTAGTGTTCTGGAGAATTAAGGTTAAAAAATACTTTTATAGGAACTAAATTTAAATATATTCTGTTATTCAAAATGAAATATTTCTTAGGAAGTGACATTTACAATTTGAAATACTTAAGGGCATTCCACACTAGTCACGAGTTCAGCACATGACATTTCAATATAATTTTAGATTTTACTGTAAAAATATTGAAATTCTTTTAATCACCCTTTTTACACCCTGAAAAACAACATTTCTTAAGAATATATTTCAATGTTTAAAGTTTGATACATCGCAAAAAAAACTTCCGGTACTTGACTGCTTTTGTACTTCATCCCAAATTTACGAAAGTTACAAAATGAAATTTTATTAAGCGATACATACATTCTCTTTTTATAGTTGAAAAATAATTTTATGAACTACCATTTTAATTATAACCTAAACATAAGTACATTTTTGTAGTAAGTCATATTTCAGAAATTTTATATTCTTTACTTTATTGGTATTATGGGTTACATAATGAAAAAGCAAATAAAATAGGGCACTAATCTAAATTTCAATAGAAATATTTAAAACAAGCTGTTTAAACGTTTGCATGTAGTAAAAGAGTAAATATGAATCAAATTATAAGCCCTCAAAACCTTAACTCTAGGAAAAGTTGAATGTACAAAGATGGGAAGTTAAACACCGCAGTGTGACCATTAATAGTCTTATTTAAATTTTACTTTTTCCACTTTGAAAACTTCACTTTTCTGAAAGCGTAAGGAAAACTGAAAGTTGATATTTTTTGAAAGCTAATTTTCAAAGAAAGTAGACAATCAGAAGCAAGTTTAATTTTTGATAAGTTCATGTAAAAAAAAAATTGCGGAAGGGGGAGAGAAATTCTAAAACCGGAATACGCTTAAATGTAACATTTACGGAAAAATAAAATTTTTTCTTTATTATGCCAAAATACGGATAAATTAAGAAAATGTTTGTTAAGTTATTGCTTACACTAAGAGATAAAATCAAAAGAGTTCTAGAATCAGAAAACTTTGCAGTATTTTATTGAAATTCTCATTGGTTACATTGATTTTACTTTTATCATTTTAGTAGAAAGTATTTATCATTTTTCATTTGTGAGCGAACATGAAAAAAAAAAAAAAAAACCGAAATAATTGCATTGACTGTTGATTATGCACTAAGAAACAATTCCGTGCGTTTTTATCTACTATGTTTTTAGAGAAGTTTCAAATACTCAAGAAGCATGGATTTGAGTAAAAACGATAGTACAATTAAGATATATAAAATAGTACAAGTTCGTAAATAAAAGAACAATTTAAGTTTTATTCCATAACATAATAGATAAACGAAACATAATAAAAACGAAAACTTACATTGAAACTGCTAATAAGAACAAAAGACGTTATTTAAAATTGTGTCGCAGGTACATAAAGGTATAAAAAAACATTTAATTATAATGGAAAAAACTTACCTTCGGTTGATTCAAAACTAAAACCAAAATCAATGAAGATTTACGATTTGTCCAAACTGAGAAGTATCCACTAAAATTTTTTGCGACAAAACACTTTCTTCCACTTCCGAAGTAACGGTAAATTGACGATCAACTACCTACAGGTGGTGAAACTAGAATTGCAATGAAAAGACTTTCAACCATCGCGAGCGATGGAACGCTATTCACTGACGTCACAAAACAGGTCACGTGTCGAGGCGTTTTCGCTCTCGTTGAAAACTTTATCCAAAACTCGTGGCAAGACAATGGGCAGGTATGAGCTCAGGATTAAAAAAACACGATAACTTAACGCCAAAACAATTCAGTTTATACCAGAAGTGAAATGGGCAACGGAACCAAATGATAGCGGATGTGCAAACTCAAGCTGAAGAACAGTTTAAACTTTATCAAAACGTTCAACTGCTTAACTAAGTCAAGAAGGTACAATGAAGCTATTTCCTGCATTAATATTTGAGCATTAAAAACAATTACAATCCTGATCCAAGCTTTAAGATAGATACCTTTCAATTCATGTTTTCCTTTAAAAGTTTTGCTGAGTCGTGTTTCCCCATATTTCATTCACGAGAACTTAAGCAAAACTGTTCAATGGGACCATCAAATCATTGTTTCTTTTAACAATTTTATTTAATTATGACAATCAGAAAGTTATTTATGATAAAGGTAATATTTAATCTCTCATCACGTTAAACAGATAAGCATGCCCTTCGAAAATAAATGTGCGAACTATTTACAAAAAATTGATTCTTCAGCCTTAAATCTCCTTTAATATTTCAAATTTGGTTCCAATGTAGTGTTTGCTCTGTTAAGTTGGCCTCCGTCATTGGCAATGTTCACCACTTTTTTCGGTTATATGAAAGGGTAATTTGTGTGGACTTCAGTTGGAATACTTTTGCAAAAAACTTACGAAAGTATCCCAGCTTACTTCAACGCCAATTATCCTGTCCTATTACCCGAAAAAGAGGTAAACATTATCAATGTCGAAAGTCAATTTACCTAGACTGCCATGTTAAGCGCAAAAGCAGACAACTTCAAAATGACAAATTGCCATTAAAAGTTTTGAGCCTCAATGTATTCGATTCAGATGAAACTATTTTTTAAAAATATTTTCCATAAACAAATGCATATAAAACAATACATTTAGATAAAATATGTGACTAGGAACCACATGGTAATCATAGTTCAATTTTGACGAAAAGTGAAGATATCACTTGTGCTTAGCACTTGGGATGCACCGATTAATCGGCAGTACCGATTAATCGGCCATAATCGGCCACTTTGCCGATTATTAATAATCGGCAAAATCGGGCCGATTAATCGGCAGAAAAAATATATATTAAATATTATTTTTTAAAGTAAACCATTACTAAGAAATTATGATGAATAATTTTATTAACAGTAATAATAATCCTCACCTTTGATGTAAAGTTTTTAATACATTAATTCTACTTTGAATAAAAAATACACATAGTTAATGTAGCAACATTTTTCAGGCGTCGATACTTTTCTCCTTGCTTTTAGATAATCTTCAATTTTCACAAAGAATAAAAGTCTTGAATTGCATAGCTACTAATTGAGAAATTGAAACTGAAAGAACTTCAAAATTGTATTGCTCACCGCACAGATTCCGCTCCCTTTTTTTTAATTGAATTTTCATGTCTAGTTTACATAATTAGCAATGTGTTAATGCAATATTATTGACAATAATATGAAAATTAGTTCATTTGGAAATTTGATAAAATTTTGAAATTTTAGGAAAATGGAAGAAAAAATGAGGAACTATTTCAAAAGTTAGAATTGTAAAAAAACGAAGAAAAAAGTGTAACGTTGAAATTGGTAGTACTGAAAACAACCATTTTAATCATTAATCGGCTTGACCGATTAATCGGCCGATTATCAACTGCCGATTAATCGGTAATCGGTCAATTTGCTTATCGGTGCATCCCTACTTAGCACGGCAGTATACTTAAGTAACTTTTTAAAAGCTAAAAGGGTAAAAAGGATGGGTCTTCAAAGCAAATCACTTCTAATTGCTTCTGGGGCGGCGGTAACATTAAATATAAATTACACCAAAAACTGCGCCCACTTTCACGTAAATACTTATATCCACTCAAGCCCAAAAGGTGGGGGACGCAAGTTGATTCTGGATCCCTTGATATGTCTGACCAGGCATCTTCAAAGAGACAAGCATAGAACAAATACTTTATTTTTCACCGATTGTTAATCACCTCCTTATATTGTAACCTATGCAGAAAGATCCTCGATAAATTTAAGTTCCTCTGCAATTTTTAAAAGCATAACTATTATGAAATATGTTTTCAACTAAAGTCTGAAAACTCACCGACACCAAGAGTCAACATCCAGAATTTCTGGCCTTATTTCTTAGTTAATTATGAATTTGACGTATTTAACCAAGAATCTAATCTAGAATTTATTCGTAAGAGAAACTCAATGTGCTGCTCGTAAATTGAAATTAGAGCCCGTTTAGTTCAATTTTGGATTATCTATTTAACTTCAATTAGCCTAGAAAATAATTTGTCCAAATTTGAAATGTTTTGATACACTAATAGAAAGTATTACAAGTATTACCAAACCGATGTCTCGACTGCCTTAACCCAGATCTTTCATCTAAATAACTAAATTTTTTCTTCACTGTCCAGACAAATCCGATTTATTGACTGCTTCATGAAAGAATAAAGTTATTAAGTTCACTCCTCTCAATTCCTCCCTTAATCTCCTATGTTACTTTTTTTTTCGATTAAAGAAGACAGATTAATTTGTATGTATGACTTGCAGATGAATCACTAGAATTCTTTCAAAGGAGAACTTCAACTAACCGTAAATTTAAAGGATTATTTTCGTGAAGGTGGAAACAAATCGGCAGTTCACGCCAGACTGAATCTACGTGCGTGGGCGCCTTGAAAAATTCCTCAGACATCTTTATTCTGGTTGCTATAATGGTTCA
Source organism: Uloborus plumipes (assembly GCA_038373865.1). Taxonomy (NCBI): domain Eukaryota; kingdom Metazoa; phylum Arthropoda; class Arachnida; order Araneae; family Uloboridae; genus Uloborus; species Uloborus plumipes. Next base: position 266,315 of record JAXGGA010000018.1, read on the forward strand.
AGCTTAAGTGGTGTCCCGGTGAGATAATGGGAGCCTTGTAGAATATAGAAAACTACCCACGAATTAAAACCATCTTCTACCAAAAATGGGCAATCAAAAGAGTAAAATATTTCAAACCTACAAGAGAAATTACTGGGCACATTGTAATAAAAATTCATCTGTTAGAAGTCATTTCCCTTGTATGAAACAACTAAATTTTTAGCGTTTTCACAAGCCACTTGACTAATTGAATAGTTTATTTCAGAAACCCCTCAAGTGACAAACACTAAGAGTTCGAAAAAGTATTTTGACCGTTATTTATGACAAAAATTGATTAGGATTTCAATATTTTTAACTAAAATATATACGTATTTAGATATATTTCTTTCAGAAAATATTTTTGTAATGGCGATTAAATAGTTTAACGTTAGAAATAAATATTTTCTTAAAATTGGAAATTTTGTCCGTTTGGGTGGTTTCTGATATAAAACATTCAATTACGTTACTTCTGAAACAGTGATTTTAACAAAAGTGATAAAATTGTCAGTGCAGTATAATTTTACCGTTTTGTCTTGACATTTTTCGTCTAAATCATAATAGACGCTGAGATATTGCACGAGAAAGCGAAAGATATAAGGTTATAGAATGCATGTGTAGAAAAAAAAAGCCTGATAACAGTACGCAAGTAATATTTTTCGCACATCAAGTATAGTGTTAAAGCGGAATTAAGGTTTATTGAAAAAATAAAATGGTTAACAAGAGTGTCTTACTTTATCTATGTTCCCTCGAAGCTGAAAGGTTCACAAACCTTAGACTTCGTCCATGAACTCTGATGAGCATTATGAGTGCGAGAAGATATACATAGAAAATTTATATTATTGGAATTAGCTCGAGATTGAGTCCAATATACTTCTGCGCAATTTTTCCGTTGCATATTTCTTTTATAATTGATGCTAATTTAAAGACCATGTTTCTACTTATTTATTTTAATATTCCATAATTCAAGCAAAGAAATAGTTTTAATTATTTAAGGCAACTTGGTGGTATACATTTGAAAGCAAACCATATCGTTTAAATGAACAGTGTATAAGCTAAAATCAAATGCCAGCAAAACTTATGCGCATAAAACGATAATACGTAATGCACAAGTAACAATATACTTATATTTAAAACTGAAGATAAAATACTTAGCTGTAAGTTTATCCGAGTGTCGCTTTTTTTCAAATTATATGCTATTATGGTCTATTTTCTTTTTCACGGAAACAAAACAGAATTTGGCTTTCCTAAAATATTGCTTGTTTTGAGTTAAGAAATTAACACTATTCTTGTCTATATTTGTTGGGTATACAGACGAGATAAAATTTTAATGAAGACAAAGTTAAACAATTTACAATAGAGTAAAAAGAAACAAAACACATAAAACTTAAATAACCTGCACGGGAGTTACAATTTTATTACAGTCAAGAGCCCATACTTCTGCCAATTCGAGCATGAAGGACTACTCATGTATTAGCTTCATTTCATGCAAAAGTAATGCACCCCTTTTCTCTTGTAAACGAGAGCAATTAAAAAAATGTAAAACATGCATAAGTTTTAAGGTTATGGGCTTTGCATTACGAAATTAACTTAACATTCAAAAAAGAAAGTGACGATTTTTCAATATATAGAATTATCTTTTTAAAGAGTTGTTTGAGCGTGTAGTATCTGCATATTTTATATTTAACTATATTCCTTTGACACTTTTTAGGATCATTTTTATGTAAAATGCAGTAACATTTAAGAGAGCTCACATTTGGTGCAATAAATTACTGAATTCATATTAGAAAGCAAACTTTAGTAAGACCATTTAATTTTTCCAAGATTGATATGAAGTTGATCTAAATGGAAATCTTCAGTCACCACATTTTAAGCCAAAAGACAACCATTAAATAAAAACAATAAGCAGATCATAAGGAGAGACGACAATTTTGATTATACTGGTCAACTAAAAAAAACTGTTAAATGGAGAAAAATACATGATCTTAGTGTAAAATGGTGCACTAAATTCAAATACGTTAACAGTTCCTTCATGATCCACATATTTTTAATATTCGACTGAAGTTTGAAACAAATGCGCATATTCACGTACATGGTTAATACCAAAATGACAAAAAAAGATAGTTTTCATTTCTTATTTAAACTCAAGAACTTTCCTTTTAAGTTTCTAGCATTAAAAAGCTAGAATTTGCTCACTTGGACAATGAGATGCAGCAATTTATATATTGACTGAATTAAAATCTATATTGATGAGCTAACACTAATTTTTTGATACCTTCCATTATAATAAAAGTAAGTAAATTACTATAATAATGTCTACTTTCGTACTATCAAATTCCAGCTCCAGATTAATTAACCAGTACATGGTCTATTAAGCAATTTTGGCTCTGATATTCATTTAATCTAAAAAAGAATATAATTTATCATTAAGACATTCAACCATGTAACAGTCACTCGCTTTTATAATCTTAATATTCAAGTTTCTTTTATAAGCTCATTGGAAGTGGATTAAAAGACTATTGATACAAAAAAGCGGATGCACCGACTCTAAGTTTAGGGGTCTCAACTTGAATACTATCATTAATTTAAATCCAAAAAATCTCGTCATTCTTTAAAACTTAAGTTTTTATACACTTTTAATGGCTTCATAAAAATGCCTAAAAGTAAAAATTATGTGCTGCTGAACATCAATATAAGTTTATTTTCTCCCTATTTACGAGTTTTAATTCTTCAGCAAGTGCAAAGGATTTTTTTTTCTTTAATATCAATTCCGTAGTAGTCTACAGAGGCCAAAAAAGTTTAATCGAAGTTTAAAAAAACAATGTACGACAAGTTAAAAATTTACTAACTTAAAATCTATTAGAAATTAACATGAAAGCTTATTTACATAAGTTACAATTCCTTCAATTAGATTTACTTTGAAGCAAAATTATAACTTTTAGTACTTGTTCAGGATTTGAAGCTTTATCCCATTTTCGAGGTTAAGTGGGGTTAAGGTTATGTCGTCTAAGTTAGATATTTTTAACATCAAATCCATTTAATATTACAAATTAAAAAAATAAAAACTGATCTGAGATAAGTTATCTGGCAATTTTTCGCTTGGCTTTAAATAATCCAAGCTTTTTAGAAAACCGATTTAAAGTTTCTTGAAGTCTCTGGAGTGTTTCTCCAAATGATTCGCCAATATTTCGAAATGTGTAAATTAAAATTAGTATTTTTAAGAGCAGAGACAGGCTCGGATTTATTAGTTTTGTATTCCGTTAGATAAGTTTACCAAACATAAATTCAAATAAAAGTTTTTGCATGAAATTGAAAATTTCAATTTAGTACAGTATTACTATTAAAAATTCCAGACAGACAATGAAAAAAGAAAAAGTAAACCCTCGATGAAAAACTGTAAAGTGGTTTTTCAATCCACTCAAATTTCAAGGGCACTATTTTAATAGTTTCCTCCTTAACCAATTTGGGTGTGGGGACTCTGGGCCACTTAGCAGGTACGTTTACAAATCCAGAATACAGTTTCTTTTAAGTGCATCAGAAATACAAAAGGTTTTTTGACTAAGTTTTCGTAATGTAAAAGTACCATAATCTAGAAAAAATGCATTTAACATTCCATATCAGAAATAACAAAATTGACAGACGATTGGAAATAGAAATCATGCCTTTGGTATGCGCCTTAGGGACATATGAACTGGCACCTGCTAAACTTCGGCGTTTAACCTACTTTTCAAATTGGAAAAGAACCGGTTTAACAAAGAGGCTCTGTATCTGATTTCAAATATGCAAGTGAAAGCCTTTCCTTTCATCAACACAAACTGAGATATTTAATGTAGGAAGTGCTTTTAAGAAGATCTTTTTAATTTAGAAAGTATGTAGATCTGGCTTAGATTTGACGATTCCTTGCAATTAAACAATTTATTCAACTCTGCCAAGAGGAAAAACTATGGTGATAATTTGGAACAACTCTTGTGTTAAGTAGATAAACATAGGTTTTGGTATAGTTGGAATTCCATGACTAAGTTGATGAAAATTTTAAACCGAACTGTGTTGAAAGAAATGGGCAAAGAATTCTACTTTTATTTTGAAACTAAACAATGATTCTTTTAAAACGCGATTTCTGTAAAGGATTTTATTCTAGTTTTCTTGAAGTGGAAATGTGTAAAGAGAATTTTCTGAAATTGCAGTTTCTTTGTTCAGAGCTTTCAGTCACGAACTTAAAATATGAAAATCTCTTGAATAAAGCAAATGCATTACGAAAGTTTTACTTTGAAGATTTCATTAAGATTGCTCTTTTGTATTTTCATTTATTTAATTACAATTTTAATAAACTAGATTTCTCAGGTTTGAAAAGTAGTAATTAGAAACCATTAACGTATGCAAGTGGCAATGATTCTTAAAATTGTTGAAGTCAACTAATTCAAAAGCTTTGAATTAGTAGAACGCTTAAACTTTTTTCAAACCTTGTAAAACTGCAGCCGGATCCTGTTTCTTTACATGTTATGCAATGAGTCAGATATACTAATTAAAGTTTTTACGTAAACTATCATTAGACAAAAAAGCCACTTTTTAGTTCTTTCAGAAAATCTTTTTGTATAGAGCCAGTTGGGGTAAATGGAAACAGAGTTCAACTTTAGATCCTTCTCTTTAGGATGAACGAACAAATTTTGCGCATTGTGTTGAACACTAAATTCCGAGAGTAACTGGGATTGAAATTTGACGTTATGATTATTCCTTAGTGAATTGAGTAATTAACATTTTCTCCAGAGTTTTCTTTTACCCAAGACACTAGGAGGTAAATTAAAGCATACCATTTATTTCCCCCATAAGGTTAATGTATGTCAGTGGCTCCCGAAATAGTTCACGTGTATGCAAGGGGTACACTTTTGTACTAGCAAGATTTTACACAACAAAAAGTAATTCCGACACATCTTATAACCGTCTAAAGAATTCGCTTGTTTGGAGAAAAAATCTTCCGTTTTAGTTTTTTTTGTGTGAAATATCTATTTACCATTAGTGCTAGTTTCGTTAGCGACAGAATGTTTGCAACGACGACGAAAATTTAAGGTAAAATTTTCCGAAAACATGTTCAGAAAAAAGAACTTTTTAAGTGCATATTTTAATACTTCGAGTTATTTCAAACGGAAGGAAGAAAGTTACATTTCCCCTTTGCTTACTTCAAAAGTTATGAGTCTTAACTCGCAAAAGCTTTATCAAAACTTTAAACTATCTTTTTCTTAGTAATCATTTGTGTTTACGTGGTTTCGGAATCCCTAAAGATTTTACTATAAACGAATAAAGTTTTAATAAATTTATTTCGCAATCCGTATGATATTTTCTTAGTGTAATCTTTTACTTTGATTGGTAAAGTCCTAATGTCCCAAAACATTGAAATGTAACTAAAATGTGTGGCAAATTATTGAAACTAAAACATTAAGTTCATGGGGAAAAAATCTCTAAACTACCGCTCCTAATTGCATCATAGACTTTTTACTTTAAGTTCTAAACTACTTTTTGCAACTAATTTTGGTTTTTATAAGTAAATGGATGTGCATTCATCAATGTACTATTTTAAATATAATTTAGGCAATGCAAGACTTAATACTTTCTTACCGTCATTAACTAGGACAATTTGCCAACATCACAGCAAAGCAAAATAGGGAAATACAATCATCCCACAAAAGAGTTTTATTGTTGTACCGATATATTTTTTATCCGCTTTGATTTAATGGCCTAACACTGAAATTTAAATTTTGCATGAATTCAAACGCTGTTTTGAATTATATCTGAATCCGGAACGCTTTTGAAAAAAGGTTTTTTTTTTCTAAAACCGCTGGCTGGGAAAGAAAAGTTTTATCCAGACAGCAAGAAACGTTTACTGCTTAAAAATTCTACTTGACCCGAAGTCGTTTATATAAGTCGAATTATATGCAAAAGTTGCAATTTTTACTCGCAATATATAAAATGCAGCTTAATGCACTTAATTGGGAAATTTTCCTCCTAATACAGATTCAGAAAACATTCCACCAAGCGAACTGAAGACTGCATCAAGAGAAAAGAGAAATCCGACAGATACTTTTATCCTCACAATTCAACTACTGCCAGAGAACTTGTAGGCAATGAATAAAACATGTTTTGAATCGTCAGAACAATCGAAGCTATTTGAATAAAATCCAAAACTTCTAATGGGACAAAGTTACGAGAAGGAAACAAGGACAGCCAAAAGCTGGAGTGTCCAAAGGAATTTCGAAACTTCGGCTGCGGCTTAGAAGGCGACAAACGTCCTTGAGTGGATACGCCAAGGCTGTTCTAAATTATTGGAAAGTATGTGGTCCATTTAACTTGGAGCTACAGCAGTTATGCTTGTTACGTTTTTTGGACGCAACTCGAAAGGAGTAGAAAGCCATCTCGCCTAGAGGATTTAATGACAAGCTATTGTTTAATTTGAAGCTTCGAAGCCGCTGTTAATGTTCTCACGCGAAATTCAATTGGAAATGTTGATCATTAAAGGAGGTAAAAGTTAAGATAAACCATTCCTTGAAGATGAAAGGAAACCGGTTTGCTTAGTTGTCTTTTGTTTTTCAAATTTAAATGTTACGCTTTTGCGATTCCAATGAATACTTATTTCGGAACAATCGTTTAATTTTTCATGTATTTTAATTTTATGACATTTACCGTTCACACCCTAATTTATGTCCAACGCCAAATCTTTAAGGAGACTCAAAATAGCGATAATGCTTACGAACTCATGGGTGGCTACCTGAACTTCTAAGGAAAGGTAGTTGTGGTAATACGTAGGCGTTGTCAAAAATTTCACCGAGCTTTCAATTAATGTTTTCATGAAAATAAAACTAGATTTTGATAAAATAGCTTTAATAAACATTTATCCCGAAATATGGTAGACAAAACTTTTAGATAGATTACAATCAAGTTTTTACACCGAAAAGTATTGCAAAATATTCTGAAAGGAAATTCAAAGTTGGAATAATTTTGCGTTGAATACCAGTGTTCAGACCATTCGCTGCAAAGTAAGATGAGATTTTGCAATTTTGAAACTTATATTAAACAGAAAGAAAAAATATAGTGGTGATTTGAAGTACTAATATTTGAGCTCCAGACTGCTTTTTAATTTAACGTTTATCTTATGATTCGTTGTACTTTTAATACCAAGTAAAAAATAAAGGATATGAAGTTTAGTTTTACTTTTATTAAATTCTTACAACGCAATTTTAGGAAGAGTAATTCCCTTTACCAGAATACTACGCTATATTTCGCATTGTTAACTCAACTGTATGATTGGTGTCACATTTATGTTGAGGATTGTGAGAGTAAAGTGAAATTGCGAAGCGAAGTGAAATGGTAAAATGCACATTTCGCAGTACCAACTATCTAGAAATATTTTATACTTCAATGTACAGTCTTGAAAAAGCTCCTCTCGTTTACTTACTCGTTTATTTACATCACTTATATTAATCGGAGGAATGTAAATGTATTGTTAAATTCACTTATCATTCATTCGCTTATTTTCCTCATTAATTTACCCGTTTGTTTCATTATTTATTCATATAGAGAAATACTTGAAATACAAAATATTTCGTTAGAAAATATTTTTTTCACTTGCCTATGAAAAGTGAAAACTTTCCACTTTAAGGTATAAAATTACTGCCGAAATGATATATTTCAATGCAATTTTTATTAAAAACCACATTCACTACGCACCGATATTAACCCATTAATGTCTATAGCGTCCCTTTTTAGGGACGGTCCAAAAATGTCTGAATTGACCAAAAATGAATATTTCAACCAAATAATAGTGTTCAATTAGTACCTTGGTATTGTTTCAAATCATTAACAGATTGCAGCACATAATCATTGTAAAGTATGTTCTGTAGCCGTTTTATTATGATCTCTATCAAGAATTACATCGTTCACAATCTCAAGAACAAGAAGCTAAGTTTTTAAAATTACTCTCAGCTTCCCAGTTTGTGTTAATTACTGCTCTTATTTCTTATAAAATGTCTAACTATTATATCGTAGGCAGAAAAAAAAAAATTTAGAAAAAAAAATGTATGTACCCTGAAGTGCCTAGCGTCCCTTTTTAATGACGATTTTTCTTTTTTAAAAAAAAAAGAAATTTTTGACATGATATTTTTTAATTTTTTTTCTGTCCATAAAACACTTTGTAACCAGTATACAAAATCTTTGGAAAAAAAGTCGGGCATTAATGGGTTAAAAAAACAATTTTTTCATTTTGAAAAAAAAAAACTGAATTATTTCACTTTACCTGAGATTTCCTTACTTTCGGGAAGTTTATAAATTCAATACCTTAGAATTTTTAGTTAGCGAATCTTGTGCAGCGAAAGTGTTTTTGATGGTGCAACATTCAAAAATAGTCCTGGTTAAAAAAACTTACACATTTTAAAACTTTAATGTTAGAGCAGTCATGTCATTTTTCACCAGTTAAAATGAAACATATGTTTCTAATTTGATTCAAAGTGAAGAGCATGAGAACAGTGCAATTGTAAAAAATTCTCAAAATTGAAGGAAATAATTTTTACAAGAGGTTTTCAAAATGTTAATTTAATTAACACAAATCAATTAGTCGTGTCTTATCTTTCGTAACATGTTTTCTTTGCAAAAAAATAACATTTGTTTTCGAAGTGTTCATTGGACTTTCATTTTTACTTGCTTTTGTTCGTTGCATTTTTACTTGATATCAAATCCTTGTCGAAGTAAAAGCTCTTCGATGCAATTCTATAACCAAAGAAAACTTCCTGGTAATAATTTACCAAGTTTAAATTTGTGTCATAAGGATTTTCGGGATATTTAGTATGAAATGAATAGCTGAGTTCTCATACGGTTGACAAAGGATTTCATCAGTTGGACTTATGTAGATTCAGACACATTTCCCAGGCACTCTTATCAACGTATGTTAATGTCACAAGAGAATTATGACAAAACTTGTTTACAATGTAAAAAACGCTCCAAGTAACATTAAGACATTATCTAATATTCAGTAATGCAAAAAGCAAAAACGGAAGTTCGCCTAGTAATACTATGTAGGCACTTATATAAGCGTCAAAATAATTTCAATAATCACTCGGAATCAATCATGCGTGAAAATAATGTCAATTAGCAATGACATATTCAACACTTCACGACAGACGTTGACATTTTCCGCTCTAGCATCATCGTGAGAACAATCTGAAAAAGGATTTAATTATTGTAAAACTCATTAAAACAAATCTAAGAGCTTAACGGTCAAAGAAAAGCTCCTTAACAGTCCGTTGAAATTTTACCGCTTTGTAACCTAAGTATTGTAACGTTAATGTAGACTAGAGGGACGTAGAGGATAAACTGAAATATTCAAATCTCAAGAGTCGACTTCAAATGACTACGAAAAAATTTGAGGGCATTTTAAAATAATTCTTGTTATATAATTTTGCATTTAGAAAATAAAAAGTATTGAGAATAAGCTAGTTCTTAATTAAATACCTAAAATTAAAATTTTCGTGGATAGTGATGTAACAATTAAGCAAATATTGTTGATACATCTTGTACTATCGATTGGTGTATTTCATTGCTTTTATTACCTATCGTAAAAGAATTACTTTAAAATATAAAGGTTGGATTAATCAAAAAGCTTCGTAACACCCCTTCACTTTTAAACATCCAGCAACATTTCAATTCCATCGAAGTTTTAGTGTTACATAAAACACTGAAAGCCTTAAAACTTCGAACGATAAACTAAAGGATTTTTTCCGTATAGAAACGAGAATTGATGGCAGTTTTTAAAAATATTTTATCAAAATCAGCATTTTACAGATAGCCTTAACCCATTAATGCTTAGCGTCCCTTTTTAGGGACGGTCCAAAAAGTGTGTCTGAATTTTCCAAAAATGAACATTTCAACAAAATAATTGTGTTCAATTATTACTTTGGTATTGCTTCAATTCTGTATTAACAGATTGCAGCACATAACCGCTGTAAAGTGTGATCTGTAGCCATTTGATTATGATCTCTATCAAAAATTACATCGTTTACAATCTCAAGAACAAAAGGCTAAGTTTTTAAAGTTATTAACAAGTAAATTTGTCTGTGTTTGATATATGTGTTACTTTGATCGATGTTTTAGTTTACCTTTTTTTGCAATTTTGTAAATTTTAAATTTTTTTAGGATTTTATAGCAATTTAAGAACGTCCCTAAAAAGGGACGCTAGGCACCAAAGGCTGCATTGTTTAATCGTTGCTGATTTCTTGCTTAGAATCTATAATTTATATCAAAAGAAGTTAGTAAATGTTTCTAGACTGAAAAACAGATAATAATTGTCATTTTTAAAACTTATTTTATTTTCAAAATCTAATTAAATTAAATTAATCAATATATATAAACTTAATTATACAATGTTCTTAAATATTTTATTTTTTTTTTAATTACAAAAATACTCAAGGTAAATTTTGAAAGAAAGCTATTTCAAAAATGCAATTCTTTAAAACACTAATTATTCGTTGTATTTAATTACTTTTCCATTATGCATTTAGGTGTTTATTATTGTTTAGTCTGACTGTTAATAAGAAGCCCTAAGCCGTTTCAGAAGCTTAGCATTTCACCTTGATGAAGAATTCAAGGATTGCATGTGTGTGTTGTTTGAGAAAGGGGGGGGGGGTGTTGCAGATTTAATTTCAGAATTCCCTGAGCATGCCAATTTTGATCTCTACTGTGACAATTTATTTACTTCTCTTGAGCTCCTACGTGATTATTTGTCTCAGCAAGGTTTTGTGCAAGAATCGGATTAAAAAATGCTCATGAACTAAAGTTACGTTGTTCAAAAAAGAAAAGAGAGGAAGTTTTGAATAAATGTCGATGACAGATAAAATAATATTACGTTGGTTCGGTGGAATAATAGCAATGTCATAACTATTGCATTGAATCTTCATGGAATTTATCCTATTGTAAAGGCTAAGCGATTGTCCAATAGCGAAAAGAAAGTAATTGAAATTGATGAACCAAATATATATGTTTGCTCAATACAATCGTTGCGTAGGGAAAAAGATCCCATGCATCAAATATCGGGAACTACCGGTTTTTGATCCACTCTAAAAAATGGTGGTAGCCGCTCTTCATTTTTATTTTAGAAGCTGCTGTACAACATGCATTGAGCTCAAGAGAGTTGAGTTAGGTATTATGGGGCTAGTTGTTATATTTCTTTAAATAAGACTCAGGTAAGATGTGCCCATTGAAGTAAAAGAGCTTATCGGAATGCAGCAAATGCAATACGTAGGTTTGCAGAACAAATGTTTTGATGACTTTCATACTCAACAACACCAATATTTCCTTGTACTCTGAATCTACTTCCCAGTTTATGTTAATTGCTGCTTTTATTTCTTATAAATTGTCATTTTCAATATTACATCGTAGGCAGAAAAAAAAATTTAGTAAAAAAGTATGTACCCTCTGGTGCCTAGCGTCCCTTTTTAGGGACGATTTTTCTTTCTTAAATAAAAAAATTTTTTTACATGATAATTTTTTAACTATTTTTTCTGTCCATTAAACACTATTTGTAACCAGTATACAAAGTATCGTTGAAAAAAAAAATCTCAGGCATTAATGGGTTAATCAAAAATTTCGGTTCAAGTATTGTTTGGACCTCTCTAACTCTGGATCACGTATCTTGAAGAATGAATATTGAAAAATTGATCTAGGCTTGGTTGATAGAGCTCTATTTCACACAATCATTCGAATATGTAATCCTCCCGTTAAGAATAACGTTCACAAAAGAAAGCAAACTACATTTTTTTCCTCGTTTCGGCAAAAATTTGTCGCAACACAATCAGACCAAAAAATGCTTTACGACTTTCCAGATGAGTTCACGAGTAAAGAACAAAGCTTCTCACGATGTTCAATGAACTATGAAACTAAAACGTTCTGAAAACAAAAATATCAACACTCCACTTGGAATAGTAAACTATTAATTCTAATCTCTGAATATTGGAAAGATTCAAATTTAAATAGATTAAAAATTGCAATCAGTAAGAAGTGAATGTCGGACAAAATTTACATGATCCATCAACAACTCATTCGAGAATCGAATTGCATCATTAAGCACTGACCGCGTCGAATGCAGGATTGAAGTTTAAGACAGTTATGGCTATCTCTCAAGCCAGCCCTCTACACTTATTCTTAGGATTATCATTTGCAATTGAGAAAAGAGCACAGAACTTAAGGCATCAGAAATTTATACATTTATTAACCAACTCTTATAACAGAAATTTACCTCTTATGATTAAAATGCAAAACTCTGCACTAATATCTTAGATTTGTGTTACTAGGAATAATTTACGTATGAATAATATAAATCTGCTAGTGGTGAATGTCAACGAATTTATAAATTTTATTTAAGTACCAAGTTAAGAATTGTCAAAACACCGCTTCTGTTTCAAGAAGTTCGTTCTCTAATACAAGACTAAACGTGAAAATGTCCAATACTTTTTCTGACCACTCTCTAAAGGCATGTCATAATTCCGAAGCTTTTTCCAACAGCTGATTTTTAACCCATGCCTAGCGTCCCTTTTTAGGGACGGTCCAAAAAAAGGGTCTAAATTTCCCAAAATGAACATTTCAACCAAATAGTGTTTAACTCGTACCTTGATATTGTTTCAATTCGTTATTAACAGATTGCTGCACATAACCATTGTAAAGTGTGTTCCGCAGCGGTTTTAATGTGATCTTTATCAAAAATTACATCGTTCACGATCAAGAAAAAGGTTAAGTTTTCAAAGTTATTCCCAGCCTCCCAGTTTATATTAATTGCTGATTTTATTTCTTATAAAATGTCTTAAAATATTAGGCAAAAAAATTTTAGTAAAAAAAGTATGTACCCTCTGGGGTCTATTATAACTTTTAAGGGATGATTTTTCCTTCCTTAATAAAACAATTTTTTACATAATATTTTTATTATTTTTCCTGTCCATTAAACACTTTAACCAGTATACAAAATGTCTTTGGAAAAAAAATGTCAGGTATTAATGGGTTAAATTAGAAAATAATTTACTTAATTTCATTCGCAGGAGGTCATTCAAAAATACTTCATTGTTTCTTTATAAAATTGAACGCAGAATTTCATGGAAGCAATCCATTGCAGCTTCTAAGCATCCCGGAAGCTCAAATTTCTACATTGAAAATGTTCCTTAAAACCTCTAAACGTGTGCTCAAAATATTTCAAATTTTGAGCTTTCATAACTTCTGTGTAACAGTTTATTATAGTACAAGAGTATTTTTATTTAAATCATTGATTTCTAGCAGCAGACCTTGCACTAGGAAAAATTACTTGTGACCGGAGATGCTTTGAACTGGGGTGAACTCCCATAGCACATTTTACGCCATAATGCTAATCCTAGTATGGTTGGTAATTGGTTGTTGGTTACATTTAAAGACATGACCCTTCTTCAGACGTTCAGATCCATTTAACACTTTACCGACCGGTAGCGATTCGAACATCCTATGCCCTTTCACCGCCCGCTCAGCTGCAGATCGTCCAATTTCCATTTTATTGTTAAACTATAAAATCCACAGATCGGTTCAAAGTCGATTAATCGACGCCCGGTCGGTAAGCGCCGGAGAGCAAACGTCGAATAATCGACGCCCGGTCGGTAAGCGCTGGGAACAAAACGTCGATTAATCGACGCCCGGTCGGTAAAGTGTTAAGTTGTACTTGTAAACGCTGCAGGATAAAATCTGTTTTAATTTAAGTTGCACTGATAACTTCAAAGAAAAACAAGAAATTTAACGCCCGTTTCAGCTGAAATAGTAAATTCTTAAAGCCAATTCTTCAAACAAAGAAGACTTATTGCACTGAACTTTGTGATTTAAACTAAATTTTAAACTGATACCTAAGCTTCATTTTAAATTTTGAAACGACCTTGACACACTTCCAACAGCCAAGTCACGTGATAAATAGCGGCTCGTTGACTAACTGAATTCAAGTGGGCGAGCAAAAAGGACATTAAACTTGGTGCAAAACATTAAATGATGCGTTACGAAAGTTTTGATCGAGGCCGCCACGAAAGGAAAATTTGCCACTCGCCTACCTGTTGCTTCCTGAAGAATTTCCGTATGCACACGCTCAGTTTAACTTGAATGCACACCTGAACCGTTAAATTCGTACATTAAAAGCACTTTCAGAGTAACGGATCTGATTGCGTTTGACGCTGGAAGCCTGATATTTCCTTCCGAGTGGTTTTCGAGAAACTTGCTTGCACAGAAAAGAACCTCGTTCATGAGCTGCACAGTTCAAAAAATGTCGAGTTTTCATTGCTAAGGAAAATGCATGAGAAATTTAGTTCGCTTAAATTGGTTTAATATTGTATTATGAGTTTGGCTGGTATCGCTGCTGAGTAGAAAGTATATCTTCATAGTTACATCTATTCTTAGTCTAAAACCAGTGTTGAGTTGTTCCACTATTACACACACAGCCCATACAAAATATTCCTACTCTATATGACATTTGCATTAAGGGACGTTTGCGAAATTTTAGAAATGAAACGTGAATCTATTACATTTCATAAAAACATTTGAATTTAAATACCTATTCAATTTTGCGTACCAAACACTATTTACCTTTAATCTGAAAACGAGAAGGAACTAAAAAGCTAAGGGTACAGAACATCAAGAATCCTTTGGCCTGCTTCCATGCTAGAGCACCCTTAATATCAAATTATGAACTATACATATACAGGTTAAATGAAAAATGATTAATTAAGCTGTGCTAAAATAGGATTGAAGTAAAAAACTAAAGTAAATAAATAACAAATGAAAATCCAACATAGCTATTTCTAAGTTTTGAGAGAACCGTTCTCTCACGAATTTGTAAGTTTAGTTTTTCTGCAATGAAGCTCTATTGCAGCTTTGAAATAGCTATATGTTGCAATTTCATGATAATTTGTGATTTATTCGAGTTTGTTTTTCCATTTTAAAATAGTTTAGATTTATACTTTAGTCATTTTGTGCCAATAAAATATTAAATTTTCTTGATCTGATCTCAAGGTAATGTCAAAACTACGGAAATTAAAGGAAGTTTTTGATCAGCGGTTTTCTTTAATTTGCAGCAACTCTAAAATTTTCCAAATGCTCCTGATCTATAACATTTCCTTAGTTCACAATAAAGCGGGATATTTTTTCAACATATTTTGAAATTTGATGCTTCAGCATTGATTTTTGCTGCATGTTTGACGTTTTATAGCTGATTTTATTTCTGAAGATTTTTTTCGAACATTAAAACTTGACTAAAGGTTTAGTGGAATAAGCCTTGATCTAATGATGCAAACGTAAACAAAAAGTTACGAATTCATACCTGAATTAGTCTTCAAATTATAATTGCACGATGTTTAGATAATTTGAAACGCATATTTCAAAACTAAGCTGAAATGAAAATATTTCCCGTCTCTTAGGATAATTACTTTGTCTAAGTAAAAAAGCCAAGTTTGAAATTCCTAAGAAATTAGCATTGCAAAAAATTCCCTCTGCAAGCACCTGAAAATTTAGAGTGCAAAATAACTTGCAGATAGTTACCCCGATAAAAGTCAGGTTGTGTTTACAGATTAACAGACTGATTTTATTTTCCATTTCCAATCAAAAACTGTAGCGAGTGGAGTTTACAAATTGCATAAGATAGAACTTTCATTTGAACTCTTATGTCCGCTATTACCGAGTTACCTTTAACTCCGGTTAATGAAACTAGTTTCATTTTCTTTCTAAGCCAGCGCACTCATCCGTAACTTCACATGGCACTTGAAAAGGAATATCACAAGTCATTTAGATGAAGCCAAACATCCGTTACTTTCAACAGAAAAACACTTATCTATTTCAACATCAGACCAGGCTACTACAGTTATTGTCCACAGCAATAGCGGAGCTGTCTTTTTAAAGCAAAGCAAGTCCCTCCCCAACCATTTGGGGGCAAGATTACATTTTTATTCTAGTTGTTAATCGTGTGTACGGACTGAGATACATAGGGCAAGAACCAAGGTCAAGGCTGTTCAAGATCTTGGGACGAACGTGGAAGGTCGCATGCAACCTAAACCCTAAATTACTTTGTGCAGCTGCTACTTTCAATAAAATATTTAATAAAGTCGCAAGGTAGACCAAGGGAATTTGTGCGTCTGTTGAAAGGGAAAGAAAGTGGCTTTGAGGTATCTTATGACGATTTAAGGGAATGTGAGGCAAAATGAACTAGTTAAGATTGCTTACCTTTTGAAAAAATGATTTTGTACTACAGTACATAAAGAAAAATCTGCTTTGTAATCAAAATTTAATTGAAAAATTTCGTAGGAAATTTGAACCCCAAGTGGAAAATCCACTTTTTTGATGAGGCAAAGAGAAAAATGAAGTCTTTCAAATGAAATTTCTATTCGGTTATCAAAATTATGTTTTATCTGATGAATGGTTAAATGGAAAGAAAATTAAACAAATTAATGCATGAAATAAATGAGTGAATGAAAAACAAAGTGAAAAGACATTAAATGCAGAAACCCAAATGAAAAAAAATAGTGATAAAGAATTTAATGAATAAACGAAATGAACTATTTCACTTTGCTCCACATGCTCTTCACTAATTATACTAATCTTTTAAAATTTGAGCTATTAAATAAGTACCTCTCGCTCAATATTAAGTGTCAACTAATATTCAAAATAGTAATAACTGGGTCATATTTGAAATATTTTGTAACTCTTATTTTTTATAATAAACTGAAACTTTGGTTATCAGAATTTATTCAGAGGTAACTTTTTTTACTATTATACTACATATGTTAATACACAGCTCAAATATTACATGTGTGAGACTGAAAGCAGAATTAATATTTTACCATTTCCCTTTGTTCCACATTACTCTAAGGCAAACTGCAAATCTGTTTTGAAGCAGTCCAAAAGATTCCAAGATCCGAAATTTTAAGCATAAAAAGTAAAAGCCTCACTTTTGGTAAAATATCTTAGTTTTTGTCAGTCATTACTAGTAAATTGTGTTTTGTACCAATCAATAGTTACAGTCCAGCTTTTAACCGAGTCAAGAGACCAGCTAATAGCTTCGAGTTATAGGAAGTTCCCGCAGCCTTATCAAGAGTTTGGGACCCAATAAAAACTTGAAGATAAAGGAGTGCTCGAGTTATAAGGCTTCGAGCTATTGAGACTAAGTACTATAAAAACCTCTGCTCTTAAGAATCGTGTGCCGTTCACTGCTACTTGGTAAATACAAGTTTGGAAAAGTAGAATGTTTCAGTTTTGCAATTTTTTTCTAAAGACGAAATTCTAATTAAAAAATAAACTTTAAATTTTTTAACATGTAATATTAAGTCTTCATTTTCCAAAATCGTGAAAACCATTAGTTTATTTTTTAACGAAGCGGCAGCGAAAAATACTGCATTATCTAGTTTTACTATTTACCTCGGAAAATAACTTTGCAATTTACGCCAATATATCAAAGAAAAAATACCGACTATCAGAAGGAACTTTTCTACATTTCAATTCTTATTTGTAATTAAATCGTCAAAACTTTTATTTCCCTTAACCTGTCTCCAGAAGAACTTAATTCATGTATTTAAGCAAAATTGGATCGCTTTTTAGAGTTTTGTCAAGCGCTAGGTCTCAGTATTGAGAAATAAAAACTTTATATTTATTCTAAAATTAAGGAAATCAAACATTAAAACAACTATCGAAATTATTCAGTTCCTGTTTAGATTCGCTTCAAGATGCTTATAAATAATCAATTTCCTCACTAAAAATTCAGAAGTTCTGTCAACACTTTCCTGAAAGCTTTGAACGTTACGATCCGTCAAGTTTTCGGTAGCAAAGGTATTGAAGTGAGCAACACAGATTTAAAGTGGATTAGCAAGAGAAAGCTACATTCATACTTCGATTATTGGTTTCTATCTTTAAGGATAAGCTTCACTGAAAAAATTGGCGGAACAAATATTTCCTTGAGTGACAAAATGTCCATATTTATGGGCTCTGAAAATTAGTTTTTCAATAGGCAAGGATAAAAAAGATATTCTACAGACACTGATTTTTCGAGATTAATGTGTTTAGAATTTGCAGTTGGGAGCTGAAGAGATTACGAGAAAGGTTTTAGCTGGCTTTGGGGTGAACTTGCATCGTTAGTACAGGGATAGTTTGAAGTCTTAAAATATCAACCTTTCATCAGCTGGTTCAAAATGTTTCCGTGAGAAAAATATTTCCTTTTTCGACGAGAATATTTTCTAGAAAAAAACATTGTAATATTTGAAATTTCTCAATATCATTTAATTTTCTTATAACTTACCCATACTAAGGAAGTAACCATTTCCGCTTCATGAAAGAAACTTCTCATTTCGGTAGAAGGGGTAATTTGTAAACTGCATACATGTTCGGGGCTGCTCAGTTTGCACCCCCCCCCCCTTAAATACCAAGACGACCACCAAAAAAGAAAAACACCCCTAAAAATAGCCGCAGTCACACCATGTTCCTCTCTTGGTGGACGTTCCTGAATGTTTAATGTGTATACATGCAAAATACGGTATTTTGGACCCAAAATAATTTGATAGTGAGCCAGTAAGTGATATAGATTTATGTTTGCTTGAGTTTAAGTTCATCCCATATGTAAAAACTTTTAAACATCAAACACGCGAGTATTATGGAAAAGTCCACTCTAGAGTTTAGATATATTTGTCTTTTCTACCAAACACATTACGGCTGCCAAACACATTAGAAATTAAGTTACAATTTAGAAATGGCAAGAAAGCAAAATTCGCTATTTGTGTAAAATGAGTCAACCGAGTTGTTTGCGGTTGCAATGATTCACTGCCATAGTCCAAAATTGAGCGAATATATGACTCCTATAAAAAACGCTTGACCTTAAAGAGTATTTTTTTGAAAAAGTTTTAAAAAGAGGGAATGTTATTGGTGTTATATTGAGTAACATTAGCTGTAATATATATTTGCAAAGCTACTCCAAAAACCAATACGTATTTCACAATTCAGAGGTAATGACACTAAGATAAACGATTCATCAAATTTTAGCCCAGTTTTATTAATTTCATTTGTGCTATTGAGAACAGTTAAAATTTTAACTGAATTGTAAATTACTTTTATCGCTTTCATATGGATACGCATTCCCTGTGCGCTCATAAAATCCTGATTTACATAGTATTGGAATTTGTCTAACAATAAAGTATAGTTGCTTTGCCTTGGTGAGCCTTTACGTTTATCAAATTAGAGTCTGAGAAGATCGAAACTGTAAAATTCAGATAGCTTATTGTATACTTTCCATAAGATTAAACACTATCTTAATCCCAGATGAAAACTATTACTGGAGCTTTAACCCACTTATGCCCAAGTTTTTATTAACAATTTTTTTTTCAATTTTATCTGCTTAAAACTTTCTTCGAATGGTTCACATACATTTAAGGAGTAAAATAGATCGCCGTTGCCATATTTATGAAGTTATTTAACGTCCTGTTTATGGGACACTAGGCAGATATGTGCGCAAAATACGACCTTACTTGACTTTACTTTTGCAAAATAATATTAGAGATCTGATCAATTTTAAGCAAATCATTTTAAAATAGCTTAATTTCATAAAATATAAGTTCGCAAAAGCACTTTTCTGTGGCTACCCATGCTGGATCGATGCTTGACTGATTTGTCTGAAAATAGCTGTTAATAAACTCTGATGTCCAACTAGTGGTTCTATCTTGTTCTCAAGAAGGACTATTTAACTTGTGAAAAACAGTTTTTGTAAAATGATATACCCATTACAGGTTTTTGTATGCAGTAACTAATAAGCGTCCCGTTTTTAGGCTACTAGGCATAAATGGGTAAAAATACATAATTATCAGCAACTGTCCGTATAATACTTGGGTTATTTTGTTTCAAGTACTAATCGGGAGTGAAAGGTAACACTCCACTGAAAAGTAAAATTTTACACGAAATAAAGCTTTCAGCTAATTTTCGTTCTGAGGCATTTGTTGAAGTGTGGTGCATACTTTCCCAATCCTTGTTATAGAAAGTCCGTGTCATACAACTAATTCTCTACTCTAGTTTGAGCCAAACTTTTGGCCTCTGAGACAGATTTTCATCTGACCATAAACAGATTGGAAGCCATGTCCGGACTAACTAGGCAGCATGAACATGTGTTCTTTCGAAGATGATGCTGAAACTGAAGAAAGACGTGATGCGTTCGTTTGGAAATTATATTCACTTTGGAGAAACAGGTGCTCATGATGCATGCTGTCTGACCACAGTCTAGGCTTTGCTTCTTTCAACCTCCGTATTATTCTCAGATGAAAATATGACCGAGCTCAAAAGTTTGGCTCAAACCGCATATTACGACACGGCGGCAACTTTTGCTGACAAGGGTTTGGAAAGTTGGCACCACGCTTCATTCAACAAATGTCTCAGAACAGAGGCAAAAGATCTGGAGGATGATTTAATTATTTCATGAAAAATAAAGTTCATTTCCAGTGTAGTTTTTTCCCCTTCGCGACTGATCGGACATTGGAAAAAAATATCCTTCACGTATTAGAAAATGTCAATGTGCGTTTAATAATGCTTTAACTGCACCAGCAGCGAAGAAGTATACCAAGGAAGCAGTTAAATGCGACAAACCTTTGTGCTTGTTTATTAGAAAAACAACTCGCCGGGTTGATAAATGTCAAACGTAAAGAGGAAAGTTGTCATGCGACATATTTGTAAAAAAGTGGGAGTGAAAAATGACACAGTGCCGTTAATAGGCGCCGCTACAATGCAGCCTAAGGCTCTCACAGCGACGAACTCGCAGGATGCTATCCAACTAGTTTTTTCCCCAGTTTAAAAAGATGGCTTAAGGTCAAGTTTTGAAAATCTATCATCTTTCACAATACAAGGTCTTTTATTCATCCAAAACATTTGTCGGTCCTTAACGTTTGATGTGTTTGTTAGGAAGCCATGCTCTTAAAAACGAAAGATTTTAAGAGGATTTGGACATTAAGACTTCTGCAAAACACTATGGGTTGAAATTTAACCCATTAATGCCTGACATTTTTATTCCAAAGATATTTTGTATACTGGTTACAAACAGTGTTTAATGGACAGGAAAAATGATTAAAAAATACTATGTAAAGCATAATTTTTTTTTTATTAAGGAAAGAAAAATTGTCCCTTAAAAGTTACGATAGACCCCAGAGAGTACACACTTTTTTTACTAAACATTTTTCTGCCCACGATATAATATTTAAAAAGACATTTTATAAGAATAAATAAAATCAGCAATTAACATTAACTGGGAAGCTGGGAATAACTTTAAAAACTTTTGAGATTGTGAACGATGTCATTTTTGATAAAGATCATATTCAAACTGCTACAGAACACACTTTACAATGGTTATGTGCTGCAATCTGTTAATAACGAATTGAAACAATACCAAGGTACTGATTGAACACTATTATTTGGTTGAAATGTTCATTTTGGGGAAATTCAGACCCTTTTTGGACCGTCCCTAAAAAGGAACGCTAGGCACTAATGGGTTAAATAAACGGGTGAATATTGGTTACTACGGGTCTAGCCTTATGCATTGCAGTTTAGTTTTTAAGTTTGATAACATTTCAAGCAGTTTGATCATGTTCAAAGAACGTCATGAGAAATATTTATCCACGAGCCAAAATGTCCTTCACGACTGGCAATGGCATAACAAATGTTTCATGACAGTATAGTTTTTCCAAATTTTCAATTTCAACAATGTGACTTGAAATTATTTAACCACAATTCGTCCATAAATTTTCTTTGTGCGCGCTATTTAGTTCAGAGAAAATGCAGATTTTCAAGACACTAACCTTATCGAGGTTGCATTGAATAGTTATCAAATGAAAGGCTCAGTTGTAAACACTGATAACTGCATTTTTGAAATCAAAGGTATGGCTCGTGAAAATTTCGAAAAATTACTGGATTTTAAAAACAAAGAACATGTATGTAGGTACATTATTAAGGGATGTGTTTATCCTTAAACCCTGTAATATTTCTGCTCATATGCCCACATACCATCGTTTTCAAATGATACGAGTTTTACAATTTTGTCAGATACCACTATTTATGCCCGAGCCCTTCAAATGTGTCTAAACCAACACTTACACACAAAGTTTTAGATATGGTGGAGTTTAATTAGTTAAATTTATCAGATAGATTCATCACATTACATAACTAAATGTTATCGATCTTGTTTAAGATTATATTATTTTGAATTGCAAAACATATTCAAGCATTAAGTCGAAATAGTGTTTGAATGTATGTTGGGAAATTACTACAAAATTTAGACCTTGCAAGCATTATTAGCTTCGGCTTTATGCCGACATGAATGATCTTAATGATTTTTCCCCCCCTCACACTTATTTTCGATTATGTAATTATTTTGTCAAGTTTGACTTAATCGCTATTATGTTTAATTTCTGCGCTTTTTTCTTTGATACATATGAAAGATTAGACTGAGTCAAAACTCAGTTTTTTTTTTTTCAAAACCCGTTGTGTGTTAAGTTAGCTAAAAATAATTCTTAAAATTCAACAGGGGATCAGATTCTGAATTCAGCTTATTTCGAATCAAACCTTATCCGTTTAATACTCGCTACAGGCGAGAGCGAGACACAGTGGGACAGTTCTTTGTTATTTCGTTAACTTTAGTCGTAAAGAAATTTTAATTGCAGAAAATTATTGTATAACTCTAGCTATTTACGTAGTTTTGATAATTTCCTTACTAAATTCCTTTTTAAAAACTATTTTCGAAAGGGTCTCTAGGTGCCCACAGTGTGCCACGTGGGGACACAATATGACAAGGCATTTTATACAGTAGGACATTGAGAATGGCTCATATTAGTTATGACGAGAAAAACTAATTACTATCAAATATAGGTTGATTACATAACCCACAAAACATGTGTAAGCATTTTTTTTTTTTGACAAGATTTAAAAATAATTCTAATGCAGCATATGCGAGAGTTGAAAAATTTGTAAAATAGCTCATTACATTGAAAATAAACACATTAAATAATAAATATGCTAAACGATGAGAAAATGGGAATTGTAGAATATAAAGTATCAGAACTTAAACATCTGAAATCTTAGAAATTTTCATATTTTCCTTTTTTTTTTGAACTGCCAAAAGCCACGTTTTTGCTGATTTCAGTGCTGTTACATGTTTGGAGAAGCACAAACTCTGTATAGTTTATTCAGAGCACATTTTATGCGAAATATTCATTAGTAATAATATAAGTTTCAGCGCATAAACAGGTTATTAAATGCACTCTTTAGATGTAAATGCCAGTGAAAATACGGATGGAATAAAATCATTTAATCAATGACCGTTAGTGATTTAATTTGAAATCTAAAATACTTAAAATTGGTTATAAAGTTTTTATTTTATAGTGGAGAATATTAAAGGTGCAATAGGACACTGTCCCTCCAAAGCAGTATTTTAAAATTAAGATTTAAAAGTTCACCAAAATTTATTAATGACAAAACATTACATGCTTGTAATAAAGGAAGTATCGGCTTTATTTTAATGAACTGCTATTGATTTTCAAATAAAAATTTTTATACCTTAGATTTAGAACAAAATACGCATAAATTACAATAGTTTTCAAACAAGTGATGAAAATAAAGAGGGCCACAGCTTCCCTACAAGTTGTAATGTGGTAGTGGCTACTCTCCACGACATTGCCAAACATTAACTAAAAATTGGCGCACTTTATTTTAGTACTTGAAATATTTGAGAAACTAGTTTTTCACTGAACCGCGTGTTCCATTGTACTCTGGTTTCTCCCATTTCAAAAAGTATTAGGAATTGTTCACAAATTCTTTTATTTCAGATATATTGAGTCTTATTTCGAAATAAAGCTTATATTATAAAGCTATCGCGTTTTTAATTTTTGTCTGCACGGAATATATTACAGATGCAGTTTAAATTTCTCTATAAAGATTAATTCTAATAATGTTCTTATTTTCTTGAAAATTCAAGACTTTAAATTTATTCTGTATGATTCACCTTAGTATCAAAAGTAGGCGCCTTCACTGTAGGCGCGTGTGGTGACACTATACTACACTACAACGTTTCTTGACAACATCGTGACGTCAACCTATAAAAAACGAGATAGATAAAACGTCACAGCCTACTTGGCGAATTAGAGGAGATCGCTGACTGCTTGTGAGCTCTTATTGGCTCCGCCCGTAGTGACGTTCAGAGTCAAGTTGCTGTCTAGTATAATGCCGTTTCAAGGAAAGAAACTACGAAAAAGATCATACAACATGAACAGAAGCAAGAGATAAGTGATCAAGATTAAACATTCTCTCCATGATCAGAAATAAAATTATAAGTATCCGTTTTTGAAATTTTGAATGGTTTTGTAGGGTAACGCTGTTTTAATTAGGCCATGATTCTTTCATCTTGTACTATTTTTGTTTCACTAATACTTCCCCCTCCAAACAAAGCAGGCGGTTCTTTATCTACTTTGAAAATTGGCTTATATTTATATTCAAAATATTCGTAAAGTTTTGAATATTTGTATCATGGATTTGGTTAGTTTCATTCGACTGCGTAAGAAACACATACTGTGTAATCTTTTTTCGTACTAACCTTCCCCGCATTTGCGCATGCCTGAGGTCTGATTTTCCCAAAACAGAGGGAAAATGCAAAGTAACATGCAGCCAGGAAGTAAAAATTGAAAGCACTGGCAAGTTGCGTCTCCTAACCTATCACCCCTTTTTCAAATGGAAGCGTTCATGACTGCCAGGCGCGCCTTTCGAGGTTGGACAGTAACTATAACACCTTACCAAAATATCAGTTGAAATTATCTCTCCCCCCCCCCCCCCGCCGTCTTTTAAAAAAGACGGCAAAAAATCGGGGGGGGGGTATCATTAAAAAAAGGAATAAAGCTTTGTGCTAGAAAACTTAGGGTATTCTTTTAAAAGAAAAATGCTGAAATTACAAAACATGCCGTTCCTAATCAGTTTATTCTTTAAATGTAAAAAACTTGGACCTTGTAAATATCGATTTGGTTATGGTTTTATTCGATTCTGCGTAAAAAACTTGCTCAGATATTTTTAAAATAGCCTCGCAATACCCAACTTGCTGAGATATTTTAAAAATTTCCTCGTTTTCATCCAAAAAGAAATAAGCGTACAGCAAAAAGTTAAACTTTTCAGACATCCATTAGGGAGGCATAAAAAAGCTTTAGTGAATAGAAAACTTTGGTTTTAATTTTTATCCCCAAGAACAACTAATTTTACTGGATTACAACAGTCATTCCTCTTAAGAGCCGTTTTTTTTTTTAAGAATCAGGCAGTCAAAAAACTTGACATTTTTGATTTTGCTGAAAATTTCAGAATATGGTCTTTATTTCAAATTATTAAACACGTGTTTTTTTATTTTTTCAAAAAAAAAAATATTTCTTTCCGTTTTGGGAGGTCAAAGTTGGACTTTGCTCTTTTTTTCAATAAAAACATGCCAACTTAGATGAGCCAATACTTTTTGCTTTAGAAGTGAACCGTGGAACTGACAATTATTTTGTGTTTTACTATATCCTCACTAACCGTAAGTACATAAATATTTGTGGATGACTCTTGGCACAAAGGTCAGAGGTCACTCAATGTTGTACGAAAAAAAGTTTTTTAATGCAACTTTGACCGACCAAATCTTGTGGAAACGGTGCACCACAGTAGTGTATATATCAGTAAATACCCACCAAAGAGTAGTATCCAAAAACAAAGATATGTGTGGTTGATATTTTGCTCATCGAAATATTTGACTATGAAGTTGCAGAAATCGCAAAATCGCGTGACTTTGAGGATCATTATCTCCTTGCACCATGAGTGACCAGATACAAAACTAGTTGGAGTAGAAGCCTTTCTTGTCCCAGAAACACAATCCGTTAACAAACCTATGGCTACTCTTTCAGTTTTTGCATAATTCGGCTCTAAACTTTGAAAAACCGAGTGTTTTTCAGCGTTAAGAAAAAAGGCCAATTACCTGTTTTAAAAAAGGTATTGCTATTATTTGTAGCATTATTATATCCAAACTTACTAACTAGCTAAAATGGCATCTAAAGATGGTTATACAGTTGAAACCAAATTGAAAATGAATTGTCGAAAATACTCAGTATACGTCAAAAACCATGTTTTTTTATTTGTCCAGGCGACTTTTTTTTTTTTGTTGCAGCTCTTTATTCCGTTCGGTTCCAACATGGTAAGCAATTTATGTACTTCTTGTCGTTCTAGTTGCGGTAAAACAGGAAAGAAATGTATCTTAAGTCTGATATAAAGCAATATATCCTGTCATATCAAGTTTATAATGCTAAAAGAATATTTTGAAATGGACAATAAACTTAATCAAAAAAAAAAACTTCTGTTCAGCTGTGCCCTCTTGGTCGATGTTGTCAATGTCACCAAAAACTCAACTTTTTCACAAATCAGAAGCCTCTTTAGCAGAATGTCACTTCTTAAAAATCTTGGTACATTAAAGCCCCTCGGTGCAGGCCTGGAAATTTTTGATGATATTCATGACATCGAGCAAAAGGGCTCAGCTGAACAAGTAAGTTTTTTTTTTGGATTAGGTCTATTATCCATTTCAAAATATTCTTTTACATTAAAAACTTGATATGACAAGAGAAAATACTTTATATCAGATTTAAGATACATTACTTTCCAGTTTTACAGCAACTAGAACGACAAGAAGTACATAAATTGCTTACCATGTTGGAGCCGAACGAAATAAAGAGCTGTAACAAAAAAAAAAAAACCGTCGCCTGGACAAATAAAAAAAATATGGTTTTTGACGTATACTGAGTATTTTCGACAATTCATTTTCAATTTGGTTTCAACTGTATAACCATCTTTAGATGCCATTTCAGCTAGTTAGTAAGTTGGGATATAATAATGCTACAAATAATAGCAATACCTTTTTTAAAACAGGTAATTGGCCTTTTTTCTTAACGCCGAAAAACCCTCATTTTTCAAAGTTTAGAGCCGAATTTTGCAAAAACTGAAAGAGTAGCCATAGGTTTGTTAACGGATTGTGTTTCTGGGACAAGAAAGGCTGCTCCAACTAGTTTTGTATCTGGTCACTCATGGTGCAAGGAGATAATGACCCTCAAAGTCACGTGATTTTGCGATTTCTGCAACTTCAGAGTCAAATATTTCGATGAGCAAAATATCAACCACACATATCTTAATGTTTTTGGATACTACTCTTTGGTGGGTATTTACTGATATATACACTACCGTGGTGCACCGTTTCCACAAGAAGATTTGGTCGGTCAAAGTTGCATTAAAAAACTATTTTTCGTACAACTTTGAGTGACCTCTGACCTTTGTGCCAAGAGTCGTCCACAAATATTTATGTACTCAGTTAGTGGGGATATAGTAGAACACAAAATAATTGTCAATTCCACGGTTCACTCCTAAAGCAAAAAGTATTGGCTCATCTAAGTTGGCATGTTTTATTGAAAAAAAGAGCTAAGTCCAACTTTGACCTCCCAAAACGGAAAGAAAAAAAATTTTTGAAAAAATAAAAAAACACGTGTTTAATAATTTTAAATAAAGACCATGTTCTGAAATTTTCAGCAAAATCAAAAATGTCAAGTTTTTTGACTGCCTGATTCTTTAAAAAAAAACGGCTCTTAAACGCTCGTTTTAAGCTAACTTATTCAAACTGTTATAGTGCTGCCATCTATTTTCTGTTTAAGGGGAATCTAATAAATGATATTTCAATTTTTATTAATAAAAAATTAACACTTAAACTTCCAAGCATTTGCACAAAAGAAAGATTCAGTTTTGCTGCAATTTTTTTTTCAAAGCAGGAAAAACCTTCAACTTACAAACGCTCCTTCATATTTAAAAATTAGTATGTATTTTAAGCACTATTCTTTGAGAAAACTTTCTTGTTGAGTGCTTTGAACATTGACCGAAACTAGAGCATTTTTGAGAAGTTGTTTCAAAGTAACGGGCAGGACTCATTTCAAGTTTTTAAAAGAGGGGGGGGGGAGGCAAAGGGTCCAAACACAATGCAATTTCATCGGAAAACAAAAAACCACACCCACTTATATGTAAATTATAAGTGATTTTTCAAAGTCGGGGAGGGGAGGGGGCAATTGACTCCCCAACCCCCTAAATGACGGGCCTGGTAACTGGTTCATATTTGAAGGATGCTGCTATTCTATGCCACCAAAGTTCGAATAAAACACAAGATTAACGATTTATCAAAAAATACATAAATTTAATGAAAAAGACAGAACATAATTATAAAGCAAAATTCGAGTCCTCTCCCCCCCCCCCTCCTTTCCCAGTTGCACGTTACCCCCAGGAACGTATCTAGGATGTGGATTTAGGAATATCTCAAACTCCTACCGAAACTCAAATTTTCTTTTTGACAGTGAAGGATCGGAGTGCGGACAAATCCAAAGTTCCAGCCATATCTATGTCCCAAATTTACATAGTCTCACAATGAAATGAACAAAAATGGGGCAAATTTGTCACCCCAAAAAGTTGGTTCCCGGGGCAACCCCCTCCCCCTCCCCAGGCTTCGGATCCCCAAGATCCGGCACTGTTTAGTTAGAAGCACAGAATAAAAAGGTACACCCTCCGCCAGAATTTCTTTTTGGGCTACACAGTTGACCACTCCCACTGAATTTCAAAATCCTAGCGCCACTGGCGAAATTTCAGTCAAAAGTTGCAGCATTATTTAATTCACTTTTGCTTTGTATCCAATAGATGGCGACACCAATTTTCTTAATTCTGAATTGTAAGGATGTTCTGTTCGGTTCTGTTCACATTTCCGTCGAAGTATGGGAGGATGCAACTGCAGTTCACAGTGAATTAGCACGTGCCTGCTGTATCAATCCGTACATTCACTGTCGAAAAAATTATAAAACTTAGTTGCAAGTGACTTATGTAAATTTAAGCTTTAGGGTGTGGGTGTCAAATTGGAAAAAAAATGTAATATGCAATTTTTTTTAAAGAAAATTCAGTTTGAAATATACAAATCGAAAATGATGCAGGAAAATATTTGAACATTAAAATCAAATACATACTTTTTAATGACTTAAAGCTACGTAGTTTTTAGTTACATCTTTAAGCACCAAAATTATGATTGTATTATAGTTTAATTCTTAGAATAAAATGTTGCCCTCCACAAAAATCTATGTAGCAGACGAGAAACGAGATAAATATTTTGCCTGTAAGAGACAAAATACTTTTCATAAAGCAAAATCAGTACGGTCATGATATATATCTTTCCATTTTTGTACATAAAGATTTTTTGTTACTATTCTTGTTAAAGTATGAAGGTACTTAGACCAATGTTTCTAGCAACGAGTAAGGACTGTAAATTACCTATATGTCCTCCAAATTTAATCCGGAGAGAAACACGTTAACTAGTTAGAGCTTCTCGGTAGGACCCGTTACCCCTCCCCTCGTAAATGCGTCCTCTCATCACTGGCATACGAATTCATTTGAGTCCGCTATTTTTTTTAAATGAGAATTTGAGGCTTAAATGCATTTATCTAATATTAATATTTTTATTATTTCTTCATTTTAAAGGAAAGCCGAAATGATTGATTTTTGAATATCGCTGGAGCATGCAGATGCTGGTTTGATGATCAAACCAATGCTGTATTGTTTTAGTTTGCTTAATTAGTACTATTAGTTAAGGAAACTTGTCTCGGTCAAAGAACACCCATATAAGTGTGCAATCAATTCAAAGTCCGTTTAATTAAAGCTAATCCTTATAATAAAAGTTATAATTAATAAGTATAAATAATGCCCCGAGTATTTTTGAAAAAAAAAAGGCTAATAATCTTATTTTAAAAGAATATCAGCAATCTAAACATAAAGTTTTATTTTTGACTCTGGTAAATTTCATAAATTCGCCACTCATCGATGCAGAAATAGCAAAACCTGCCACTGAAAGTTCGACTACTGGTTCTGCAATTTAATTTGTAAGCTAAACTTAAATTTATTCGTTCATTTACTAATTTGATAAAATTCTTTGTCTCAAAAGATTATACACGTTACTATAAACGTAACATTTCTTCTGACTTACAACTAAACTAAATACAACATCATACAATTTTCAAGAATATAATAAAAACTAAAGATCTTTTAGTAAATGTCAGCTGATATGTTTATGAACATTTCAAAAATACGATAACTTGTCCTCCTATTTTCAATCATTATAAAATATATGGTATTAAAGTACACCAAATTATAATATGCCCCCCGGAAGCTAAGCTTCTTCCACACAGGGAAAATATTCGTCATTTTAACCTGGATGCAGGGTTTTTGGGAGGGTCACCTAAAAGTAAAATGCTCCACCTCCATATAGTTTTTTTCTATTAAAGTTATCATGAGGCTCCTTTAAAATTCTTTAAAGAATTCGTCAAACAACTTAATTTACTTTGCAGTACAGAAACACTACACACTAATTTACTTCGAATAAGGTGGTAAAATCTTAATTTTAAGCCAATTAGCTATTGAACTCTATATAATTCATCAAAATGGTACAATGCACGGCATTGCTTAGAAACATTGTCGTAATTGTTAGGACAAGAGGTTAGTAAAACTGAAATATCACTTATATCAAAGAGTTAATTATCTAATCTTGATATTATGTACCCTATAATACTAAATTCTTTAGTTTGACGTATGCTTTTACACTGACCTCCAACTACGATATTACTCCAAAGCAAAAACCAAAATGATTTTATTCTTAAATTCTTCGTGTGTTTTAAAAGCTATTTTGTAAAGAAATAAAGATCTAGTTAATTTCATATTAACTATTTTTCTTATCCCTTTGGGAGGGCACGGGTCCCCTGTATCCCCCATAGAACTACTGATGGGCAATTATGCAGGACTTACGCTGCTAATTGCGTTAAGCATGCTGAAATAACGTCAGGATATTCAAGAAACTAGATTTATTTGAACAATGAACAAGACCATCGAAATCGGGTCGATACAATAAAGCAGAGCAAAAAGCCTAGTAACAGACGCTAATAGTGATTACAAGAGTCAAGTTATATGGACTTTCAGCTGAACTTAAGTTTTAACTAAAATCAAAAGCAAAACGAAAGGAGATTGTATTTTAATATACAAATTCAAATGCATTTAACCAGCCTAACATCTTTAAACGGTAAAATATAACTCAATTTGAAGAGAACTTCAAATTGTTGCGAAATTCAAAACTGCAATTTTATTTCAACAATTGTCGGTTGTTGCTTGTAATAGTGCACGTTTTATCTGATTCGAAGTAGCATGCAAGTTATTTCAGATAACTTAATTTTTACAGTATAGCATGTTGAAGAAATTTTCGTTCAAAAGTTTTTCGCAGAACACATGTTAGAAACTGGTGAACGGCTGCTATAACAAAGAGTTAATGTTCATATGTATTTATGACATTTTATTGATGTTTGCAAACTCAGTACATGGGACTCGCATGGGTCATTCGATTTTTAATTGATCGAAAAGTGATCTTTAACAAATTACGCACGCTTTGATAAGTTTTTATCTTTCTCAAAACCTACATTTTTTTTCGGACTTCATTAAGACATTTTGGGCTATAATTTTGCATTTATTTCTATTAAAACACGAAAATACCCTCGAAATTTTACTCACCTCCATTTTGGATCTAAAGTCATCAACGCAGGATGTAAACGGGCTTCAATGTCTGCATATCGGCTTGTAAATTTATGGGCAGGCAGTGATTTTCGTCGTGCACATTGCAATTTATCTGAATCGCCGCTAGCTTCGCCTAAAACTTTGACTTTGAGAACTTTAACCATTTTTCAAGTAATATCTGAAAAGTGAACCTTCGCAATTTAGTCTAAAGAGCAGCAGCTTCTAACCTTGAAGATCCTCGTATATATAACTTTTCTTCACCGCGCTTCATTGTGATTGGAAGTAGAAATAGGATGCAAATTTTTACGTCATACTGTAAATACTTAGTTGTCTTTTTCATGCAATTGAAGTAAAGCCCGTGATTTTACTCTAAAAATTCATAGTTACTTAAAATAGATTTTAAATGTTTGTTTTCCGCGGGATAGACTTTTGGTTAACTTCTTAGTACTTGTGGATTTGTCTTGTATATGAAAATGATGGTGTATTGTTAATATTCATGAGGCTTATTACCTTTCGTTTTTAAAGTTACTTAAAATAACTTTTATTCGACATAGAGAAATAAGTTTTCCTACCGGTGCTCTGATTTGTATTTCTTCTCTTTGCGTTGTAAATCTCTCACGTGTTTGTCCAGAGGCAAGGCGTTTTTTACACCATCTTCAATGTGTGACAAGCCGATTAGATTTGTTTAAACAAATTAATACGATTGAATGTTGGGGGGGGGGGGGGCTACGTGGCTGAGCGGCAGAAAACGCTTGTTCTGACAGCTGCTTGAGCACAGTCAAGTAGGTCGTGGGTTCGATTTCTGCCGGTGCCCTGATTCTTATTTCTTTCTCTTTGCGTTGTAAATCTCTCAAGTGTTTGTCCAGAGGCAAGGCGTTTTTTACGGCGTATTCAATGTATGACAAGCCGATTAGCTTTGTTAAACAAATTAATATGATTGAATGTTGGGGTCTACGTGGCTGAGCGACAGAAAGCGCTTGTTCTGACAGTTGCTTGAGCACAGTAAAGGAGGTCGTGGGTTCGATTTCTATCGGTGCCCTGTGTCTTATTTCTTTCTCCGTGCGTTGTAAATCTCTCATGTGTTTGTCCAGAGGCAAGGCGTTTTTGACGCGGTCTTCGATGTATAATAAGCTGATTAGCTTTTGTTTAAATAAATAAATGAGTTTGAATGTTAGGAGCTCCAATGCTGAGCGGCAGAAAGTGCTTGTTCTGACCGTTGCCTGAGCACAGTAAAGGAGGTCATGGGTTCGATTTCTTCCGGTGCCCTCGGTTTTTATTCAATTTTTTTTTGTGATGTTAATTTTTCTTGTGTATTTGTCCAGAGTATATATGCGACTAAATGTGTCTTTTTAACAACTAATCGAATGTACACGAAACAAACAAAAAAATGCACAATTACTTGCATTTCTTTCCCACGTTATCAACTCTGAACTGACAACAGTGTCCGGCTGTAATGAAGTTTAATTCAGGGACTAAACCTTGGTTCATGGTTTCCTTAACCAACGCTGTTAAATTGACGTAACGGTTCGTTAAGTTATTTATTAATTATTTTTATATTTTACAGATTGAAATTAGACAGTATGTAGTATCTGAATAAACGTATGATACTGTCTGCCTCTCGCTTAAACAAAAACTGTCCGTTCCAAGAAATTTTATTCGATTAAGTGGGGAACATTTTTTTTAACTCTCCGTTTTGACAACTTTTGCGTCAAAACGTAATAATAGCAAAGAAATAGCTATATAAAGGAAATAATTAATGTTATTGGTAAAAACATTTTGAAACTAGAAAAGTAAATAACAAAATAGAATAATATTTGAGTATAAATATTGTACGGTCATATGAAAATCATAAAAAGTAACTTACAAATTGTGTTACAAAAAAATTTGTTTTTCCGCCTTTCACTTTTATTTCTTGAAACAGTCCACAATGGTGATTTGCTTGCTCAAGGTCTTGTGGAAACACTTTTATTTGACATTTTTCTTAGCGAAAACTTTTGCTAAAGCTGTCATATTATTCTATTATCCGGGGAAATTCTTCGATTAAGCGGGGCTATTTAACATTGTGTCTATGGGGAAACGGTTTTATTCGTATAAGCGAGGTATTCGTTTATCCCTTACCCGATTAAGCGGGGACGACAGTAATGCATTTGAGATGTTACTAAAAAGATGTTTAAGTAATTCGGCCATTTGCGATTTTTAAGCAGCTAGGGATTGAGTGACCAGTGTTCATCAGGACCAAATTCTCTGCGATAGTCGGACCAGCTGACTGACAACAACTATCCACTTACAACTGAATAGGGTAAACGTCTTGGAAGAGTACTTAGCCAGAGAAGTTACTGTCATATTTAACTTGACTTGTCGAGAAAGTTTTTTTTTTTTTTTTTTTTTGCACTTCCTCATATTCCAGTCTGCAGATTAATATAGCTTCCTCAAAATTAGTAAATTAATGTGTACAATAGAGAGATGTTGAATAGGCTACTGATCACCAGAAGAGTGATGACCGATCCAATACTCTACTTGCCCTCGTGCCGGCCACTATGTCTAGTGGTTAGAGAAGTTTGACCCGAATGGTGTAGTCCCGGACTCGAATCCAGGCTTGGGCATGCATGTCTCCTGTCCTTTTCCTTTCTTTGTGTGAATATTTTGTTGCACTGTGAATGGATGCCCACCCTATAAACAGGTCCCTGTAGCATACGTGTGTATACTGTGGAAGTCGGAAAATTACAGTACAGTTAGAAAAGGGAAGCAGCGCACTACAAATTGCCAACTTTGCTGACACAAGACAACAACAACAACAACTTGTCCTCGTTCAAAAAGCGAAATATTTTCTGCTGTTATTTACATTTACTGTACTATTTTGCTCTTCCCAGCTTTCAACTCTTTATCATAAAGCCTAAAGATTACCATGTTGCGCTTGACGCGGGTAAAGTTATTTCCTTGATGCCCATGCCCGCTATTGGATGAAATGCAACTGTTCTCGCTACTATACCGCAAAATGGGGTGTAACGGGAGTGTGGGGAGAATCGGAATGAAATTTCTCGATAACACAAAAAAAGACTCCATAAACATACGGTCTGGTATTTTTGACTGTTACCTTTTTCCGCCACAAAGGCAATATCTTGAAAAATATACTTTTGACACTCTGGCAACGCCCAGCTTATGAGAAAGGATGCACGTGGAACACTATGTTTTCATCGTCTGCCAAACTTTCTATGTAAGTACAGACCTTGTCAAATTTTAATCCCCTAAGAACAGTATTTTTAATCTCCGATGCACAACAAGGAGGGAGATTATAAGTTTGACGTGTCTGCGTATCTGTAGATCTGTGTTTCTGTCTGTGGCGTCTAAACCAGTGTTTCCCAACCTTTTTGAGCTCATCGCCCCCTTTAAGACGCTGACCAACACCTATCGCCCCTCCCTCCTTTCTTCCTCGAATAAACCATAAGTTGGCGTAAGTGAACATCGATATTATTAAAAATAAGTAACTTACTTTAATTTAAAGTAAAATGTACGCAATAAAGCAATTATAACAAATCACTTTTAAACTAAAAAGATTAGTAAATGAATAAAATACCTTTATTGTTTTTTCTTTCACAAAGCGAACAGATACATTTGAACGGTAACATTAAGCTAAGATCATCGACGTACTTTTCAAAAAACAGAAGTACGTTTTTCAAGGAATTATTTTCTTTTCTGCACTGGAATCTGGGGGAATTAAAACCTTTGAAACAAAAAAAAAAAAAAAAAAGAAAAATAAATTGAAAATCTGAAAATTCATAAAATTAACAATGAATAACAAAATACTTCCTAAGGTTCATCTGAAGTGCCAGGAAGAAGCTCTTGAACTTCAATTTCTTTCTTTCTTTCTTAACTTGTGATTAATTGTCTGAACTCTGAACAACCCGTTTCGTACATGTTAACACAATTTCGGTTTTCGCTACCCTTTTATTACTACTGTTTTCTCTTATAATACCCATCGCCCTCCTATCGCCCGTTAAGAATGTACTGCCCCTTTGAGGAGTCAAATCGCTCCTTTGGGGGCGATCGCCCCCAGGTTAGGAACCACTGGTTTAAATGGAAGGACCAATTTTGAATTTTTTTGTTTGTTTGAAAGGAGAGTTGATCGAAAGCGTTCTTAGCTAAGTCGCGTCTTCGGATGACATTAATTAACGAAGATATTGATTAAAAACCTTTGAAATGTTTTTTTTACAATTTTTGAAGTGAAAACATATTTGAAAATTTAAAACAATAGTACCAAAAGAAAGAGAATTCTTTTCTGCGTTTGATAGAATAAGTTTGGAACTTCCATGTAAAATAGAACTTGAATTATAACGGTTTTGGGCAAATGCGGCTAAGGATTAAATCTGCAGGATTGCAAGCCGATGTCATTATTCGCCGACGAGGAAAGAAGAGTCAATGATTAAAAATGTTTATCTCTTACCAGATTCTCTTTGCTAACAATTAAAATGCTTGTAATTGATTTTAGTATAAGAACTTTAAAAGGATTTTCAATTTTCCGTCTTTATTCGGTTCTTGCGACTAGCAAATTTTGCTAGTAAGGATTATCTTTCCTTTCCCGTGTTTGTCATGTCCTCTCGACAACAATGACATCTATTTAAATTTAAAATGCTTTCTGACCAGTAAAGTTCGTTTTAATAAATGAGGTCGGCAAATCAGGGTCATTATATTTTTTTAAATTTTTAATTCAATCTTAGTATTTGTTAAAATATGCATCTGATTAACAGACATTAGTTATTTATTATTACTTGATATTTATTTAATTTACCATTATTGGTATTATTATTATTTGGACTGTTCAAAAACATTTTTTGCCTACCCCAGACAGTTGGCCCTGGATTATTGTGCATATTCTAAACAGATATTTCACAATTTGTAATGATGAATTCTCACTTCAAACTCCTGATCTAGAAACATTTCTCAATGTCATTTAATGACTCTTTAGAAGCTTTCTAATAGTACTCTAGTGAACACGTCATGAATTTTTTAAAAATCTATATCTTCGGTCGTGGTTTTTAAATTCACATTCAAAGTAATTTAAATTGATTTTTTAATTTATTATAAATAATTAATTTATTTTTAATTCTAAATTGAACGTAGAATTTATCGTAAACTCTCTGTCGTAATCTACTCTTTTTAGCAGGAATTTTTCCAAATTCTAACTCCTCGTTATTGATTTTTGAACATATTTTTCAGTGTTACAAAATGAATACGTATTTATTTCTTTTTAAATATATTTATTACTTAGTGATTTTTTTTCTATTTGACGTTTTACATGGTAACTTAGCAAAATCAATATGAAACAAACATTGTTTTCTGCTTACGTTTAGTCTTTCTTCTATTGTAAAAGCAGAAACATTTGAAGTATTTATTTGGGTATTTTTAACTATAATAAGATCCCCATAAAAACTCATTCTGGGATCATGTCTCATAGGAATATTAAATATTACGACAGGTGGTTATTCCATGTAGTATAGCTATATTCAGTGAATTAATGAATACATTATGCTGGCTAGGTAAAAATGGAATCTAAATTAGACGTTCTCTCCTGCGGACTAATGAATTGAACATAAATCATTACTTAAACTGTGACAAATCAGTTCACCGTATTAGACTAAATCTCTGGAATTGGGGTATTTTGAAATGTCGTGAATTATGAATGAAGGTACGGAGAATGTTCATTAATAACTTCGGTTTGGAAGGGAGCTTTTTACGTGATAGATACTAGCTTATAAGTTCATCATTTATTATGATGATCCGATGGGTTTCAATGCGATGAATTTAGCGAATAAAGGGTGTAATCGAAGGAATGCTTGAAGAGTTGTTTTATGCCCCCCCCCCCAGCAGAAAATAATAAATTTTTGTTGAGAGTTATGCAGCTTGCATATGTTACTGGTTTTATTGAATAGAATGCAGTAAATGCGTGCTTACATTTTATAGAAAAATTAACCACCTGCGGTGCTTCACAAAGTGATTACGTCATATGTGTTTGGCAAGAAATTCAGGAAATCTCGAAGTATGCATTGTTTTTTGCTCCAAATGTGTTAAAAAATCACCAAATGTAACTAATTTTGGCAACATTTGGTAACTTTTTAAACTTTGTCGATATCACTGCCAAGTCACCATCGTCGAGGTCACGTGATATTTATAATGATATCATTTATCTAACAGCCGATCAGAAGTGACTTTTAAACGAACATAGATACATGCATACATACGGTAAGATTGTAATAATATAGGTTTGCGTACAATATTTTAATCTTAAAAAAAGTATTTAAGACACGTTTTTACAAAATGGCATTGGAACCAAGGGCGGATTCAGCTTCTGGTTAAGGAGGGGTTCATTTTCGAAAGGGGGGGGGGGCGCAAAGTTCAATTTTTGTGCAAAAAATGGAGCCCCCCTCCATTTTGGGGGGGGGTGGCAATTATTTCGTAATATAAGTAACAAAAATGCAATTTTTCGCCATATTTGATCGGTTAAGGGGGGGTCATGACCCCTTGACCCCCCCCCCCCTCCTGATCCGTGCCTGATTTGAATACCTTGCGAAGATTCTCCCTCAGAAAATATACAATATCAAGCCTGTGACTTTCTGCATAGACGATTTTGCTCTGCAAAAATGTGTTTAGATGGTCGTGGGATATCAGGGTCTTCAGAAATAATTTGAATGAAGCGGTCAATAGATAGATCAAGATTTGTCAAAAAAAAAAAAAAAAAAAAAAATGGAAAATTACATTTTACAGAAAATATTTCATACCCAGAGAATATCCCATTCTCTAAGCATGATTTTCAACTGTTTACCCTGTCATGCAAAAGAAAAAAGGGAAAACAATATGTTTTTACTATTTTATATCATAAAATAGTAAATATAGCTGTAAAATGTGTGTAAAATATTCTTCCAAAAGTTATCTACTCTTTGTTTTTAAAAGATTGATGATAAGATCAATATATTATGTGTCAATGTTTTGAGGAAATCTAGAAAAAAAAAAAAAAAAGACTGATACCTTGCTCTGAATCCACTATCTTACGCACATCAAGACATCGCTTAATTCATTTGACTGCTAAGGCCTCTGATCCTTGACACCATCCTTTTTTTTTTTTTTTTTGATGTGCACGTTTTCCGATTTCGCAGCATAAAGTGTGCTCATATAACTTTCTAGCAGGTGATTGGAAGAATGTACCAAAAGTTGCTGTAAAAATTGCAGCAATTTTCTTAACCTTTCATTGCACCTTTGCTCACTTGTAAATATATTTTCTTTCAATTAATTAAATGATTAAAATCTTGCCGGAAAGTCACCTTGTCTAGCGTACAGAGAAGGCTGACTCGGATGGGAAGATTCCGGGTTTGAATCCCGGCTTGGGCACGGATGTCCTTTCTCTCTACTGTCATTGTCCTTTCTCTGTGTGAATCCGTTGTTGTCAAAGGCGGATCCAGAAAGTTTTCAAGGGAGAGGCGATTGATCTTTGTTACCTTTTACTATGCATACTGTTTACAAATATTAATCGCAAAAGTTTCGGACTTCAATTGCAAAATATTTCCTGGAGGGGGGGGGGACCCTCAAAGCTCCTTCCCCCAACTTCATTCAAACTCGTATAAAATTGCACTTTTAGAACATCAATATCGAAAAATTACTGGTGAAAAGTCCTCCAAGGAAGAGGCGATCGCCCCCATCGCCCCTCCCTTGTATCCGCTCCTAGTTGTTGTGCTGTGAATTGTTGCCAACCGTATAAGCAGTTCCTTATGACATGTGTGTACTGTGAAAGTTGGACCTCAAACCAAATGACGGTATCGTTGGAAACGTGAAGCAACGTACCCCCGCATTGCCAGTCTAGCACAAAACAACAACAACAATCGTTCAAGTTGTCATCACTGTTTCAAGTGGTACGATTGTTTACGTCTGGTTACTTATCACTAACTGAAATAAATTTTCTCTACGCTGAAAAAAAAATAAACTTGTTTTTACAGTATAATACTGTAAACAGAGGTTCCAGTTTAAAACTTTAAAATGCATAGTAATTAACTGTAAATTAGCAATGTTATAGTTTAGTGCCATAAAATTATCTGTTTTGTACTGAAAAGCTACAGTATAATACTAGCAGCAAAGGTTCAAGTTTAAAACTGTAAAATGAACTGTAATAAACTGAAATTAGCAATTTTACGGTTTATTGCTGTAAAATTAGAAGTTTTAAAGTTTATTACTAAAAAGTTAGCTGTTATATACCGTAAAAACATTTTTTTACAGTGCATGAAAATGATGATAAAAATATTTTGTACAAAAATATTATGATATAAAGTTCATGTAAGAAAGTCTCCACATGAATTTTTTATATCACCAAATGGGTGAATAGAAGAGGGGTCACCCCTGTTACTCCTCCTTAAGAACTCACACCTGAACAGCCACATGAGAAGCACCCAATATTAATCAAACACAAATGCAGATTACACGTTGGATAGCGTGAAATACATTTTTATCACTTTCGGGGAGAGGCGGACATACCTGCATTATATATCTTCTGAAAAACCGATACACATGACAAAGCATCTGAAAGGCGCACCCATTTCGTTTCTGAGGTAGATGTGAACATCGCACTTGTTGCTGCTGCTTGTTATTGTTTCATATATTTTTTTTTTTTGTTAAGAAAAATATGAATTGAGGATGTTAAGAAGATAGCTGTCAAAAAGAAGTGTGCTTATGAAGTTCGCGTTAGGTATAGTTTTACAGTCTATGAGACACATTCTCTCTTTGAAAATACTGTAAAAAATAATAAATTACCGTAAAGTCGGGTTACTTGGACCCACAAGGAGGTTACTTGAGCCCACAGTAAAATGATAAAATCTGGGTTTGGTACTAGCGTTAGATATTGCAGAGTGCTTCTACATTGCGGAGAAACGAGGAACTACGTGCAAGTCTTCAACTAATAAGTACCAAACCTAGATTTTATCATTTTACTGTAATGGGCTCAAGTAACCCCCTAGGGTCCAAGTAACCCGACTTTACGTAATTAAAAAAACAATAAAACTGCAGTGCCACTAGAAAATCAAAAACACTAAAAACAGAGTAAATATTTCACTATTTCACTTTGTCCCACAATCCCTTATTTTCAAAAAAAAAAAAAGTGTGCTTATGAAGTTCGCGGACGATTGCCTCACTAATAGTTCTATAGTTTATGAAGCATTTTCTCTTTTAAGAAATAGTGTAAAAATATTTAATAAATTAAAAAAAAAAAATCAAAACTGCAGTATTTCTAGAAAATCTCCAGCACTAAAAACAGAGTCAATATTTCACCATTTCACTTTTCCCCACAATCTCTTACTTTAAAAAACACGGTGTGCTTATGAAGTTCGCGTTCGATTGCGTTACGTATAGTTTTACAGTTTATGAGGCACATTCTCTTTTTTTTTTAATTCTGTAAAAAAATTAATTAATTAAAAAAATCTGTACTCAGGCCTGTCATTTGGGGGGGGGGGGGCGTCAGGGGGGTTAATTTCCCCCTCCCCTGACTTTGAGAAATCAATCTATTTATATAAGTGGGGTTTTTGGTCTTTTCCGAAGAAATTGCATTTAGTTTGCACCCTTTGACCTCCCCCCTTCCTGAAAAAACCTGAAATGACTGGCCTGTCTGTACTACTAGAAAACCTTTAACACTAAAAACAGTGTAAGTATTTCACCATTTCACTTTGCCCTACACCACCCTGCTTTCTATACTTTACTTACAATACAAATAATAATAATAATAATAATAATAATAATAATAATAATAATAATAATAATAAATGTCTTGAAATATCAAAAAAAAAAAAAAAAAACAATCTTACATGACTACCAATAGGATGGTATTGCTTAATATTCAAAAAAGCATGCAGAGGGCAAAAAAAGAAAAACACGTGACAACCGAAGTACCATCAGTTCAACTTTCTCAACGGTTTTTAAAAAACAATTCTGGGAAAAAAGAAGGGAAATCGCCACTTTAAACAGGATGGAAGAAAAAAAAATGCAACTCCTTTATCGGGCATCCAAAATCTCAGTTTAAGTAATTTCCAAAAGTTAGGAACATCAAGAAAGAATAAATGCGCTATCATTTTCGGACGCGTTTCCTTACCTTGTTTCGTGGCTGAGTGCGTAAGGACGCTGGGAGGTGTTCTAATTTCGCTCTAAGCACAGGATGTGGCTGTGCTTTGGAGTCGGGACGGTCTGCTGTAGGACCGAAATTTGATTTAAACGCAGGAAGAAAGGTTTACTGATGCGTTTCTGTGGAGTTTTTTTACTTCCACAGGTCAAAGGGAGCAAGACATAAAAAGTCATTTTTCATTTTTGGGCAAAATTTTAAGTCCTGGAATATTCAAATTATCTTCAGTAAAAGAGTAATGCGATGGGTCAAAGCGTGATTGGGTATCACGGGTTCACAGCAAGGTAACTTACAAGTTTAAGAAAAATGGAATGTTTCATTGTTCTTGAATATTTTTAGTCGAAAGAGGACATAGATGCTAGTAATTAAATAAATTTCGAAATGGTA
Source organism: Uloborus plumipes (assembly GCA_038373865.1). NCBI lineage: Eukaryota > Metazoa > Arthropoda > Arachnida > Araneae > Uloboridae > Uloborus > Uloborus plumipes. The sequence continues at coordinate 308,511 of JAXGGA010000018.1, forward strand.
GTTTGGTAACATTTAAAAAGAGTCGCAAGTTAAAAAATAAATACATGTTAAACAAAAAACAACTTATTGAGTTTTCCGCGAAGTAGCACTATAAAAATTTGTGTAACCTTACTTCGTAAAAGCAAGGGAATCATAGCTGCCTCCATTGCAAATGGAGTAACTTAACTGATAAAGTTGATGTAACATTATGAGCGATGCGTAACGTTACATCAGTTTTATCAGTTTAGTTACTCCATTGCAATGGAGGCATGCTGCCCCGCCTTGTGTTAGGTTGCACAATTTTTTCTTCAGTGAGTATGAAAAAAAAAATGAATTGTATTCACCAAATTATAGTTTTGTAGCCTTCACTCAGCGGTACAATATATGCATGGGCATTCTATAGAAAGCCTATGCTTCTGTAGAAACAAACACGAGACAGAAATATTTTATTAGTAATTATCAGCGATGAAACAAATCCGAATCGTATTAAAAGTAATTATTATATATATATTAATGATTCAATTTTATATGGACAATAGTAGAAGAGAACGATTAACTGAACGTTATACACCACAAGAAGAAGCAACTTTCAGAAAGCTATCATCTGCTTTTTTTGTTTGGTTACAACCTTTCAAAAAATTATCATTGCCATTTACGTAAAGATAGTTAAATTATAATGTTTTTAATAAGACTCGCTGGTTTTAAATGATTTTTGATCAAAGTAATAATTCTTATGAATAATGAATAGGGTAGACAGACCAGTGAATGAACACTTAAGCAAATTTTCAATTTCAAAAATTCATAGCGTCGGAAAAATAGTAGCATTTGCCACATGACAGTAAAAACACTTCAGATGATATACGCAGTATTTAAAAAAAAGTTGGGAGAGCTTTTATGGTTCTGCATCAGGTTTTATGGGGGGTTAAAACGAAAAAAAGTACCCAGACCCAGTGAATGAACACCCCTACCAGGGAACAAATGCAGCATTTTCTAGTCATTTTCTTTCGGTAAATGTGTAGAAAGGAGTTAGTTCTGCTAATTCATCTAAGAAAAATGCTTCAAAACCTTATTTTTTAGGAAAAATACGAGGTGTTCATTCACTGGAAGTGTTCATTCACTGGTCGGTATACCTTACGACTAATAAATAATACCTGATTGGATGCAGCTGAAATGAAAAGGTTGAAAGAACAAGCACTCTTCATATATTTACAATTGCACTTAACAGCAAGTTTTAATGTTGCAAGATGCTGTTGAACATGATCAATGGACATGATCAATGTCTACGTTTCAGTTTCTTTTTTTTTATTTCACAGTTAGTAATTGCAAATGAAATTACTGTTACTGGTTAGTAAAAAAAATAATGAAAGTAAGTTGAAAAAAAGTAACAAAAGTACTAAATAGCTATAAATATCGTGGGGTTACAAGTGAAACACACTAAGTCAAAATTATTAATTTTCAGATTTTTAGTTTATCTAACACACAAAAATGATCTGTTTCTACTGGTGAAACCCACTAAGTCATATCTTTATTATGCAATGCTATACTAGTGAAACACACTAAGTCGTATAATTAAAGATAATTATTAATGCCCTACCATTATCATGCTGGGGATAATAATATAAAATAAGCATGCCAGAGTCAAAAATGGTTCGTAATAACCAAAAAATACCATTACTATAATTTAATTTGATTTAATTATGTCAATTCCAAAGAAGTTAAAATAAAAAATTTTCGATCAGTGTTTTCTCAAAATCATGTTTTTTGACTTAGTGTGTTTCACTTGTAACCCCACGATACACTATGTGGCCAAAAGTATCCGGACACTTTCAAAAATTCACATTTTTACATATAGCTGGAGAAATAAGTGATCAATTGTTCTTTAACTTTAGTCATACAAAATATAGGCTTCACCGAACATTTCCAAGTTGAAATTAAATTACCCTTGCATTTGGGGGACGATAAGAAGGGGGGTCGAAAGAAAAACCGCTTTTTGACCATAACTCTTTGAAAATAGCTCGGAATAAGCTATGCATTTCAGTAATTAATTAGCATACTATATATAATTACTATACAAATTCAAATGAACGCACCACTCTTACTTCCGAAGATATGAAACATTTTTTAAAAAACGGCAATTTTATTTGAAGGGTTTTTGTTCATAACACGCAGAGTTTTTGATCAAACCTTATCAAAACTTCAGGAAAGATGACAAAATACAAGAGAAAGAACATACTAAAACGGTTTTTAAAAATATTAAAAATCCGATGAGATATGAACGTTAAAAGGAAAAAAAATTTCACGGCGCATGCGCGAACGACAGACATTTATAACTACAAAAATATTGTAGCCTGGTATATACTGCATCTTATAAAAAAAGTTCCAGTTGAATATCATGAAAATTGAAAAAGATATCAGCGATCTAGTGAGCTGTATTTCATTCATTCGCAGACAATACATACATAGTGAGGGTCTGTCCACAAAGCGCTATTTTTAAAATAAAGGTTAATTGCGTCATCGTTCAAAACCAACGTTTCAGGGGGTCTCCGGATACTTTTGGCCACCTACTTATAAGGTCTTTTTGGCCGAATGGGCGAAATGTGACTTCTATGCCAAATATAAATTTTTAAACAGTATACAATTTAACATTGAAAAATATGCTCGATTGTCCCCACACTATTTGTGAACAACCCCTCTCCATTTATGAATTGACTGCAAATGAATGAATAACAGCTCACTAGATCGCTGATATCTTTTTCAATTTTTACGATATTCAACTGGAACTTTTTTTTATAAGATGCAGTATACACCAGGCTACAATATTTTTGTAGTTATAAATTTCTGTCTTTCGCGCATGCGCCGTGCAAAATTATTTCCTTTTAACGTTCATATCTCATCGGATTTTTAATATTTTTAAAAACCGTTTTAGTATGTTCTTTCTCTTGTATTTTGTCATCTTTCCTGAAGTTTTGATAAGGTTTGATCAAAAACTCTGCGTGTTATGAGCAAAAACCCTTCAAATAAAATTGCCGTTTTTTAAAAAATGTTTCATATCTTCGGAAGTAAGAGTGGTACGTTCATTTGAATTTGTACAGTAATTATACATAGTATGCTAATTAATTACTGAAGTGCATAGCTTATTCCGAGCTATTTTAAAAGAGTTATGGTCAAAAAGCGGTTTTTCTTTCGACCCCCCTTCTTATCGTCCCCCAAATGCAAGGGTAATTTAATTTCAACTTGGAAATGTTCGGTGAAGAATATATTTTGTATGACTAAAGTTAAAGAACAATTGATCACTTATTTCTCGAGTTATATCTAAAAATGTAAATTTTTGAAAGTGTCCGGATACTTTTGGCCACCTAATGTATATTGTAGACATATATTTTGGGGCTGGAGGATTTTTTTTTCTTTCAATGTGAAAAGATTTGCGTTTATAGGTGAAAGCACATGACAAGAAACTCAAAAAAAAAAAAAGAAATATTTTGATCCAAAGCAAAGTTTTTCCTTGGTTACAGTGAGTTTTTGGATTTTTTTTTTCACATTAATGAATTTTGAACTCATTGGTATATTTACGCATTTTAGATTTAAGCAGAAATATTTCAATTCTGCGTTAATTTTTAAAAAAAATTTGAATTGTGCAATACCTTTTGCACATACGTACAAGGCCGAAATATTTAAAAAATGGTTAAATTTTTCATTATTTGGAAAAAAATAACTCATAAAGTAACAAAGTTACTGTCCGCGATGAAACAAATCCATAAAATTTTATTCAAAGCAACTGTCATATGTATAAGAATGAATTATTTTTATATAGACAAAAAGGCAATACATTTCATAAGGATAATGAATTTTTATTTAGCTAAACCTCCAAAGAAATTTTTTTCAGCACTACATTCAAATTAAATGCCTCTTGGTTTGTTGAAAAAATGTTTAACTCATAGTTACTATTTCCAACCTTCAACCATTAAATTACTAAAGACCACGAAGAAACTTTCCGCCATAAAACAAAACAATTTAATTGTGTTCAAAGCAACTGTCTTACGTACAACTACGAGTCCTATTTTTAGCTAGGTAGAAATGCAATACATTTTTTTTAATATCGAATTTTTATTGAGCTAAACATCCAAAAAAATTCTTAACATTACATTTAACGAGACATTACATTTAATTCTTAACATTACATAAACGAGTATCATTTAAAGAAAATGATACTCGTTTTGTTAAAAAATGCATTTAACTCATGCCTATTTCTAGCTTTCAATCATTCAAAAACTCCTTCGGGTTTAAATCAAAACTTTCAAAAGGACTTCTAAAACAAATCTTTGTACAAGAAAGAAAGATAACTTCTACAATTAAGGTTTAAAATCATAAATATCTTTTAAAGTCTTAAAAAGAACTTACCGTCTGGCGCACTTTTAACGATTTTCACTGGATAAACTTTCAGTTAATCGAAAAATAATGGTTTCTATACTTCTGAGCTATTGAAGAGTTTGAAACAAAATAGATTTCCAAATTGAGCACTGTCGCTTTAAGTCTTTTTTCTGCTTTAAGTATTTTCCTTTTCTATTTCTTCCTGACAGCATATTTCGTGGCATTGTAAACACTTAACATAACAAAGAAATAACATTTAACTATTTAACTCTTCATTGCTTTAGCTATGCGGAATTGTTTGGGAATGACGGTCTCATATTTAACTCTTTGTAGTAGAATAATTAACCATTCAGACGGAACATTTATCGATTCATTTTGCCTGTTTTGAAGAATATAGATAACTTTTTCTCTCTCCGCATTTCGCATACTGCTTCACTGACTTTTTGATAGTTTAATTTCGGTTAGTTCAAAACATATAAATATAAGTGAAAATACTTATTCGTTTATGTTTTGACATTGTGCTTGAAGTATTCAGGCCGGTTAAACATTCACCTACAGAGTCATCAGAAACTACTTACTCTAAATTATATCCGCCTAAGAGACGGATGTTCCTTCCATAGGGTTAATGGCATTTAATTGGTTTATTTGTTACTATTGCAATAGAAAAATATGTGGGCAATTTTCTAGAAAAGTGTTATTTTCAGCGTAAAATTTTCACATTTTCACAAATGGTGCAGTTTGGCATTTATTTTAGGAAGACAATACATGGATTTTTATTAAACTGCAAAAGTTCACGAAACATCTTCATTTATTTTAGAAATGTTGAGGGCTAACTTTTTAAATTTGACAAAAACCATCAATATGCGTTTTTTTCTTTCAGTTTTCTTTCATTTTTATTCATGAATTAATTGATTAATCAATTCTTCATTAGATTTACCTTAGGAAATAAAAATAAATATTACTAAAAATGCTAAAGTACTATTTTTTTTTAAAAAACATCATCAACTATTTTTTCTAATCTGCTTCAGTTCAGCTTATCTCATAAAACATCAATACTTTAAAAATGAACTTTAAAAATATTCTGAAATATTAGAAATAATGCACTTATATTATTTTAACCTTAGTTTATCCTTCCATCCTCGAGATTATAAATTTTGCTTTGGATGGTAATGACCCCGAAAGCAGAATACTGCTAAATCGGCGACGTACGCCGCAGAACAGACATCGGGGTTGCAGAACAATACTGTTCAAAATTGAGCAACCAAAAAAAAAAAAAAGAGAGAGAGATCGAAAGCAAAAAAAAAAAAAAAAAAAAAAAACGCTTCGTTCGTAGCCCATGTCTCGCAGAGCAGCTGGCAATAATGCCGGGGCCGCGTCGTAGCCAGTGCCGTGAAAATTGCCATATAGACTACTGCAGACGTGCGGACGATTTGACTTGAGCTTCTGAGGCCCTTCCTGTTTTTCCGCAGAACTTCAGTTTATGACCAGGCGCGGATCCAGAGGGGGGGTCATGGGGGTCATGACCCCCCCTTAACTGACTAAATTAAACAAAATATTGCCCCTTTGGGACTTATATTACGAAAAATTGTCAAAAAACCCATTTTTGCACAAAAATTGTACTTTGACCCCCCCCCCTTTCCGAAATTGACCCCCTCCTTAATCGCAACCTGAATCCGCCCTTGGTGATGACACTTGCGCAGGCTTCGTTTGAAGTTCTGCAGTTCTTCTTATTTGAACCGCAGAACTTCAGCTACGAAACTTGCAGTACACATTCGTTATTCAAATAATGTTTCCAACGATTATTTTTTTTCCGCATGAGAAGCACGGGGACGCAAACTTAGTCTGAAATTCTGCGCGTCTTCACATTTTGGCCGCAGATCTTAAGTGACGAAGCTTGCGGTAGGTACACAAATCAGTTCTTCAAATTATGTTTGAAATTTTTTCGTAAGAGAATAGCAGGGGCGCAGGTTTTCAATTGAAGTTTTGCAGGTCTTCACATTTCATCCGCAGAACTTCAACGACAACACTTCATAGCATATATTAGATATTCAGTTATGTTTAAAACCATGTTTCCTCATGAGGGGATCGCGGGGACGAAAGCTTCACTTGAAATTCTTCGGGCTTTCACATTTTGGCCGCAGAACTTCAGTGACGAAGCGTGTAGTACAAATAGTTTTTCAAATTATGTTTAAAACAATTAATTCTTCCGCGTTAAAGAGTCGGGCGGGATTCGGGAAGTTAGCGGGGAGCGGGATTCGTTTGAAGTTCTGCGGCGGGCCTACACATTTTATCCGCAGAACTTCAGTGACGAAACTTGCGGTACAAATTAGATATTCGACCATGTTCAAAACATTTTTTCCTCGTGAGAGAATCGCGGGAGGGTACTCGCCTGAAGTTTCGCGGTCTTTCACATTTTGGCCACAGAACTTCAGAGACGAAACTTGTAGTGCATATTAGTTACTCAAATGATGTTCAAAATTATTAACTCTTCCTGTTGAGAGAATCGAGGGGCACAGGCTTCGTTTAAAGTTCTACGGGCTTTCACATTTTGGCCACAGAACGTCAGCAACGAAACTTCCAGAACAAATTAGCTTTTCAAATTTTCTTTAAAACAATAAATCGTTACTCATCAATAAATGGCGGAAGGGGGGGGGGGGTGATCGCTTGAAGTTCTTATTACGTTTTGACCGCAGAACTGCTGTGACGAATCTTACAGAACAAATTAAGATTTAAAATAATTTTTCCTATACGGAACAATCGAGGGGACACAAGCTACGTCTGTAGTTCTGCTGGCCTTATCATTTTGACCGCAAATTAGTTTTTCAGATTGTATTAAAAACAATTTTTCCGGTGAGAGAATCGCGGGGCAAAGCCTTGTTTAAAGTTCTGCGGTATTTCACATATTGCCGCAGAATTGCACTTACGGAACGCGCAGTGAAAATTATTTATTCAAATGATGTTTAAAACAATTTTTTCGCGTAAGAGAAACGCTGGGTGGAGGGGGGGAGTCTCCTTTCAAGTTTTTCGGGATTTCACATTTTGGCTGCAGAATTTCTGACGAAGCTTGAGCTAAAAATAGTCATTCAAATTATTTTAAAACAATTTTTCCGCTTGAGAGAATCGCGGGGACGAAGTAATTATATTTGAAACAAATAACTTCAGGTTAAAATAAGTTAAATAGGTGTAGTCCAACCCCCCCCCCCCCGAATCGGAAAAATGTTTTTAACATTTGTTCTGCGATCCGGAAATTAGTTAACGTCCCAGTGCCGAGCTTGAACTTTTTGAACTGAATTTCTGAACCGATGATGAAGTATATATATAGTAAGCATTAATAACATAATTATAAATATATTTGTCAAACTAAAGCATTTAAAATATGAATTAATATAAATAAAGCAAGAAGTATTTGCAAACTTATGACAACTTTCTAATTCAAACTCTTCATAGAAAAATGAAACAAATTTTAAAAATAATTATTGTCTTTACCATGGTATTAAAAAATTAAGTTGATTTGGTTGGATTTTTGGCATAAAAGCCTTAATAGGCTATACTGAGCCAAACAATTGTTTAAAAGTAAAGGTGTCAAAATGAAAATGTTTGAAGAAAGAGCCTGTAGAATTAAGAAAATTTTTGCTGAAATCAACACATCAATGAAGTTTTAAATTTTGAATAGTAAAAAACAGAAATCCAATCTGCTGAAGAAGGAACAATTTCCTTAACAAGTCTTTCAAAGAAGGATGAAAATGATTAAAGAAGTTGAAACAAGTATGATTGAAATTTGGACAACCCGCGTTGAAACATTCGTCGAAGGCGGACAACAGTGCAAATAATTTCGCGACTCTCTCTATTCCAATTCTTTAAAAAATACAAAAAAAAAAACCACACACACACACACACACAAAGACAGCATGTAAGTACGCAAGCATATATGGGTTATTCCAACGAAAATGGTACAAATCATGTCCGAGACTTAAGAATTTTTTAAAATCAATATTAATAACTCCCACCCATTAAGTGTATTTTTTATTGGTTCTCCATTTAATTTTGTGCCATCCAGTATCAATTGATTAGGTATAATCCATTTAGAAAGGACACAACAAAAATTATTTTTGTCAGAAGAAGGAGAAAATGACGTGTCCCAGCTTCAAATTGCTATAATTTAAAATGTGATTTAAAATTAAACTGAAATGTAACAGGAAAATAAATGACACTGCAGTGCACAAAAGATGCTTCTAACACCATTTCTGCAGTTTATTACGCAAATGAAAAAACATTTCTCCAAAAAACATTATACACTCTGTAAAACCAAAACTACTGATCCTAGAAGCTTTATTTTGGTCTCATTTTGTAGGAAATTTTATTTTCTTTAAGTCTAATCTTATTTAAAGTTTCGAAAAAAATGATTAAATATTTTTCAGAATTTTCACAAGTCAGGCTGCAACGCAAATCCTCGAAATTGCAAGTAACATGGGGAAATTTTGTTTTCAACTAATCTTTTGAGGCACCCCCCTAAAATGTGCCAATGGACTAGAAAATGAGATTTGAAAAGTTTTAGCTTAATCGGATAATATTAACACGTGCCTCAGAGTGGGTAAAGTTACGAAAAACAGCGATTTTTAGCCAAAAATCGTATTTTCCTCTATAAAACCAAAACTATTCATCTTAGAAACTTTATTTTGGTCTCATTTTGTAGGAAATTTAATTCTCGTTAAGTGCTATCCCATTCATTTTTGCTATCATGTCCAAAGTATTTATTTGGCATTTTTCAGGTTAAATCGTAGAGTATATCAAAAATAAGAAATTTTCATGCAAAAACCTAAAATCATTACAATATTCAATTACATTTATTTGCTTATTGTTGGATTTACTTTGTCAATTAAAAAAGGCGTATTTTCGTAGTACTTTAGAAATAAATGAAACAAATTCCTGTGTTAAAATATAGGAATTAAGAGGGGTTAAGACGGAAAGCAAAGAGTTAAAATGACAATAAAAGCTTTAATGCACCTTTATACTTACACTGTTAAATTATATAACATTATTTTACTACTCTTTACATACAAACTAGCGACGAAACAGAATTAGGTTAAGCGACAAAACAGAAATTGCGAATAATTAAAGTTCAAAGTTTTATTGTTGTAGTTATTGCAGCTTTTTTGTTTTCTGGTTTTGTCATTAGTGTGCGTATGAAATTGGTCTATTGATATCTATTGTTTGATTTACCAAGTTTTATTTGCTCACCTGTATCTATTGCTTACCATTGTAGAGAGTGTTCATTTTTTAAAATGTAACTTAGCCCCTTCATTCTCCAAGCCCTTCATTTATGGCTTGTACTGCTCATTTCATAAGTTATTACTCGCAGTTATTTATTTTATCTATGAGTTTCAAAGACATAAATTTATTATATATTCGTAACAATATTGCTGTTTTTTCTCTGAAAAGTCAACGTTATCCGTAGATTTCATCAAATTTACTAAAAGAACTTATTAATTTACATTTTAATGATTTATTTTTTCTAAGCAATTTCGAGGATTTACGCTGCAGCCTGACTTGAAAAATTCTGAAAAATATTCAATCATTTTTTTCGAAACTTTAAATAAAATTGACTTAAAGAAAATGAAATTTCCTACAAAATGAGATGAAAATAAAGCTTCTAGGATGAATAGTTTTGGTTTTACAGAGGAAAAACTACGATTTTTGGCTAAAAATTGCTGTTTTTCTTAACTGTACCCTCTTTGTGGCACGTGTTAATATTATCCGATTAAGCTAAAACTTTGCAAATCTCATTTTCTAGCCCATTGGCACATTTTAGGGGGGTGCCGCAAAAGATTAGTTGAAAAAAAAATTTCCCCATGTTACTTGCAATTTCGAGGATTTGCGTTGCAGCCTGACTTGTGAAAATTCTGAAAAATATTTAATCATTTTTTTCGAAACTTTAAATAAGATTAGACTTAAAGAAAATAAAACTTCCTACAAAATGAGACCAAAATAAAGCTTCTAGTATCAGTAGTTTTGGTTTTACAGAGTAAAAACTACAATTTTTGGCTAAAAATTGCTGTTTTTCTTAATTTTACCCTCTTTGCCGCACGTGTTAATATTATCCGATTAAGCTAAAACTTTGCAAATCTCATTTTCTAGCCCATTGGCACATTTTAGGGGGGTGCCGCAAAAGATTAGTTGAAAAAAAAAATTCCCATGTTACTTGTGACCACCCTAATGTCCACTCTGTTACAGTCGATTTCATGATGAAAAAAAAGAGATTTTTTCTTGAAATTGCAGACAGACTTACAGTTTTAGGCTGTTTATTCCACTTTATGCTTGCTCTGTGATTCTAACTTTTCTTTTGATTATAAAGATATTTTAAAGGCTTATTTGCCCACTCTGTTACACAAAGTGATCAAAATATTTAATATCCTTCCATAAATGAGTCATGTACTAGTTATTTACACTTCATTATACACAAATAAATTGAAACTCAATTAAAAAAATATGATTAGTTGGTGGAAATTATTTAAATTGATAATCTTAATATAAGGTAAAGAGTTTCAGACAAGATTTGTACCATTTTCGCTGGAATGACCCATATATATATATATATATATATATATATATATATATATATATATATATATATATATATATATATATAAATTTGGTTGCGTTTTATTAAATTCTAAATTGCAGTACGTTATACGTAAAAATGAGAAAACACTTTTTGGTAACATTTTTGACAGTAAATATATAATGTATAAATCTATCTTGCAGAACAATTTTGGGCAAACAATTTTGTGTCGCAGAACATCACTAAGTATTCTGCTTTGGGGGTAATGACATTTGAGAGTATTTTATCTGACAGGACCTGAATAATAGCTACCTTCTTTGTAACTTAATGTTTTTAATAAAGGTTCATATTAAGGATAAAAAAAACAATCAAAATTGCACCATAATGTTAAAAGTAACTCGTTATGAGTAAGGATGGTAATGACAGTATACTTTTATTACTTTGGATGTTAAATGCATCTAATCAGAAAGCATATGAATTTCTACATATGCAACTTTTAATTTATAAACAAAGTTATGATGGCATTAAGTAGTAAGTTACCTCCCCTAAGCCAGGGTTAAGGAAGAACAATATGAAATAAGCCACCAGCTCGGCCATGTCATCCAAATACTGCAGTTTCATTGTTGTATCGAGCCATTCTTTTTCTTTTTTGAAACACAGAGTTTTTTGAAGCATCGCTGTTGACATTTCTTTAATCACCCTGGGAGAAATCTTTGAAAATTATGAGTAATGATTAGCCGGGCTCTATAGAAAAAAATGTAATGATAATAATAAAGGCCGAAAAAATAATTCCCAGTAAATGAAATTAACCTTTTAACTATCATGCCCGAGATAGTCTCGGGCACAGCTGGTTTTCGAAAATGTCACGCCCGAGTATTACTCGGGGTAATTTTTTTTTTTTTTTTGAGTGCATCGTATTGTTATACCCGCATATATATCGGGAGACGTTTATTTCGGCTTCATCTCTTTGTCAAACCCGACTTTTTATCGGGTTTGTGCTTGGAAAAGTGTTAAAAATCAAAATAAATTGACAGTTAAAGGGTTAAAGAAAAATGCAAAGAATACTGAAAGAAAAAAAACGAAAGTCTTGCAAAAAGTTTAAGGTTGAAACAAGCAATAAGAATTAATCACAAAATAAAACCGAAAACGGGAGAAAAAAGAAAGATTTAAAACAGAGATGTATCAAAGATTTTTTGTTTTGTGGTGACAGTTTGAGTTTTTTTCCAGGTATTTGTTCCATTACTTTATGCACATTTCATAATTTTCATCCAGCATTTTTTTAGATAGTGTATTTTTTCTTATTTTAATCTCAGCGTTTGATCATGACAGAAGATAAAAATCGCGAAAAAAAATTTGAAAAAAAAAAAAGATAGCTCAAATTTTTACCTGTTTTTTTATAAGGAAAAATCAAGTCGATACTTTTTTTTTTTTTGAGGAAGTTGAAGGGAGTTATAGTACAAATATTTAAAATAATTGATGCGAACAGCAATTTTTTTTTAAAAACTACTAGTAAATTTTCAGAATTTTTCAACATTTTCTGCAAAATTCGATAAGCGTACATTTCATTAAGAAAAAGGAGACATTACTTCATCTGTTGTACATATGAAAAAACTAAAAAACAAAAATCCACATTAAAATACGTGGTGCTGCCATCTATCATCAAGTTATGGAAACATCTATGAGGTTGAAAATTTACGACGGTAGCATTACTAATTCATTATAGGGTAAAAGCACCAGTAGTCGGCCATTTAAGAGATCTTTTGTTGATCTTGGCTAACCCAGAACTTTCAGCTATCAATACAGCAACAAAAACAAGGTAAAACTTTAGAATAAACCTTTCTGATAGTGAACCACTTACTTGTTTCAGAAATTTAAAAAAAATTATGGTAAAATCCAAGCTGTTTTCAACACTAGTTAATGCTCCAGTAGTCGGCCACTGAAACATCTAGCAGAATCGCAATCTTGGATGACGGCATGTACCTATCCTCAATCATTAACCAGTGGCATTTAAGTTTTGGGTACTTTTTTTGAATTAGTAATGATTTCATTTTGAATGGTGATTAAAAATGAAATGACTTTGAAGCATTTTGAATCACCATTCAAAAATGAAACGACTCATTTCTAATTCAAAAAAAAAGTACCCAAAACTTAACTGCCACTGGTAAATGATTGAGGATATGTACATGAATGTGTGAATGCGTCATATCTGATTTTGAATCAAAAATGTACTATTTATGAGGAGTTTTATGTCATTGTGGCCGACTACTGGAGACTGGCCGACTACTGGAGCACTTACCCTACCTATCGACCTGGGCGGACTGGCTAACTTTGGCGCTGGTGGCAAAAGCATATTTTGGACTACTTACAGCCAAGAAAATTAAAAAAAAAAACCCGTTGCACATTACCGACTCCTTGCTCTTTTCGAAGTTGAGCATAGACCTGAAATTGCCAATCACGACTATCTTTCTTCAAGTTTCTATTTCAGTTTTAAAGTTTAATTTAAAGAAAATTTTGGCTGAAATTTGCTGTCATTTAAAATGTGTATTTCTTTTTGGATGATACAGTACCAAAAACAATCTATAGATGTAAAAAGTTGGCTCTTAAAAGCGCAAATTAATAGAAGAAATTTAAATATAAGTAGCAGAATTGTTGTTTTCAGGGGTACCCGCAGAGGAGGGGGGGGGGGGGATTATGGCGCAAGTTGCACCATCAAAATTTTTTTTTGGGGGGGGGGGGACTTTTTAAAACTAATTTATTTATTTGTTTAAATTATGCATTAATTTATTTTTTTAATTTAAATTACTAATTTATTTTTTAATTTAAATTATTAATTTATTTTTTTAATTTAAATTAGAAATAGATTTTTTAATAAAAATTAATCATTATTTATTTTTTTTTATTTAAATTATTTCTTTTAGTTCTTTATTATTATTATTTTTTTTTATCTGTGTTCGTGTGTGTGTGTTTGCAATGTCTGGAAGGGAAAAAAAGCGATTCTATTCCACGCACAATTTGAACTTTTAAAAAATTCATAATATATAAAAAATAATAGTTACAATTTAAAAAAATAAATAACATTTAAAGAAATAAATAATGTGTGAAAAAATAAATAAAATAAAAAAGGGGGGTAAGAAAGATAAAAAGCATAAGGGGGTTGTGAAAATTTTCGGGGGGGGGGGGGAATTTGCGCCACTGAGCTTGGGGGAGATGGGCACCCCTGGTTGTTTTCATAACTACTCTTAGATGGTGTGATGAAACATGATGTTTATGTGCACCATGTTTTAATTCCTTCCACTTCCTTCGTCATTCACTAGTGCTTTTATAAAAGGTGACTTCAAGATTAATTACAAATGCATTTGTGCTATGAACAGTTTATTACTACCATAAATTACACAGCAATATTTTAAAATATTTTGTCTCAACTACACTCGATTTTGAGAAAAAATTTTCCTATTAGTTTAACAAATGGTGCCTTGTTGTCACCGGTATTAGTGCGTTATGTCCTAACTCGATATTTAACGGCATACTTAGCGATGATAATACTTAGCTGTTATACAGTGCTTTGAAAATTTCCGTACAGGAATGGCATAGTTAACTGAAAAATATTTGCAGTCATTTACTTAATGAAAAATAGTTTTGTAAAAAAAGAGAATGAATAAAAGAAGCTAAAATTATGAAGATTAGTTAAGTTCTTCGTAAATTTTAAAGAGACTGTCGACGAAAAGCACACACAAACCCATCCCGAGTTAATCGCTGAGGAATAAATATTGGAAAAGAATCGCCTCTCAAAAGTAAAATATTATACACCATATAAAGAAGCACCCAAAAAAGTGATGTATCCAAAGACAGTACGCAAGACATTATTTGAAGATGAGGGACTAGAGTTTATCGCACACTATTAGCAGTATCACCAACCAGCGTAAATGCAGATAGAGTATTTTCAGTAGCAATGAATTTGTGCCTTAAAATTAGTTCCAGGTTTAGGGTCAGTTCGTATTCGATAGGTGCATTACGTAACTGAATATCGTCATTTTACATAACATTATTTTTTCTTTCATTTTATATTCGTCCACAATAAATTCTAATTTTTAGCTCACAAAACACTACGAAATGTGGCAGAAAAATAGAATATGTTTCCTTCTTTTTTGAGACATTTTTAATACTGGTATCTGGGTATCAAAGTTTCAACCCATTAATGCCTGACATTTTCCCCCAAAGATATTTTGTATACTGGTTACAAATAGTGTTTAATGGACAGGAAAAATAATTAAAAAAAATCATGTAAAAAAATTTTTATTAAAAAAAGTAAATTCGTCACTAAAAAGGGACGTTAGGCACTAGAGGGTACATACCATTTTTATTAATTTTTTTTCTGCCTACGATATAATACTTAAAAGACATTTTATAAGAAGAAATAAAAGCAGCAATTTACATAAACTGTGAAGCTGGGAATGATTTTAAAAACTTAGCTTTTTGTTCTTGAGATTGTGAACGATGTAATTCTTGATAAAGATCATAATAAAATGGCTATAGCACACTTTACAATGGTTATGTGCTGCAATCTGTTAATACTCAATTGAAACAATAACAAAGTAAAAATTGAACATTATTATTTGGTTGAAATGTTCATTTTTGGTAAATTCAGACGCACTTTTTGGATCGTCCCTAAAAAGCGACTCTAGGCATTAATGGGTTAAAAATACTAAATACCTGTGTGAGCCAATATTTAGAAAAGTGCCAATTTGAAGTTGGAGTTTTTTGAAAAAAAAAAATTTTTTGCAGAAAAAAACTAATATTGGATTTTAAGTCTAAATTGGGTCTAAATGCCAGAAAATAAAAGGGGGGAGGTCAAGGAAGTTATTTACCCCCTCCTGAGATTACTCACTTTTAAGCCGTTACAGATCTGATGAATGTTAAAGATCTGATGTTAATATGAGTTACATATTTGAGTTTATGCTTTCAGTCTTCGTTAACATCTCTAAATATGATATCATTTCCTTACATTTTTAACATAGATTTAAGATAATTACATTAAAATATATATATATTAGGCTAAAAAATCAAAATTCATTTAAAAAAAGCATTTCTTGGAAATAAAAATGAGCGATAAGGTTTTTAGATAAAATAAATTATGAGATTACCAAATCCAAGCTAATAAAACATTTGTTTTGTTTTGAAACAACACACAACTTCAACTTTTTCAACACACAACGCTGCTGCTTGCTTTTCTTTAATTAGTTGCAGGAAATTTAATTTCTTGATCAGAAAGTCAAATTTAGCATGCTAGTTACTAGTTATTTAACGAAGTTATGAGAAATTGAAGCACCAAAAATAAATAAATAAATAAATAAAATAATAATAATTAATTAACTTAATTTCTGCAGTGTCAATTTTTCTTATTTTACTAACTTCTATTGTTAGGTCATACAAACCACAAATGAAGCAATTGTACTAAAACTCATTGCTTTTCATTTTTTAAGAACAAAAATATTCAATATATATGGCTAAAACCTATGATTTTTGCTTTTTATAATTCTGAAACGTGTGAGTTAGTTCTGTAACATATTCGCTGTTTTTCAATGTTACCGCTCTGACTGTTACCGATCTGACAAACTGACAAAGTTTTTTTTTTATTTCCGAGTCGATCGCACTAAACCAAAATCAAACACGTGGTTTTTTCACTTGTAATAAAGGACTATACTTATATATAAAATAATTTTTAAAGTAATAAAAACTGCGCATTTTAGAGCGTGTTACCGATCTGATGACTCAAATGACACACATTTTATAAAATCACTTTAAAAAATCTTACCTACAAATTTAGATGAAGAAATGCAAATTTTTAATTACGATTCGATAAAACATCCCACCAGGTACTCAGTATCACGTGGTATAGGTGCAGGAAATGATTTTGGGAGCCTAAACATAGATCGGAAGTTATTGTTACCACTCTGACGGCGGAACTTGGGACACGCTTATTTCGCATCGGCTAGAAAATCAGGAATCGATTAAAACAAAAATGAAGTAAAATATTAACAAAGGGGTAAAAATCGAATCGTTTTTTGTACAAGTGCGTTTTTTTGGGAAGTTAGGAAGTGCGCATGACCTGTTTGCATGCTAAGCTTTGCTACTTGGGACACGTTACCGATCTGATTTTTGATGTATAAAAACAATATTTTCTGAAGAAAAAAATATTTTTTTTTTCTAATGTTATTAGATGAAATGAAAGCAAAACTGATCTTCTTTCTGGGGAAAATTATTTTTTTAACTAGTTATTGAAATACTAGTGAAAATTCACTTGGGACTCAAATTGGCACTTTTCTAAATATTAGCTCGTATAGCATTTTCGGTTCTGGATTGCAATCAACTCACATCTTAATACAGAAAATACCTATTTGCCTTTATATTAGCATCTAACAAAGACTAACTGAGATGAAATTGTGATGAACAGATTTGTGGTAACATACATTGACGATTTCCTTCTTAGTACTTACACTACATCCATGTACATTTAAAATTGAAATAGAATATGTTAAAAAATCGGACGGTTGAAAATTTACAATAACATACTTTTTTTAAGAAATAAATTAATGCATTACCGTAAAATGGGGTGTATAGGAACAGCGGGGTCAATCGGAACAAAACTTCCAGACCGTACAAAGAAATGCTTCATAAATATACTATTGGGTATTTTTCGCCATTAATTTTTTTAGAAAGGTAAGATCATAGGAAGTAGGAAAAAATTACTTTTATCAATCTGGTAACGCTACTGGCTTCTAAGGAGGGCTGCACGTAGAATGCTAGAAAACATCACATTTTCATAGACTGAAAAACTTCATATGCAAGAACAAACCTTCTTATATTTTAAACCTAAGAGTGGTATGTTTCAGTTATACATACATCTGAACAACATAATACCACATTAGGATTTACATTTTTTATAAATTGTGTCATAAAAATGAAGAATTCTGAAAATTGCCATAGGAAAAAAAACACTTTGATCGGAACACTTTGTTCTGTTGTTCCAATTCAAACTTATTTAAAGGAAACTGTTTGCAAAATCAAGATTCTAACTCCAATTCCTCTAATCAAGACAAGTACAAGGATTTATTACTGTTTATCCCTTCTCGTGAGCAACTATAGATCTTAGAATAGCAAAAAGTTGCAGATTTCATAAGATTTTTTCTCCAGGAGACTTCTTTTTATTTAAAATACGAGGGGAAAAGTCATATAGACTTTATATAGCAAAAAGCAAGCACACAGACAGTGATGAATAAGCGAAAAAATCTTTCAGGACAATCCCCGAAACCCAGAGATTTTAAGAAACTAAAGAAAAGGCAGAGATCATCCCAGAAGATGCTATGAAAAAACTTAAGCCAAGTCACAATTGCTAGTTTTAAGGACAAGTACATATTTGTGGACGACATGAGTGACTTCCATTCGTGTTAAATCTTTGTATTTCAATTCAAAAGCATTTCTTAAAATTACTTTTCATTTTTCATAAGTTCAAAATTATTTTGAATTTTGACAAATTATAAACGTTTACTGGTACTGAAATTATACTTTTATTTGACAGTAATTATCTGTTCTTGTTCTCCCCCATCAATATTACTCATGTTTGTGAGACCTATTACAGGTTTCATGGAAAAAAAATAAAAATTTTAACATGTGTTCCGATTGACCCCTATCAGCGGGGTGATTCGGAACACCCATAATTTCCTATATATTTTAATAACAACTGTTCAAAATGTTTTGTGTTTGCTTGAAATATCAAAAGTAAAGCAAGACCGAAATTTTTACCCAGAAAATCAAATTGGAAAAAAATCTTTTAACTGCTTTTTTTACAATCAAAGCTGAAAAGTGTTCCGGTTCACCCCATTTTACGGTAGTTTTAAAAAGTAAAAATTCAAACAATAAAGTTAAAAAATCATAAACACTACGAAATTATGCACACATTTGTTTTGTTATTACAATGATACCTGCAATACATCACCAATTCGTTTATTCCATCCATGGACTGCAGTTTCGTGCTTATTATGCACTCATTAGCATTTTCGAGTTGTACCGTACCAAGTGCGGTCGCTCGTCGCTCGCTCGCTGGTGCTCTAATTTCACATTAGCTACCAGTTTTTGCCGGCTCTCTTTGCTCTATAAGAGGATTTTTGCCTCCAGCTCGTTTAATTCCTATTCCATGCTGATGAGTGCATAATAAGCACGAAACTGCAGTCCATGGATGGAATAAACGAGTTGGTGGTGTATTGCATGTTTCTGCCTTAGCCCTGGCTTAAGGGCGGTAACTTACTGCTTTATACAATGATACCGTCTTATGATGCAAAGAGATGAGAACCTATAGATGTTAAGCCATTAACCAGAAGTTATATTAGGTTTTTCAGAATATAAGCTTTCATGTCCTTATTAGTTTATTGATATATACTACTTGCATCGAAAAAGGGTGCAACAAAACACTTACTTGTATGAAGATTATTTTCTCAAATTTTGTGTTTTTAACGTTATTCTCTATTTTCACTTAATTTTATGTTAAAGTCCGTTAAATCCTTTACATCTTGGCAGTGAAAAAATAATAGATGACAGATTTATTTTATGCCACTTAAATAGGGTCATTCCACGTCAAGTGATCCAAAATCTGAGAAAAATTTTACCTTACATTTTTGTATTTCTTTCACATTTGGCTCATCAATTGTACCCCTTGAGGTAATCAAAAGTCTCAATTTTTGGATTTTTATCTCTATTATTTTTTCATTTATGAGACTTTGAACTTTGGAAAAACCCTCGTTTTTCCATGGATAAGGGTACATAAAAGGGACCATAACTCGGCACCAAATATAGATAGAACGATTTGGTAAATGGCATTTTAAAGTACGTTAGTTGCCGCTTAATCTGATATGCAACATGACTAATTTGATAAAAATTTTCTTTTTCAAAAAATGAAATTTAAATTTCAAATTTAAATTTCTCAAAAAACATATAATTAATTTTTTTGAAAAAATTCTCAAAAATTCTTGTGTATTTCATCTATGTTTGTACAAATTTTTAGATTGGGATCTCAATGGGATCATATTTTTTTGAATTTTTGAATAAAACTGTATAGGAAAAAAATGATATTTTTTAGATTCTATTTATTTAAATACTAAGTTCTCTTGCTCGTGATGGTCTAAAAAGTAGTAAACAAACATGAATATGTTTAAAGTGAGCTGGCATGAGCTTATAGATTTGTCAGGTTCACCCCCCTACCCCTTTCTTCCCCGCACAACCACTCTTTTTTAATTCAAAACTGTTCAAAATGTTTAAAAAAAAAACAAAAACTCTTTGATACAAAATGAATAGTAAACTTATTTAAAGTGGGGAAATGGGTTTCCTTATAACTAGACGAAGTATCCCCCTCCCCACCCAAATATACCATTCACACTATACTAATATGACGTCTAACCTGGGGATTGAGTTGAGGATTATTTTCAAACCTAGGTATATATATTGTTTTTCAGACGAAGTGTTTCTTTTCGATCCGAACTTCAAAGTGTACTTCCATTCAATATCTGAAATTTAACTTTATGGTTTATTTCATCTTCTACTCCAGCACCAATCTTCAATTTTGAAGGGAGGAAATAAATGGGTCGCCCCAATATCATAGCAAACAGCAAAATAGCACTGTTTCGCCTTGTTCTCATCGTTTTCTCTATTCTTTTCGCACAAAACTGAAAATAAATCAAAATATCAGACCATATGTCTGTGTCCCCATAACTATCTTCCCACATTATCTAGTGTGCAGCTTTTATTTAGTTGTTTGTGTTCTTTTTCATTTGTTGTAAAGGAAAGTAATGCAGCAAGATATATCTATATATGTACATATTAAACAAACACTGCTTTTTTGAGCACAACCTCACATGTTGTTTAACTTCTTTACAGATTGCTCCCCCCCCTTACCCTACCTTTCCACTCCAAACTTTTATTTTTTTTATCATCCCGCCTAGCCCCATTTCAAAGCCTTAGTCTCTACTGATGTCTGGTAGTGTTTCAGTTTGTTCTGTTTGTTACTCTTTCCTATTAGCTCATGAGCTTTGTCCAATAAGAGAAAAGAAAGGCAGTGATGGGGACTGACATATAACGTGACAATTTAATTTCTTTTCAGTTTTGAGTAAAAAATAATGGGAAAACATTATGAGCACAAGGGGAAACAGTGGCTATTTTGCTGTTTGCTATGATCTTGGGGCGACCCATTTATTCCCTCTTTTCAAAATTGAAGATTGGTGCTGGAGGAGGGGATGAAATGAACCATAAGTTTAAATTCAGATTTTGAATGGAAGTACACTTTGTGAAGTTCGGATTGAAAACGAAACACTTCGTCTGAAAAACAATATATACCTAGGGGGAAAATAATCCTCAAATCAATCCCCAGGTGAGACGTCATATTAGTATAGCGTTAATGGTATATTTGGGTGGGGGAAGGGTTGTACTTTGCCTTGTTATAAGGAAGCCCATTTATCAACTTTAAACAAGTTTACTGTTCATTTTGCATCAAAGAAGCTTTTTTTTAGCATCTTAAATAGTTTGGGGGGAAAATGGTTGGGTCAGGAAGGAAGGGAGGGGGAGCTAACCAATCTACAAGTTAATGTTAGCTCACTTACCTAGAGTAAAAATAATAGTCAATTCAATCCCCAGGTTAGACGTCATAATAGTACAGCGTTAATGGTATATTTGGGTGGAGGAGGGGGATACTTCGTCTAGTTATAAGGAAACTCATTTACCAACTTTAAAAAAGTTTAGTATTCATTTTGTATCAAAGAGGTTTTTTTTTAACATTTTGAACAGTTTTGAATTAAAAAAGAGTGGTTGTGCAGTGGAGGAAGGGGGAGGGGGGTGAACCTGAAAAAACTATAAGCTCATGTTAGCTCACTTTAAACATATTCATGTTTGTTCACTACTTTTTAGACCATCACAAACAAGAGAACTTAGTATTTAAATAAATAGAATCTAAAAAATATCATTTTTTTCCTATACAGCTTTATTCAAAAATTCAAAAAAATATGATTCCATTGAGATCCCAATCTAAAAATTTGTACAAACATAGATAAAATACGCAAAAATTTTTGAGAATTTTTTCAAAAAAATTAATTATATGTTTTTCGAGAAATTTAAATTTGAAATTTAAATTTCATTTTTTGAAAAAGAAAATTTTTATCAAATTAGTCATGTTGCATATCAAATTAAGCGGCAACTAACGTACTTTAAAATGCCATTTACCAAATCGTTCTATCTATATTTGGTGCCGAGTTATGGTCCCTTTTATGTACCCTTATCCATGGAAAAACGAGGGTTTTTCCAAAGTTCAAAGTCTCATAAATGAAAAAATAATAGAGATAAAAATCCAAAAATTGAGACTTTTGATTACCTCAAGGGGTGCAATTGATGAGCCAAATGTGAAAGAAATACAAAAATGTAAGGTAAAAAACGTTGGATCACTTGACATGGAATAACCCAATATTGAAATGTACGAAAAACACCAGAAAAAATCCTTTGTTTTCGGAAATAGATTTCTTCGAATCAATAGGCAGGATATTCATTACATCAGAGCATTCCGCCCTCTCTTTTTATTAATTCGATTCCAGTCTAAAGTAAAAAACACAATATTTCTATATTTTTCATTTTGAGTAGTTTTTGAAAATCATCCGAGGAAATTCAGTACCTTTGTTGGAGATTTCCAAAAACGGGTTCGTTTTGCTTTACTGATAGCAGTTTTAGTTCAGTTGCTGTTTTGCAGAATCCATCATTTGTTAGCAAAATTTATGACAGAGCGGCAAAAGTACACTGGAAAATTTTAAGAGACGATGTATAACCCACATGCTCTTACTTGATTTGATCTCGTTATTGATGACTTTAAGAAACTACGCAAGAAAAAAAAAAAAAAACTTCACCCTGAATCCCACGGAACACGAAACTAATAGTAAGTCTCCGTTCAAGCCTTTTTATATCTATAGTGAAGAGAATCACTTTGTTATTAATCAAGTTCGATGTATTTTACTTCAAATATTACGGAATCAACAATCAGCAAAGCATCTGATAATATGTTATAGTGGTAATATATCCTGCATAATTTGCATCAGAAAACTCAACTTTGATTTTCTGTTTCTGAAGTATGAAGAAAATGCTTCCGAAAACACAGAAGATGAACAAAACAATGCAACCCTGCTGTTTATTTCATGACAAGATCACCAACTTGACCTCGTTGCTTTATAAGTAGCCCTCATGCCCTTTCTTTATTTAGATCTCGTTATTGATGACTTAAAGAAACTACGCAAAAAATGATTCACCCGTGAATCACACGGAACACAAAACTATTAGTAAGCCTCGGTGCAAGCCATTTCATATCTATCGTAAAGAGACTTTGTTATCAACCAAGTTCGACCTATTTTACTTCAAAGAATCCGTAATCAAGATTCTACATAGTATCTTCGGAATATCGGTACCTCAGAACCAATATAACCAAAGTCCGAAATTGGCACTGTTCACTTTATTTCTGCATTTGCAAGTAGAATCTTATTCCGCATCGACGCATGAGAACCCATCCTTTGTAAGCATCACAAACACTTTTTCGCACTTTTGAAAAGTAACGAAAATGTATTTACATTAAGCTGGTTCTGATGTCATCGTCATAAAATATGATGCATAATTTGCATCAAAAAACCCAACTTTGATTTTCCTATTTCTAAAGTATTAAGAAGATACTTCCGAAAACACAGAAGCTCCTATGAACAAAACAATACAACCCCACTGTTCATTTGACGACAAGATCACCAACTTGACCTCGCTGCTTTATAAGTAGCCCACATACTCTTCCTTGATTTAGATCTCGTTATTGATGACTTAAAGAAACTACGCAAAAAATGATTTCACCCGTGAATCACACGGAACATGAAGCTATTAGTACGCCTCGGTGCAAGCCATTTGATATCTATAGTAAAGAGACTCAATTTGTTTTCGTAAGTTAGACGTTTTTCATGGAACATCTTAGAAGTGTCAATTTGGTGAGGTATTTTTTTTTTTATTTCGATGAGAAAGTACTTGATTCTACATATATTGCATTATAAGTATGCATAACAGGTAAGAATCTGATAGAGTATGAAATATTAATGAGACTGAATTGACTTGGAATTTTAGAATTAATTCCTTGACCTTAAGGTGAATGCTAATATTACGTGATTGAAATTCAAATTGAAATTTTTTGTCGGTTGAAACTGATATCTTTGGTGGCTTTTTTTTGCTTAGATTTCATTGGCTACATTTTGAGGTGTTATTACAATTGAAGTTGATTCTTAGTTTTTCATCAGATCTGTTGCATAAAAATATGCATTTTGGATCAAGGATCTATGGAAGTGTATTGCCATTTTCAGAGAAAGATTTTATGAGTGACAAAAGAGAAATAAAAGTTTCTCGTTCTTCAGTAGGGTCAGGTGGGGTAAAATGGGTCAAAAAAGAGCATTTTTACAATCAGGCTCTGACAACAAAATTATATTATTTCAACCATCGAATAAAGTGCTCAGGATATGCAAATGACTCTTCCTTATACTACCTTGCAGTTTATGACAAGATAGCTCGTCCATTTAACATGTATTCCTGGGACTGCCCAACCGCAGGGTGGTTAACCCTTCACTGCACGGTGTGCCAGATCTGGCACAAACCAAATAAACCCTCATATATTCCTTCGATTTTTAAATGCAGTTAAACTGAGCTTTGTGCCCTTTCTGGAACATTGCTATAACAGTTTAGTGTGATTTTTATGCACTAGTTAGTTGCACTAGTCTAGGTATTACAGTTCTTGCTTTTGAAAGAAAGAGTGTCTGCATTTCCGTTAGAAGTGTGCTTAGTCATTATTTCCTTTGTTCTAAAAATGTTTAAATACACTTAGTGGAAAGTTTGTTTATACCACTTATGGCACAAAACCCATTGTAGATTATTACACTTATCGGTATACAAAGCATATGCCATGTGCTTTGTGCCATATATAGAACAAACAATTAAAACATCACTTTTGGTGCACATTTTTAAGATTAATTTTTTTCTTCATTTTTCCTGAACTCAGGGCTATTTAAAAGGTAAAAAATGATTTTTTTCATGAAAATATAAAAAATCGTGCAGTGAAGGGTTAAAGTGAAATATCTCGGAAAAAACAAAATATTGATACCGATAAATCAGTTAGAAAATGTGTTGTCAATGACTCATTTTACCTCACAGCGTGGGGTAAAATGAGTCATGTTTTGCAAAAAATTTATTTTCACGATTTATTGAATAGTAATTTTGTACTTTTGTTCATGAATGAGACAACAATTAGCGTATAAACATTTCTGGAAAATATTATTGGCCTCTTGATTTATTTCAGGGCCATGAATGTCTAACACTGTTTACGATGAATCATAATTCCAAACATCATCTCTCTCCGGAAACAAAACTTTTACTGTATTTATAAATTTCATTGCACGTTAATCTACATCGTGATGAAGAATGATGGCATGAAAATATACTTTTTTGATATTTTCACCAAAAAACTTAACATGTTCCCATTTCCAACTTTTAAAGGTTGCTATCAATGTACTTTGATTCAGTTATATATTTCTTTTAAAGAAAAGGTTCATTTATTATTTATTTAGTTTTGTGTCTATGCGTCAATTTAATTATTTTTTTATAAGTTTAGACTTTTTTAGTATGCAATCTTTTCAAAATGGTCGAGCTTGTTGAAATTTCACAAGTTTTTTTCTGCATGAGTGTAGTTTTCTCTTCTGGTATCTTTTAAAGTTTCTTCTTTACTTTTATTTATTGGTGTAGAAAAGTGTGTGCTTATAATAGCAGTTTAAATATGCATAAAAATATAACACATGCTTGACTTGCCTTGTTCCACTATCGAAGAAACAGCAATTTAATTATTTTGAATTATAAGTTTATATATTTGTGTATCAAAAGAATAACAAGGCAATATATTACTTGTTTTAAATTAGTACATACATACAGACAAGAAAATATGAATTAGTAAGAAAAAAATATAATTTGCTTTTTAGTATACGCTTCGCTTAATCGAATGCGAAAAATGACCTATTTTACCCCACGCATGTTTTAATACCCTGAAAAATTCATTTTTGATGTTTTTTCTTCAACATTTTAGGAAGTTATTCCTGAAAATGTGCTCTATGCAGTAGGTCAAAAACTTAATGTGTATTTCCATTTAATTTTCTTTAAATCAAAAGTTTTTGTGATGGACGCAGTCAAACGTATTTTAAGAAAAGCACTTAATCTCTAGTATCTATAACTTTAAAGTTTAAGTCGCACCTTATTTTGCACATAAAATACTGCCTGGTGTCAATAATGCATAAAAATGGCAACGCAAAAAGAAAGTATTATTTGCACAATTTTTAATGAATTTTCTAAAAAGATTGACCCATTTTACCCCGTAACCCATTTTCCCCCACCTGACCCTAGTCAAGTATTTTTGATTTTGCTCTTTTTTTTTCTATCATTTTTTTCTTTTTCATGGAAAAAAATTGGGGAAAAAATAACAATAAGAATCGCAAACATATTTATATATACTGTTTTACAAAAAAAAAAACAAGATATAGTAACAATTAAAATGGTAAAAGATTTTTTTTTCAAGTAATCTTTTATGACAGCAGACAGCATGAAACTAGCAATACACGATTAGTCATTTATACTTAAAATTCGCCATGCTGAAACTTTTGAGCTATCTGGAACATTTGTAAGCAACCTTTTTATAGGCAGTTGGAAGACATAAGCTAACTTCATAGAAATCATGAAATTTAAATTGTATTGGCAATGACTGGACCGACTTTGGATGCTAGTAAAAGCCTCTAAAATGTATTATTTACGATCTTCTCTAAATGAAGAAGAGCTTTGTTGAGATAAATCAAAAATGAAATGCGAAAATAGTTAATAATATAACAGTTTAACCAGCAACAGACTGACTAGAATCCTTAACACTGTTTCAAAAAAATAAACCATGAATATTACAACTCCTCTTTTTACATGAATATCATTGATGATGCATGAATAATATCAATTCTTTAGAAACTTTGAAGTGGCACCATACCCTAACAAATTAATTTAATT
The DNA here is from genome assembly GCA_038373865.1 of Uloborus plumipes. Lineage (NCBI taxonomy): Eukaryota > Metazoa > Arthropoda > Arachnida > Araneae > Uloboridae > Uloborus > Uloborus plumipes. The sequence goes on from JAXGGA010000018.1 coordinate 335,545, forward strand.
TGATAACTTAAAGACATTTGTCAAACCTGAAATAAAAACCAGCTAATGCAGCAGGAAAATGGCCTATTTTTTCTCTCGTGCGATTGATCATGATATAGGAAATTAACACGTCATTGTATGACTTGCTAGCTACTTTGAGAAAATAAATATTCACCCTTTTACCAGAAACAATCTTTAAACAGACATTTTGATTGGTGTTTTACAGTCTAATGGCTTTACAGTGCTTAATGAATAGATCGTCTAAACCCTAAAACAATCAACAAACGCAACAGTTTAAGCTACCCCTCCCCCCTCAGGAAAATTATAGTTACAAGACTAAAAGCGGTCTTTATCTCCATCCAAGTAGTTTAAAATTACAATGTAGAAATCCCAACGAGTTTAAAAATACATTCTGACAAAACTAGTATAAAAGGGAATGAAAACCTGATGCGCAGACATTCTTTCGAAACACTATTATGACAGAAAATATGGTACAACTATATGTTACTTATATTTAATAGCAGTCATAAAAATGACAAAAGACAAATACATAAAATGAGCATACTTTTAGAGTAAATGTTACATAAATATTTATAACATGAAGTCTGATATCAAATGTAAAACGTTTCAAATTATTTATTCGTTCTTCTATTTGAACTAATACAAAAACATTCAAGAAAAGTTACTTAGAGATTAAATTACAATCATTAGTTTAAGTTGTCTTACGTTAACTGCTACTTTAAAAATAAAAGAAAACAGAGAAACAAGGTTATAACAGCTATATTATCAGCGAACATACCTTAAGACTTGTAATTTTCTCACACTTTACCTCAAAAATAGTTGCTATTTTGTATAAAAATAAATATATAAACGAGTTTAAAAGCCAGAAATATTACTTTATTTTTAATGCAAAATATAAGAATTCATAAGGGAAAAAATGTTTTCATCTTCGTTTTTTTTTCTTATTTCAGCAATCACGAAATTGTTTCCGTAGTCCTATCCTTTTCAGATTAAAGAATGCATTTAGTTTTTGTGATGGGTAACCACTTAAGAACTTACAGCTGAAATAAATGTATAAATTAATTTAAACAAATAATTTTGCAGACGATCAATATTAGGTGGTTCCTTAAAACAACAAAGTTTTTGAAGTAAAAAATAATGTTTATTATGATACTTAAAAGGAACAAAAGGAAATAAAAGTATAAATTAATTTCAACCGATTAATACTGCCGACGATAAACGCTTGTTGGTTCCTACGAAGTCTTTAAAAGATAATAAATAAATACTGTTGAGCTTAAAAAGTTAAAGAAAATAAATTAAAAAAAAGGCACAAGTTTTGCAGGAAGACTACGCATGTGTTTCGGGGATTCAGGGAACCCGTTTTTCGATACAAAAACGTAAACCTTTGGATGTAAAGATATCCAATAAAAGCAACGAGAATGATTAATAGAAAACATAAAGTGTAAAAACAGCAAATAAGAAAAAAAAAGGCAGAAAGCAACTCCGAGCCGACATTTATTATATGATTCCCTTCAAGAAAAAATCATTAAACAATTATTTATTTATTCAATCTGCTACGTTCACGCTTCCGGCTAGTTTTTACTTATTTTATATGATTTGCAACTTCGTTGCATTGAAAAGTCTTTTTGTATTTTCTTATACTTCAATATTTTACTCTATAGTCAGAAAATGGTATTCAAATTTAATTTCAAACTTCTTTGAACTGTTATATCCAAATTTTCAGTAGAATAACGACTTTTAACTGGTGTTAATTACTTTACATTTAGGTCAGAAATTACTAAACTTAAAGTCCAGAACAAGTGATGACTCATTTACACGATTATAAAAAGAGCGCGTTTAATTTGTTGCAACTATGATAAAAAAAAAAAGTAATTTTTTGAAATATGTTGTGGAGAGTTCTTGAATTACTTCTTCCGTATATAATAACAAGCAGTCTGATATAGTTCCTAAATAAATAATAGAACTTTGACATTAAGATATATTTCTTCCTAAAAAGTAATAGTTTAACCTGATTTTTGTTTGGGGGTGGGGAGAGCAGTGAATTTTCTACCAAATATTTACAATGGAATAGCATTTGCTTGACCTAGCGGAAACTTAACTTTTGTTACGCAACAAAGAATCTGAAAATTACATAAGATAGGGGTCATTTTCACCATATGCTTACATTTCAGAATTTTTAAGTAATTTTTTAACTTGCTATTTTCTTTTAGAATCACTAACAGATGTTTTTTCACATATTTTAGGTGTGTGAAAAAGTAATTTGTTGTACACTTTGATGCATAATTAAGTATTCAAATGCTGTTGTAAAACTTTAAGTTGCAAGGAAAATTGTCGTCCGTTGCCATACAAAATCAATATGAAATCTCATTTTTGAACTATATCATAGCCCCTAGAACCAATTTCGTTTGAAATTATTTGCGTCCCTGAAGCTTAAAACGATGTTTGTGATTTTTATAATATTGATCAAAAACTGTATGGTAACGGACTTGACCTTTGGTAACGGATTCGACCAGTAACGGACTTGACATTTCAACCAAAATGTCAAATTATGGCTAGGTTGTCGAATTTAAAAATTGAACTACAATATGCATTTTCTTAGAGTTGTATAATAAACAATATTTCGGAGTAACAGTTGAGAAAAAATAAAAATTAATACTAAAATCTTTGGTGACAGACTTGACAAAGAATAAAAATACGCACCTTGAAAAAATCTTGTGCGAAACGCCACAGCAATACTTCTCGGCTCAGGAAAACAAAATGGCATGAAATAGTTACATCACTAGTTTGTTAAGTTAACTGAATACGTGTCACCATCTTTTGACTGCACTAAATACCTTTTTTAGCTAAAATAATTTTAGAGTAACGGACTTGACAAGAACTGATAGACAAAATATATTCATACATTTCTTAATGAAAAATAATTACTATTGTCAATATTTATTATGAATATCATATACTAATAGTCAATATTCAAAATTAATTTGTTGTATATACTTTTTTATACAATTAAGTATATAAAAAATAGTTGAACTTGCGAAAATTGGAAATGGACAAGCGTTTTCGCCTTGATTCTCATTTTTAAAGACTGATATAAAAATAAAGAAATAAACTTTAGTAATTTTTTGAGTGATAGAATTTTTTTGGGGCTATTTCTTGCAGAAAATAATTGTTCGGATTGAATTTAAAATATAAGTTATGCTTCAAAATCGTCTTTTTAACCTCCGGACAGCAAATGTAAGCCAAATTTTGAAAATGACTCATAGATGAGATATAAACTAAGTAATCATCTATCAGTCATAACATCTAATTGAATTGGTAAAAAATATATTAATACAGAGTGAAGGAGAGCGGTAAAATACGAAACGATATCGGTTAATGGAAAAAGCAGAGCAGTAGACGACACAATTATTTATCATCGTAGAATTATCCAAGACCTTATAACCGGCAGATTTCCGTCGTTTTTGTGTCGTAAGTGCAAAAGAGTTCTTAGAGTTGGATCTGTTCTTAAATAAGAAACAATGTCGATGTACACGTCTCTTTGATCTTGGAGTATTGCCTGAACAGTATTAAGGTAATGCACGTCAATGGGCTCTAAATAATTCTCTGCACTTACACCTCGTCCCATCAACAAAAACAATGAAGTTAGCTCGAATTTATTGAACAAAGCAGCTCGAATAAATACATTGCCCAGAGTAGGAAAGTTACGCACTGCTGCAATTTATTGTGCGTTTTTAGTCGTTTTGTTTTTTTGTCTTTTAATGTGAATTCTTATAAGAACTCAAATCTTTGCCGCCCCTAAATCCTGCCACCCAAGCTTGAGCACACGTTAGCGCTTTTTCAAACGCGGGCCTGATTATTGCTATAGTAACGCAAGTAAAGTAAGATACAATCTTTATTTTATTTTATTTTATTATTACTATTTTTTGAAATAGGTATGTTTCAGGAATTAGTTTCTTTTTGTGCCAAGAAGTATGAATCACTCTATATGCAAAATAAATTATAAAGCTGAAAGTTTTTTTCTGTCTCCAGGGTTACCCGCTGAAAAAAAGACACAAAAGTTGGCTTGTGAAACTAATTTACTGAAAATTGAGAATAATTTCATTTTTTTTTATGGTAGTTGAAATAGAAAAAAATCGTTTTAAAAGAAGAGAAACAATTTAGTCAGAACTCTTAGTACATGTTATTTCAAATCCCTTTAGTGCCTAAAAATATAGATTTAATTTGGCGAATTGCATTATCTTTTTTGTCAAGCAAAATTATTAGAAATGGGATAAGTTCATCAGAATGGCAGTAGGAATCGAAAAATTTGTTCAGTTCTAAAAAATGTTGGTACGATTTTTTTTTTCTACTTTCATTAATCTATAGCCATTACTCAATTCATATTTTCAGAAAAATTATCATTCAGCTGTTACTTGAGGGAAAATTTGCAAAAAAAAAAAAGAATTACGTTCTAAAGAAACACAACTCAAATTTGCAAATGTGTATAAAACACGCTTTAGAAATTCACTTTTATCAATTAGCAAAAACAATTTCTGCATGACCCCAATAGAAGTGAAATAGTTAAATCTTTGGTGTATTAATTAAGAAACCTAACTACTTTTAAATCTTGCATTCAGTACTTGTCCAAAAGAGGTCGCCGGTTCGATTCCCGCGGGTGCCCTGGGTGTTATTTCCTCTCTTTATGTTGTAAATCTTTCTTGTGCTGTCTTATGTGTTAATAAAGAAGTCCAACCTCTTTCGAGGCAATGTTGCATGCTCTTTGCATAGTGTTTGTCAAACTACGCATAAGACAACAAACAAACAATACCTGTCCGATACTTATAAATCTGATCGCTTTTCTTTAAAATGTTAAATGTGTCTATGAGTAAGTCTGTAGATGAGTAAAGTAAGGGAATGTGATATGAAAGTATGGCATACAGTAAGCCTTATCGCAACAATATTACTTATACCATACATTTTTTTTCAGTATTACTTCCCAGCTAGATAAAATGTGCACAACAAGTGCAAAAAAAAATGTACATAATCTGGGCGTATTTTTCACCTCTGACTGTGCACAAAAAGTGCTAACTCAATTGTACACAAAAAGTGCACTTTTTGCGCGCAATCAGAGGTGGCAAATATGCCCAGATTTTGTGCAAAAATAGTGCAAACAAAATTATGCGCAAAAAGTGGACTTCTTATGTACAATCAGAGGTACCAAATACGCTCAGATTTTATGCAAAATTTAGGTTCTGTACCTTTTGTTGATAGTAATAATTTTTTCAAGAATGTTTCATCCTACTATTTAGCAGGGGCTCTGCAGCTTACAGGGTCATATTCTGGCTTTATAAAACGTACTAAACAAACAAATAATACTGGTCCAATACTTACAAATCTGATCGCTTTTCTCTAAAATGTAGCTGTCTATGAGTAAAGTAAGGGAATGTGATAAGAAAGTATGGCAAGCCTTATCGTAACACTATCACTTATGGGCAATTCCATCGTTACAGACGTAACAATCGCAGACTTTGAACACAAATAATTCTGGTTTGGGCTGATAAAACTCTTCAATTTTTTTTCCTGTGGTGTAACTCGATGATGTTTATGCTACATTAAATTTACGTGCAGATTGCTTAATTACAAAAAAATACAGAAATTAAAAACTGCCCGTTACAGACATAATTCACAAAACAGCAAAAACTCGACTATGTCATACAATTTACAATATTCCTCTGAATTATACGGAAATTTTGAACTTTTTTTTTAATACGTGTTCTAGAGACTTCAAGCTTTCTAAAACCATAAAGATTGTGTGGATTTCGACTGCCGAATTTGTGAAAAAAATTCATAAACTTGTTACGGACGAAACAAAGTGGTGTTACAGACGTAACATCTCTGATTTGAAAGTAGAAAACAGTATTTTAAAGCAGGAATAAACAAAGATTTTTGTGCTAAAACAATACAGTAGCATTAATTAACACAATATTTGAATATTTTAAGTTATACTGTAACAGTTTTAGAAAATTTGGGTAAGTCTGGGGGAGTTGAGAGCATATGCCGATATGTCAATATGTAACAATAAATTAATGCATCTTAAGACAATTATTTCCAAGAAAGATTGACACAAGAAAAGTTTAGAAGGGCCATCACACAAATTTATTTATTTGTATTCTTAAAATTAATGCATAATGGGGCTGCTTCATAAAAAAATCGGGAAAAGTAAATTACTCCCTGGAATCAGTGATTGGTCTTAGGAGAACTTAAAAATTTGAAAATGTTGGATAATATACCTACTAGTACCAAACTAAAATTTAACCTTCTCGGTGACAGTTGGTCAATTTTGATATTTTTTTTTTTTTTTTTTTGAATGAAAAAATGTGTCCTTTTTCGTCCGACGTTCTCGAAATTCGAATGGCATTTTCGTATTCTGTTCGAAAACAATGCATTTCGCGGGCTTTTGGCAAATTCGCGATGTTAGCCCACCGTTCTTCCAATTTTGGCGTCAGCTTTAAGACATTTTCCTGGGGCATATAAATAATTTTAACTTTTTCTGCAATGGAGTTTGCACACTGAAAAAAGGAAAGAGCGTCGTTGACAAATGCTGTTCTAGATCTTACTCTCTGCCAAACCTGGTGCTTGACCATTCCCCCAAATTCATCCACAGCTCCCTTTCCATGAGACGTAGCGATGCCAGTAAAAAATGCCAGTTTAGGTATAAATTATAATCAGTTATACCGTATGTGTATTTTATTAATCTTAAGAAATAAATTTCAATTACATGCCGACATAATTAAAAATTTCAAAATCAGAATACCAGAAACTTTAGTACTCGAGCCTTATTATGCTATATACATGTATTGCTCATCCTGTGCTTTTTACCTATTTAATTGGAAATTTACTTTTGCTACGGACGTAACATAGAGCCATTTGTTATGTCCGAAATGTTACGTCTGTAACAGCATTAATTTAAAAACTAAATCAGTTGCAATATTTTTAACTATAGTAGGCAATTACTCTAAGAATTTGCCAAAAGGACCATTAAGGGTTTTTTTTAATTTTGATTTTTTAGGACGTAATGACAACTTTTGCTTCTTTTTTGTTACAGACGTAACATCAAACTTCTTTTTTTCAAACTTCAATTACACCATTTAGATCAATTCGAAAGAAATTAATGAATGCATAGTATTATAGTACCGTCTTAGTAGTTAAAATTGTGCTACAAGTAGTTTTTTTTTGTTTTTATTTTTCGATGTAAAATATGCATTTGAAAATGTGTCCTTTTTTTTCTGATTTTTTTACAAGTTCGTGAATATCGTACTTCCAACTAAGAAAACAAGTATTATTCTAACTCTCACCAAAAAACCAATGCAGGATTCTTAAAATATACATCTTAAGCTTTAAAATGATGTATAACATAGCAATATAACTTCAATAGGAATTTTTGACCGATTGGTTTCACTTTTCATGGAATGGCCCTTATTCCATACGTTGTTTTTCATTATTACTTATTTCATGTAAGCGGTACTTTGGAAAACTAGGTCCTTCATAAATTTCTAATTTGAGTATTCAGCATCAATCATGTGCTATAGAATTTTCTCAAAATTCAAACTTTGCCCGTCACGTAAATTGGAACCAACATGAACATTTTTATTTGAACTAAGCCTTTTTCGTAAAAAAATGTTGCAAAGTAATATGAAAATAAGAAGCTGTATTTTAAATAGCAAATCTGTTCTTGAAGCTTACTCGATGACTTTAATTTAAATAGTTGATACTGGTATTTGCTTGAGAATTTATAAGGCATTCTAATCGTACATTAAAGTACAAAATCAGATGAAATATGTGGAATAATTTTTAGATAAGTCTTTCTCCCTCTATACTTTGAATTTGAAAATTTTGAAATAAAATTGCTCAGTGTAATTTAAAATACAAAACTAAATTATATAATGTTGAACTGCTGATCTTTATTTTTCATTTTGATTTTTTTGAAATTTTGCTATAAATCGTTAAATTGTTGCTGCTTGATCTTTAGAATACATAAAACTTATGCTATGTGGAAAAAAAAATACATATTATCTCAATCAGATAATTAATTGATTTAAAAGCTAAGCAAAAAAAAAAAAAGCAAATCAGAAAGTTTTTTTTCTATTTGCACCTGGGTCATTCCATTTCAAGTGATCCAACGTTTTTTACCTTACATTTTTGTATTTCTTTCAAATTTGGCTCATCATTTGTACCCCTTGAGGTAATCAAAAGTCTCAATTTTTAGATTTTTATCTCTATTATTTTTTCATTTATGAGACTTTGAACTTTGGAAAAACCCTCGTTTTTCCATGGATAAGGGAAGATAAAAGAGACAATAACTCGGCACCAAATATAGATAGAACGATTTGGTACTGTCTAATCTTTTATCGTAAAATTTCAAATTTAAATTTCTCAAAAAACATATAATGAATTTTTTTCTAAAAATTCTCAAAAATTCTTGTGTATTTTATCTATGTTTGTACAAATGTTTAGATTGGGATCTCAATGGGATCATATTTTATTTGAATTTTTGAATAAAACTGTAGGAAAAAAAATGAAATTTTTTAGATTCTATTTATTTAAATACTAAGTTATCTTGCTTGTGATGGTCTAAAAAGTAGAAAACAAACGTGAATATGTTTAAAGTGAGCTGGCATAAGCTTATAGATTTGTCAGGTTCACCCCTCACCCCTTCTTCCCCCGCACAACCACTCTTTTTTAATTCAAAACTGTTCAAAATGTTAAAAAACTCTTTGATACAAAATGAATAATAAACTTATTTAAAGTTGGTAAATGGGTTTCCTTACAACTAGACGAAGTATCCCCTCCTCCACCCAAATATATCATTAACGCTGTACTATTATGACATCTAACCTGGGGATTGAATTGACTATTATTTTTACTCTAGGTAAGTGAGCTAGCATTAACTTGTAAATTGTTCAGCTCCCCCTCCCTTCCTTCCCGACCCAACCATTTTTCCCCCAAACTGTTTCAAATGCTAAAAAAAAAAAAAAACCTTTTTGATACAAAATGAACAGTAAACTTATTTAAAGTTTTTAAATGGGTTTCCTTATAACAAGGCAAAGTAAAACCCTTCCCCAACCCAAATATACCATTAGCGCTACACTAATATGACGTCCAACCTCGGGATTGATTTGAGGATTATATTCCCCCTAGGTATATATTGTTTTTCAGGCGAAGGGTTTCTTTTTTCAATCCGACCTTCACAAAGTGTACTTCCATTCAATATCTGAATTTAAACTTATGATTCATTTCATCCCCTCCCCCAGCACCAATCTTCAATTTTGGAGGAAGAAAAGAAATTGTTCGCCCCAAGATCATAGCAAACAGCAAAATAGCACTGTTTCCCCTTGTTCTCATAATGTTTTCCCATTATTTTCACACAAAATTGAAAAGAAATCAAAGTATCAGGTTATATGTTAGTCCCCATCACTGCCTTTCCTTTCTCTTATTGGACAAAGCTCATGAGCTAATAGGAAAGAGTAACAAACAGAACAAACTGAAACCCTATCAGACATCAGTAGAGACTAAGGCTTTGAAATGGGGTTAGACGGGATGATAAAAAAATAAAAGTTTGGAGCGGGAAGGTAGGAAAAGGGAAGGAGCAATCTGTACAGAAGTTAAACATGAGAGGTTATGATCAAAAAAGCAGTTGTTTATTTAATATATGTATATAGATATATCTTGCTGCATTACTTTCCTTTACAACAAAATGAAAAAGAACACAAACAATTAAAAAAATTAAATAACAGCTGCACACTAGATAATGTGGGAAGATAGTTATGGGGACACAGACATATGATCTGATATTTTGATTTATTTTCAGTTTTGTGCGAAAAGAATAGAAAAAACGATGAGAACAAGGAGAAACAGTGCTATTTTGCTGTTTGCTATGATCTTGGGGCAACCCATTTATTTCCTCCCTTCAAAATTGAAGATTGGTGCTGGGGTAGGAGATGAAATGAATCATAAAGTTAAATTTCAGATACTGAATGGAAGTACACTTTGAAGTTCGGATCGAAAAGAAACACTTCGTCTGAAAAACAATATATATACTGTCTGTTTGCGTTTTGGGCGCCTGGCAAGGTCGGACGCTTCCATCTGAAAAAGGGGAGTTAGGTTTTGGATGCGCACTACCCGATGCCTTCAGCTTTAGTTCGCGGACTACTTCCTCGTTGCTTTTCCTCCCCATTTCGAGAAAGTCCAAAGAGACTTGGCGCGTGCGCAGATGAGGCGGAGGTCGCACGAAAAAATTTTAGACAGTACCTAGGGTGAAAATAGTCCTCAATTCAATCCCGAGGTTGGACGTCATATTAGTATAGTGGGAATGGCATATTTGGGTGGGGAAGGGGGATACTTCGTCTAGTTATAAGGGAACCCATTTACCAACTTTAAAAGAGTTTTCCATTCATTTTGTATCAAAGAGATTTTTTTTTTTTTTTTACATTTTGAACAGTTTAAAAAAAAAAAAGTGGTTGTGCGGGGGAGGGAGGGGGGGATGAAACTGACAAATCTGTAAGCTCATGCCAGCTCACTTTAAACATATTCATGTTTATTTACTACTGTTTAGACCATCACAAGGGCCAGACAACTTAGTATTTAAATAAATAGAATCTAAAAAATATCATTTTTTCCTATACAGTTTTATTCAAAAATTCAAAAAAATATGATCCCATTGAGATCCCAATCAAAAAATTTGTACAAACATAGATAAAATACACAAGAATTTTTGAGAATTTTTTGGAAAAAATTCATTATATGTTTTTTGAGAAATTGAAATTTGAAATTTAAATTTCATTTTTTGAAAAAGAAAATTTTTATCAAATTAGTCATGTTGCATATCAAATTAAGCGACAACTAACCTACTTTAAAATTCCATTTATCAAATCGTTCTATCTATATTTGGTGCCGAGTTATGGTTCCTTTTATCTTCCCTTATCCATGGAAAAACGAGGGTTTTTCCAAAGTTCAAAGTCTCATAAATGACAAAATAATAGAGATAAAAATCTAAAAATTGAGACTTTTAATTACCTCAAGGGGTACAATTGATGAGCCCAATTTTTAAAGAAATACAAAAATGTAAGGTAAAATTTTTCTCAGATTTTAGATCACTTTACGTGGAATGACCCACCTGTGTTTCAAGAAATTGTTTGAAAATAGAGTTACTTTAAACGCAACGCGTGGAGAATATATTTTCTTCTTTAAATTTCTTTATGATGTCACATGGAAGATCAAGATAAGAGCAGCAGAAGATGTTCTCTGTCCTATTAAACAAAGATAATTTGTATTCAGATAGTTTCATTTTGATAAAGCGAGTAAAAGCTTCGAGATAGAGAAGTTTAATGAAGAGGTTAAAAATTCCTTATCAAGGGAGGCTTGAATTTAATTACGTAGATATAAGCATAAAGCGAACAAAATAAAATGTAAATTGGCATTACGTGAAAAACATGAAGTTTAAATCGAAAGGCGAAATCTCATCATATTTGGAAACTACATACCAGTGTTTTTTTTCAACGCATATTCACTTACTTCTGACACATTTAAGAGTCCAATCATTACCATGTCTTATTAGAAAATTGATGCAATATTTTTTTTTTTTTTTTTTTAAAGAATTCGCTATTTTTTGCCTTTTCTCAGGAATTGAGCTTCAAATTCATGCTTCTTTACATGCTTTTAAGGAAATACATTAGCTCATTCCTTTTTTTGTGAAATTATCAACATTTTCGTAAGATATTGAGAATGCTGAAGTTTTATATTTTAAAACATATTAAATCGCATTTAATAAACTCAAAAACATTATCGAAAATTCCATATTTACTTCAATAAAAAAGAGAACAATAATTATCAAATTTAGGGCTAATACGATAAGTGGCAATTTATTGTTTTTGTGGTCTCTCCTGCACACAATTTGAACACAGCAATGAACAACTTATTTATTCCAGTAAAGTACAGTGAACCACGATGGAAACATAATTTACTGTAAAATACAATTAAGAAATTTTAAAAAGAGGCCTTTGCAATATCTGTTGCTACACTTTTGCCCGTTGATAAAAAATTCCTTGGTCATAATGATTTATCATCAGTTGGGCTTTATGAGAACATTAAAATCACAAATTTTGCCATCCTTCATAGAAAAATGGGGGATATGCCTTGTCTGGCGGATCCACTTTATTATTATTGCCTGCAGCATAAATTTGATTTTCACCTCTCTATTGACCTTACTCTATTGTGTCTAAGTAATAATAAATTCATCTCGAGATTGCTTACTAATTTTAGCTCTGGAATAAGGACGTCCCATTAGTTCCAGTAACTATAAACAATTTTCTTTTAAAGCTTCATTTTTACGATCTTAATTTGCATAAATTAACTAGAAATCAAAAGATGGTACTATAGTAAATAGTATATAAGCTTTGTCTTGTTAACTCTACTTCCGTACTTCTCTTAGAGACTTATTTTTGTCCTTATAATCCGATTACTTTTTACATCAAAGACTTGAGCATTAGTTTCAGAATGAACCATGTATTCGTTACCTAGCGGAAATAGAAACAGAAAATCTTTTAGTCACGTAAAATAAATAAGGGCTATATTTCTACATGAAATAACCATATGCAAATGTAAAACAAATAGCAATGATTGCGTTTTAATCATAAACCATTAGAGAACTTCCTTTTATGGTGGCGTAAAACGACTAACACTTTTACTTTGGGCCGTGAGAAAATCAACAAAGCTTTGGACCGACGACCAAATTGCTCATAATCACGCCAGAGACGGTCACACGGTAAAAGAGCTATAGGTTGCAAGCGGAAATTCTATTGGTGACCATTTATAGTTCGCTGAGATATGCCTTATTACGTGACTAATTAAGTAATTGAAGCGTACCCGATGATACCTCGGATTCAATCAGTGACACGATATTTATGTAGGTTTTCACTGGAATGGCACATTTGTTATGGATTCACTCAGAGAAAAATGCGCTCATCAACTTATCTATTTCTCTTTTTCGGTACCCTGGCGTAGTCACGGACGAATCATAAATTATCATTGACCTCCTAATTGGGAAATGGTTTCTTATCCATTAACTTGCTCATTAATCTCTAAGTAGGCTCAACGCGAGGACACTGCTTCAAAGGTCATTGATTTTTCCAAGTTCGTGATTTCCTCCCTTCGCCCTGGGGCTAAATATGACATGAAGAGACGATGTCCTTTCGCGGGGATGGCATGACATTAGCAGAATCAGGTGGCAAATCAGCATCGCGTGAAATGAGGACGCTTTTTGAGATTGGTGACAAATGCTCAACTTTTTCCAGTCTTGCATGTCTCGTGAATGTTTATGCCTGAGAAGCTTTTGGCTGTAATGGAGAGAAAATGTCAATAAATGTTTTTCGTAAAATAAAGCAAAGCATCAGCGAATAAAAAACTAAAGTTATCGCAATGTTAAACTTCGTTGTTTATCTGTGTAGATTTAAACGACAAACGTGCCGGTTTCGGAAAGAAGAAAAAACTGATTCCTAAGGAAGGATATAGAGCAATATATTGTTTCTTTACTTCTAGTTGAATGCTAATCGTTCAGCGGGATATTATTATAACACAGAAAGTATTAATTTTTGGGTTTAAGTTCCGGCTTCTTTTTTTCCCCTCGTTTTCATTTCCTTCGTTTATTTAAATTTTCTTACTTTGTAATTTAAATATTGTTGATACGTCTTTGTGAAGGAAACTTCTCGGGCAGCATAAATAATGAACTAACCGCTACATTTTCTTTACTTTGTTTTCCACTACCACCAAATAATGAGCATGCGCATAAAAAGTTTTATAACACTTGACTTGTTCTCGATTGATACCTTTTCAACGTAAAATTAAAATAGAACCTGAAAGTCTCAATATCAGATAATCAGCTGTTCTACTGCTTTTAATCACTGAACTACATAGAAGACTGGAAATCTGATAGAATAGATTTTTGGACTTGCATGGTGCGAGTTGCGGGTTCAAGTGGTCTGAAGACTAATTTTGTGCAATGTTTAATTCAAATTAACCTTACATGCTTTTATTGACATTAATTACTGTGAAATAACTCGCTGTTTGTAATTTCTGTAACAGGAAATCGTGTTGAAGTGTTTTACATCGTGTTGAAGTGTTTACATAAGGTATTTCATAGAATTTAATAAATTGCATTAATTGTCATGTTTCACTATTTTCAAGGTACTATTCAAGCAATAAGCTAATTTGATGCAAAATTTGTATTGAAAAGATTCTAGTTTCCATAATGTCCTAATTTAGGCATTTAGCTGAAATTTTAGTCAAAATCAAAAGTATAATCTTGGAATTCATTACTGAAAGCAATCTAGCTGAAAGCAATCTAGGCAAGGAAAGAGCTCTCAGAAAGTATTCCAATGAGTTATACAGGTCAATATTTTTAATTGATATAAACGTATAAATGATGAAATAAAATTTATTTTCTTGAGTTAAAATTTTTTTGCAATTAAGGATCGCAGTCAGGTTTTACATTCTCTTTTTTTTTTTATTTGCCCCAATTTAAATGCTCTATAGTTATAAATACTCCTTGAAAGATATTCCTCCAATTTGTGGTAGCAGCTTCGTTTCATACTCCGGCAGATCCTGGGCTATGTTCATGCAGATGCTACCTCTTATTTTTGTGCTGTAAATCCCTCTAGCGTTGTCTTTTCTACAAAGAAAAATAAAGACGCCTAACCTCTCGAGGCCCAATGGCGCCCAAAACTTCCGTAGTACTATTAACTATGGACGACTTAACAACAACAGCAAAATATACTGTTGATGAATTGTAATTGAAAACCTTATTACTTTTAAAATAGACAAAATGAAAATGAAAAAAAAAAACTAAATTTATGTTTCAAAAATATTTGGTAAAAGAAATTCTTAAACTATGCATCATCGTATGTATTATTTCAAAAAGGTGTTTTTTGTGACAACGCCACAACTTCTTCAATAATTAATCAATAATTTCAAAAGTAAGGCTACATTTAAGATTTTTCCCTTTGCTTTTGACGAAAAAAAATGAAAAAAAAAAAAAACAGTTACATTGTATAGATGTTTTGTCGAAAAATTATTTTTCTTTTTTTTCACTAAGCATTGCTTTAATGTATAGCATTACGGAAGGGAAGCCCGGTGGTTCAGGTGATTAAAGCGTCGTGCTAAAAAGCCGAAAATCATGAGTTCGTATCTCAATGGGTCCGAAAAGTCTTCAGAAGAATTACGAACCAAGTTTTCCTTAAAATGCGATTTAAACTTATTGCTGGATTATGAACTACTGTTCTGTTCTTGATACAATCAGAAAAGATTTTTCTTTTAATCCATCAGTAAATCTCATCATAACTTTTAAAAAATATTTAAAAAAAAATAGAGGCATCGAATTCAATTTATTTTCCTGTTTTATTACACATTGCGTTAATGCATAGCATCCCAGAATAGAGGCCCATTAGCTGAGTTGGTCAAATCGCCGTGCAAATATCGCAAAACTCATATGTTCCATTCCCCTTTGACAGAAAAATGTCGTTTTGGATCAATGTATTTTCCTTTTCCTTTTTCATCACTATAAAATCTAAACTCATTACTGGGTTCAAAAGCACAGCTGTTATAATAAAATCCAAAAAGGAAACGTTTATTTTAAAATAGTAAATCCCAGTATTATGATATATTATTTCTCACAAAGGTATGTTTGTTTTTAGCTGGAGTTTGGACGGTGGTATACCACAACGTCCTTAACACTTTATCATACTTCATAAGTATGGCACCATTATATATATTTGAATTTAAACACTTTTTTACGTGAGGAAAAAGCAGACTATAACATTTGAAACCAGAAAAAAAATCTTAATAATTTAGCTGTTATGAACTTCATGCGTCACGCATTGGAAAAGGATCATGTGACTCGTTGTCTACCAAACTTAAAGCAAAAAAAAAAAAAAATGTCATAGCCTGGTGAAAGCAATAATCAATTATGTATTTTCAAAGGGAAAAGAAGGGGATTTTAACTGTCACTGCTGATTTTCAACGTTATGGCTAGTACCAGGGGTACTAGCCATAACGCGCCATCAAAATTGAGGGGGGGGGGGGTTAAAACTAATTTATTTATTTACTTATTTATTTAAATTATTTTCTGATTTTTTAATAAAAATTATTCATTAATTAATATTTTTCATTTAAATTAGTTCTTTTATTTCTTTATTATTATTATTTATTTACTTATTTTGTGTGTGTGAGTGTGCTTAGAATGTCTGGAAGAGAAAAAAAGCGATTCTTTTCTACGCATAATTAGTACTTTTAGAAAATTAATAATAAATAAAAAAATGAATAATAATATTTAAAAGAATAAATAAATAATATTTAAAAAAATAAATAAATAATATTAAAAAAAAACAAATAAATATTTAAAAAAATATTTTACAAAATAAATAAAATAAAAAGAGAGGTAAAAATAAAAATAAAAAGCACAAAGAGGGTTGTGAAAAATTTTGGGGGGGGGGGGGAATTTGCGCCATTGAGCTTGGGGGGATGGGCACCCCTGGTTAGTACTGGTTGAAAATGACAATTTAACTGAAAAGAATACTAAAGAGATAATTTTTTAGCAAGCTTTCAACCACCCCAGAAATCAGACGGAGTAGCGGAAAAAATGTTCCAATCGCACGGGGGGACTCTTTTTTTTTTTGCATTTTTTCAAATGTAAAATTTGGTACTTGTCGTAAATTTCATCTTGAAGGAAAATCGCAAGCGAGAAAAAAGCTCTCTGTTTTTTTCCATTGGCCCTTTTGCACGATGTCAGAGGCTATAAAATATGTTTACAACACAAGAGTATCACGACCTTAAACGAATAACCCTAAAACATATGTTTCCTAATAAATCCTGCTTTCATGAATTCCCCCGATTCTTCTTTTTTTGCATGAAAGTTTACAAATGTTAGAAATTCTTCGTTTTACACACCCTTTTTTAGTGAATAGGAAATAAAACCCAAGCAATGAAAAAAAAGTGTTAAAAATGCGCCACACGAATAAACTCGGTAAGTTAAAAGTTACAGGCACTAGACGTCGGTTTGTCGCCAACAAGATAAACAGTGAACAAAAACATAAAATAAGGATGACAAGTTCCCGCAAATAGCGAATGAAAACCTTGTCGAATGCTCAGAGTAAAAGGGTAGTGATGAAAAAGGGCAAAAAGGTTAAAACGTTTCCTTAAAATTGCTACTTTTGGGACAAAGATTAAATGGAAGGTGTGTTAGAGTTTGCACAATTCAGTTTTAAATATTATATTTCGTATTCAAGATGCGTTAGGCATTTGGTATTTTTGGACAAAGTTGCAAAAATGCTTTATATTTAAAATTACCCGTTTTTGTTAAAGCATGTTAAATGTTTGACAGTTTGGTGCTTAAGTTATATGGATGTTTCTGCTTTTACATAATAATTAATCAAAGTCCAAAATGGTGGAAAATGTATTTTTCCGTACAGTAAAAAGGAAATTTGAGTTGTCGCAATGAAAGACCTAATTTTTATTGGAGCAAAATTTCAATTTTAAGTAGTTTTTCTTTAATCTTTGAAACTCTTTTATATTATTTATTCCATTTTTCATAAAATTTAACTTGCTTTTTCATCGGTAATGTGAATAAAATAACGGTGCTTATTTTAACACCGTAATACGTATCCGAATATTTATTGCAACGTGTTGACTTCACGATTTATTTTTGTAGCAAAGATGTAGCAATTGTTTTGTAGCAAAATAGCCGTGTATTTGTTATGATTTGAATATTCTAATGTACGTGTGATAGTTTTGACATTTTTGGAAAATCTTGTTAAATTTAAAATGTGATCACAATTCCATTTTCTATAATATCATTATCATTAGATTTTGTGTGTAGATTGTTTTGTTTTACTTCACTTGTCACTACTTAACTTTTAAATCCTTATATCTCCTAATAGACATTTTAACGCATCGCGATTAATTTTTTTCACTTTCATTTTTCATTTCTTAAGTTCACTTAATTTTTTTCAATCATCATTTTTAAGATCAATTTTATAGCAATAACAAGTGATAAATAACGTCAGTATCTTTTATAAGCTGCACATGATTTGATGAATCAAACAAATAAATAAATACATAAAACTTTAACAAATAAAATAAAATAAATCCAGTTCTTGCTGCTGTTTGCATGTCTCGCTCATAGAGATGGCATTTTTATCGATAGTGTACTATGAAATTAATTGAAATAAAACACTTATTTAATAGCAGTTTATGTTTTTATGTAAAAGGTTTATACATTCCCGTTATTGTTACACTTCATAGCTTAAATCATTGTTTTTAAAGCTGAAAAATTTTAGGAAAGAAAATCAATTGATTTTACATGCAAGCTGATTTCTACTAGGTGCTTGCAAAATTTACTGTTTTCGTTTTCATGAGCTTTTCAGCAAAAAAAATGTTTCAACTAAAAATCATTGATTACTGTTAAACTTATGGTTTACTGTTGCTAATTTTAGAGTATCAGTTGGTGATAAGATCGTATATTATTGCTAATTTTATGGTTAATAACTGTTTATTTCACTTTGCAATTCTTTTTTAAGGCAGTATATTGCTGTTAATTTTAGTTTATCACTGTTAATGTTGGAGGAAAATTGCTTCATCAGACAGTGTATTACAGCTAATTTCACAGTTTATCATTGTCACTGCATAGTGCAATGCCTTTATAAAACGGTATATTACTGCTAATTTAAGTTTTAAACTGGCACCTCAGCTGCCGGGATTATACTGTAAAATCGACTTTTTTTTGTAATGTGGAAGATATTTACATTATTTTACTCGTAGAAATTTTTATACGAAATTCGCGGATCGCTGATCACAATGAAATAAAATGTTTAAATATTAAAGTTCAGCCGGTTAAGGGGAGGGGGTGGGTTCGTATTTGAAGCAAATATCTGAATTGGTCATTTCTTAAAATGACTAAGTTAACTAAAACGTCTCACATCAATGAAATTTGACTCCAAACGTAGGTTGAGAAATTGAAACCAGTATTTATCAATGCAGTAAATCATTTTAATAAAACATTAACTAACTCTTACGGGTTCTGTATTTTTAGTTCGTGAAAAAGGGATAAAACTCCAATTGAATTGACAAAACCAGTATAAAAATTTGTCATCCCTTTTAGTAAAACGACGAAGATTATTGGGTTTTGCACTTAATGATTCAAGTTGATTTTTTGAGCAAAGTAATGAGGTTTATGGTTCACATATTCTAGAAACGAGAAAAAAATTCTCCATTAATAAGCTTTTGGAATTTTTCGATGGGCTCGAAACGAACAATATGATGTAAATGGTTCGAGAAAGTAACTTTGCGATTGTTACTAATGGTGTAGCTACGGGGGTAGCTACGTGCTGGAATGCTTTTAACATCAGTGGCAGTGACTCAGGGGTATGGGGTCTGAAAAAGGCCCCCACTGCACTTTTTTCCTCATCAAAGATCGCCTAAAGGTTTTTAAGATTTTAGTTTTAAACAATTTCTGGAAACCTCATCCTAACTCTAACATCGCCAGAGATAATCCAAAATTGATATTTTTAGACTTCAGTTTCGAAAATTTTCAGGGACATAACCTCGAACATGCTTTTTCTTCTACCTTCAAAGATGGCCTAAATTTGCGTTAAAATGTTCCAGCTTAGGATTTTTTTTCGAGGAAGAGAACTCCCCTAACCTTAACATCAGTAAATATATCCCAAGTAGCATAAACTCATCGGATTTTGCTCGGCCGATCAACAAACTCCTCGTAAACTGATCCTGTAACGCACGATGACATCGTTCCGATCAGTATCCGAGCACAGTTTTCGATGAGCTACTTTTCATCGGAAATCGATATCCTTCCGATCAACTTTCCCGATGAAAATAAGATGAGCTACACTGTTAAAAAAATTTCCTGAAAATAACGAAAAAATATACGGCAGCTGAGTTGCCGGAGTGTTTCCGTTTCGTTAATTATATTTCCGTGATTTTACGGAAAAATGACGAACGGAGCGTTCGTCATTTTTCCGTTAGGCATTTTTTCGTTTCGTAATTCTCCGTTCTTCATTTTTTCGGTTCTTATTATCCCCGCTTTTACGTTATAGGCTTATACCTATACGCTTTGACTTATATGTATACATGCAAGATGGAAAATTATTTAAATTTTGCAAATTAACAAGCGCTTTTATAGCAGCTTAATATCAATAGCAAATTATCTATGGAAGTTCAATAAATTAGTCCTTTAAGTGTCGCAAAATGCGTAGATTGTGTGGAACAACAAATGCACAAATAGAAATTTTAAGAAACATTTGAAAATTTGCGAAACAATATAAACATATAAAAAGAACAAACATGGGTAATGTGCTGCCTTATCTTTTTCGTTTGTTCTTTTTATATGTTTATATTGTTTCGTAAATTTTCAAATGTTTCTCTAAAGTTTCTTAAAATTTCAATTTGTTCATTTGTTGTTTTTTCCAATCTACACATTTTGCGCCACTTAAAGGACTAATTTATTAAACTTTCATATATTATTTGCTATTAATATTAAGCTGCTATAAAAGCGCTTGTTTATTTTGCAAAATTTCAATAATTTTCCATCTTGCATATATAAGTATAAGCGTATAGGTATAAGCCTATAACGTAAAAATGTGGGTGATTAAAATATGGGAAAATGAGAAACAGAAAAATAGAGCAATTAAAAAAGGAGCGTAAACTAGCTCACCGGAAAATTATACAGGTGTCCACTCCAATCGTGGACCAATAGCTAATTTCTAACCGTTAGAGATAAGCATATAGTTTATTTAGGAAAAAATCTCCAAATTATGAAAGGAATTTTGGGTCTATTCAATGTTTTTCAAAAATCAAATTTTGAAAGAGTTACGAAATTTAAATTTTTATACAGCCCCCCAGTCCTATCAATCATATTTAGTAAAACATTCTTGACACTGTAACGTTTAAAACTAAAAAAAATCACTCTTCTACCACAAAAATTGACCGAGTTATGACGTTTTGAAAAATCAAGATTTTGCATTATTTCATGACGTCATCGAGCGATCGCTTAAGGGACCGTATGCGAAATCCTTCAAAATCTTGATTTTTCAAAACGTCATAACTCGGTCAATTTTTGTGGTAGAAGAGTGATTTTTTTTTAGTTTTAAACGTTACAGTGTCAAGAATGTTTTACTAAATATGATTGATAGGACTGGGGGGCTGTATAAAAATTTAAATTTCGTAACTCTTTCAAAATTTGATTTTTTGAAAAACATTGAATAGACCCAAAATTCCTTTCGTAATTTGGAGATTTTTTCCTAAATAAACTATATGCTTATCTCTAACGGTTTAGAAATTAGCTATTGGTCCACGATTGGAGTGGACACCCTGTATATATATAAGACAAAATGATGAGCAAAAATGTAAACTTAAAACTCTTACAAATTTTGTTTTTTAGAAAAAGTTTGAAAATATCCGCTCATATACTTCAAACTTTTAAACATCTTGCCTTTAAAAAAAATACTAAAGCAATACAAGAATTGGCTTTTTTTTTTTTCATTAAAAATTTTAGTTCATTAAAATAACATGATTTTTTTGAAAAGATTACATCAATCTCGCATAAAATACTCAAATATTTTGAAGATGGAATGATCAATGCATAGTATTTCTGAGCGCATAACTTCAAAAAATTAAAAAGTATTAACAAGGTGCATTCTTTTAAAAATATTTTCTCTTATGTTTGAATAAAAATTAAGTTCTTCCGAAAGTTCTTTTTTTCCTTTCTGAATTTGAAACATTCGTGGTTCCTTAAAAAAAAAATCCTGTATTGTTACTGATTTCCTCTATTTTCATATATATTTACGTTATGGTGTTCATAGTGATCAACACTTTCAGAAATGCACTCTCAAAATTAACGAATTTTCTTTGTTTTTGATGAAATCACTTCCAAGAATATACCCCGAGCGAACATTTCGTCATTTTTTGGGGATGAATTTCGTCAAATGTAGCGAAATATTTCTTTATCCTAGTATCGTCAAATTGACAATCATTTTCGTAGTTTTGACAACATTAATTTCGTCACATTAACGAAGTAAAGTCATAAAGTAAAAAAGCTAAGTTTTGAAACTAAGCTTTTAAATCTTGATATAAAATTACAAAAATCATTTCACTAAATTTTACTAACCCTCAGCACCAGTAAGTTTATACATGCAACTCCTAAAATGCACAATTGGTTTACATCATGAAATAACTAACTGTTAAGTCTGGACTCAGATTAAAATAAAAATAGCAGTAACAAAAATAAAAATTCTTACCTCCAATTTAAAATAAATGTTGCTCAAAAAAGGCAACAATAGAGCGAGTAGATTTTAAAATATACTAACACGCCCTTTTGTTGCCCATTTTGATTCTATCCATTGCGATAGACGAAGTCTTCTTAAAAATGTTGAGCTAGTAAATGCTGGATACCGAATAATCACATGAAAAGATCCAAATTATTTTTCCAGTCAATTTGATTAACTACGCAGAATCCTGGAACAATTCTTCTTCGAATGCTATAACAATAGTCAACGCTCTTCGACGAAGCATTTTCAAATTGAAACAATATGGCGCACACATAATAACGTCTGGAGGAATAAGATTAAATATCATTCCCATGTGATGTTTTTTGTCTATCCAAACGACGAGACACAGATGTCCTCTTCTCCATGCTAATGCGAATAATACAGGTCGCTTTCATAGAAGCTTAAACATGCATATTAATTCTCGATGACTTTGCGTTACTTTTGCTGCGCACTTTGATTCAGTTATGAATCATTTATGCTGCCGAAAACTCCGTCGTTTCTGCGCACGCTCCAAGTCTCTTCAGACTGTCTCTAACTCTCTCGTTCGGTATATTTCAACCACAAAACCGGGTAAATTCCGTTTTTTGTTTCTCCAACTTGGTAATTCACGGAATAGTTCCGTTTTTTCAAGGAAAAGTTCTGTTTTGAAACGAAAACGGAAATTTACTGTTAAAATCAATAAAAATCTTCCTGAAAATTCAGGTTTTTTTTAACAGTGTATATTCCATCTAGTCCGTGGAGTTAGTGCAAACATATTTCACTTCCGAATACCAGTCTGAAATTTTATGTGGGGCTTAAATTCACATAGGAGGATAAAAAAACGCCGGGAGACACTAGATCGGAGGTCAAGGTCATTCCGTGATGACAAAATGGCCGCTTTTACAGGTAAATACGTTCGTTTAACTGCTGAAAACTCCCTCATAGATTGAAATATTGCAAAACTCAAATATATCATCTGAAAGCTCTTCAAAAGAGCTATTTAGAAAGATTTAATTTTTCTTTCTGAGGTCAAGTTCTCACCTGTAATGACGTCATCAAAATGGCCGATTTACAGGTAAATACGTTTGTTTAACTCCCCCTAAAACTCCATCATAGATTCAAATATTGCAAACTCAAATATATCATCTGAAAGCCCTTTAAAAGAGCTATTTAGAAAAAATTAATTTTTCTTTTTGAGGTTAATGGCCCACCTGTAATGACGTCATCAAAATGGCCACTTTTACAGATAAATACGTTTGTTTAACTCCCCCTAAAACTCCATCATATATTTAAATATTTCAAAACTCAACTATATCATCTGAAAGCGCTTTAAAATATCTATTTATAAAGATATAATTTTTCTTTCTGAGGTCAAGGGTTCACCTGTGATGACGTCATCAAAATGGTCGCTTTTGCAGGTAAATACGTTCGTTTAACTGCTTAAAACTCCATCATAGATTCAAATATTGCAAAACTCAAAAACATCATCTGAAAACTCTTTAAAAGAGCTATTTAGAAAGATTTATTTTCTCTTTCTAAGGTCAAGGGCCCACCTGTGATGACGTCATCAAAATGGCCGCTTTTACAGGTAAATACGTTTAACTCCCCCTAAAACTCCATCATAGATTCAAATATTGCGAAACTCAAATATATCATCTGAAAGCTCTTTAAAAGAGCTATCTTGAAAAATTTAATTTGTCTTTCTAAGGTCAAGGGCCCACCTGTAATGACGTCATCAAAATGGCCGCTTTTACAGGTAAATACGTTTGTTTAATTCCCCCTAAAACTCCATCATAGATTCAAATATTACAAAACTCAAATATATCATCTGAAAGCTCTTTAAAAGAGCTATTTAGAAATATTAATTTTTTTTTCTAAGGTCAAGGGCCCATCTGTGATGACGTCATCAAAATGTCCGCTTTTACAGGTAAATACGTTTGTTTAACTCCCCCTAAAACTCCATCATAGATTCAAATATTGCGAAACTCAAATATATCATCTGAAAGCTCTTTAAAAGAGCTATCTACAAAAATTTAATTTGTTTTTCTAAGGTCAAGAGCCCACCTGTAATGACGTCATAAAAATGGCCGCTTTTACAGGTAAATACGTTTGTTTAACTCCCCCTAAAACTCCATCATAGATTCAAATATTGCAAAACTCAAATATATCATCTAAAAGCTCTTTAAAAGAGCTATCTAGAAATATTTAATTTTTCTTTCTAATTTTAAGGGCCCACCTGTGATGACGTCATCAAAATGGCCGCTTTTACAGGTAAATACGTTTAACTCCCCCTAAAACTCCATCATAGATTCAAATATTGCGAAACTCAAATATATCATCTGAAAGCTCTTTAAAAGAGCTATCTTGAAAAATTTAATTTGTCTTTCTAAGGTCAAGGGCCCACCTGTAATGACGTCATCAAAATGGCCGCTTTTACAGGTAAATACGTTTGTTTAATTCCCCCTAAAACTCCATCATAGATTCAAATATTACAAAACTCAAATATATCATCTGAAAGCTCTTTAAAAGAGCTATTTAGAAATATTATTTTTTTTCTAAGGTCAAGGGCCCATCTGTGATGACGTCATCAAAATGGCCGCTTTTACAGGTAAATACGTTTGTTTAACTCCCCCTAAAGCTCCATCATAGATTCAATTATTGCAAAACTCAAATATATCATCTGAAAGCTCTTTAAAAGAGCTATTTAGAAAGATTTAATTTTTCTTTCTGAGGTCAAGGTCTCACCTGTAATGACGTCATCAAAATGGCCTCAAATGACGTCATCACAGGTGGGCCCTTGACCTTAGAAAGAAAAATTAAATCTTTCTCGATAGCTCTTTTAAAGAGCTTTTAGATGATATATTTGAGTTTTGCAATATTTGAATCTATGATGGAGTTTTAGGGGGAGTTAAACAAACATATTTACCTGTAAAAGCGGCCATTTTGATGACGTCAGTACAGGTGGGACCTTGACCTCAGAAAGAAAAATTAAATCTTTCTAAATAGCTCTTTTAAAGAGCTTTCAGATGATATATTTGAGTTTTGCAATATTTGAATCTATGATGGAGTTTTAAGCAGTTAAACGAACGTATTTACTTGTAAAAGCGGCCATTTTGATGACGTCATCACAGGTGAGCCCTTGACCTCAGGAAGAAAACTTAAATCTTTACAAATAGATTTTTTAAAGCGCTTTCAGATGATATAGTTAAGTTTTGAAATATTTAAATCTATGATGGAGTTTTAGGAGGAGTTAAACAAACGTATTTACCTGTAAAAGCGGCCATTTTGATGACGTCAATACAGGTCGGCCCTTGACCTCAGAAAGAAAAATTAAATATTTCTAAATAGCTCTTTTAAAGAGCTTTCAGATGATTCATTTGAGTTTTGCAATATTTTAATTTATGATGGAGTTTTAAGCAATTAAACGAACGTATTACCTGTAAAAGCGGCTATCTTGATGACGTTATCACGGGAATTCATGACCCCTGATCAAGTGTCTCCCGGCGGTTTTTTGATCTTATATATGTACCTAAGCTCTGTACCAAATTTCACACTGGTATCCGGAAGTGAAATATTTCGGCTGTTTTTGTCGCTAACTCCACAGACTATCGGAAAACGATATCCTTCCGATCAAGTTTCCCGATGAAATTTTTCGGCACGGGACTGTTCTGCTCGTAAATTGCTCCAAATCTCATCGTATTCTCATCGGATTTTGCTGCTCGGATTCTGCTCGGCCGATGAGACATATTGGATCATCGGCCGATGAGAATTTCATCGGGTTTCGATGAATGGCCGATTATCGTCCGATGAGATGATGCTGCTAGGGATGTTACGTTTTTAAGTTATCAATTCAGACAAAACACAGGGGCAATCCCCCGAATTTTCCTGTAAAATTATCAAAGGAAGTTCAAAATTAAATTCTTTGGGATTTTACCAGTTCAAAAATAAATAAATAAATAAATAAATAATAAAGTAATGATATAAATAAATAAAAAAATATTGGGGAGAGCCTCCGAGCCCATTTCTTCCTCCTTAAGTCAGCCAAAAATAGCATGAGCATTTTTAAAGCTTAAGTTTCATAAAATTTTTGAAAGAGAGCCCCAGAACCTCTTGCCCTAAGTTTGTCAAATATGGCTAAAATTTGCGTTTTAAACTATCAGTTTTGGAATTTTGCTTTTTGGAAGAGCCCCCCCCCCCCTTACGTTTCTTTTCAGACTTCAGCTTTGAGGAATTTCCGCATAGGGCCTCTGAAGTCTCCCCCCTCAAGTTATTGAAATTTATCCGGTAAAATCAAGTCTTGGGCTTAGAAACATTTTTTGCCCTCACACTTACAAGTCCCAGACGCCTCCACGTTTTCACATTATTTGAAATAATTTGCATGTTTAAGATAACTCGTGTAGTTTGGTGTAAAAAAACTGCAAAGGCAAGTAAAATAAGTCAATTTCGAACTTCATCTTTTGTTAGCGGGCGATTCTCTGTAAACTGGTAATTGGCTGTCCGGACTGAGTATTTTAAAAATAATAAAGTGTAATAAAATTTTTCTCGCTCTTAATACAATTAAAGCATTAATACTTTGTGGCCCAATTGTATTTGGAGTGATTACAATTTAAGTTTTTTTTCTAGAAATTATCTAAGCGCCAAAAACACAGTCCCCTGGCTGTCCCAAACCCATAGTCTAACTGTTAAAGACAGTATTTCAAAAAACCTGTTAACACTACATAAATTTGGTAATTAATATCTAAAAATAGAATAATGAAGCTATATTTTTCTTATGAAATAAGGTCTAATTACGTATTTCTAAAACTTAAAATTGTCATGTAAGTTCTGTCCGGAGTTTTTTCAAACAGTCCCCTGCAACAAATTCAAAGCTGTAATACGAAAAATCTATAACTTTTGCCAATTCTTTTCGGCATGAAGTTTAAAGTAATGAGTGTGAATTTTCCGAAATCGCCGAGAACGGTATTGAAACGCTAATTTGCTTAGTTTGAGAGCCACATTTGTGATGAAAGTATGCATCAGGGTCGTTGCGAAAACAGTCCTCTGGGAAGTGATTTTATTAATGTCAATTAATTTAATTATAAAACATATTAGTTATTATGTCCACGATTTGTGTCTAAATTTATAATTAGTCTCGTAACTAATTATGTTCCAATAGTTTTGCAGATATTACGCAACAAAGAGCAAAAACACAGTCACCTGGCAGCCAGGGTTGTCATTTCGTCCACTTTTTTGCAAAAAGTCCGGGACACCGGAAGAAATGGACAAAATGGACAAAATTGAACGAAATGGACAAAATGGAAGAAATGAAAAAAAAAACTTTTTCATACGTTTGATGGAAAAAATGTTATGATGTACAATTAGTATCTCCCTTGCATTACCTATTTCCCAAAATAGAATGATAGTATCATACAAAAAAAAAAAAAAAAAAAAAAGAATATCAATTAACAAATTGATTTTTAACTAATTTTAGTTGAAAGAAATAAAATTTAACATAGTGAATAAACTATTGAGTGTAATTACATTATTATAGAGTAGACAAATAGAAAAAAAAGTGTTTTCTTTAATACATATTTTTAAAAAGAAATTAAAGAGTATTCTGTTACCTTAGATATTTGTTAACGCAATAAAATCCCTTAAAAAGTAAACTTTATATGATATTTTCTCATAAATTCTATGGTTAAATTTTGTTTGAATTAAATACACATATAAATGTATATCATTGTATTTGAAAATACATTAGATGCTACAAGAAATATTGGTTTAATTTTGATTCACTTGGTCATTTTACGTTATATTTTTTGAGGATTTAATGAATGTTGCCCCATTGTAAAATATTTATGTACACAGCATTGTTTTATGGATATATTAATGTTATTATAGGAACATATTTCATTTCATGGCTAAATTTTCTTTCTTGACATCAAATAATGTTTACTTCATAGGGTTTTTAATATTTTGAAACTCAAACCTTTTAAAATTTTTATTTCTACTTTTCTGTTTTATATACTTTTATTGCCGGCAATGAAACCCCTTCACAACAAATAAACATCTTAAAATTATTTACTGCTGATGTGTGCTCTCATAAGCATTAAATCTTATCTTTAATATTCATTTATTTTATACAGATACTATATTTTTATCATATCTGTTGTTCATTAAATATTTGCTGGTATACATAATTATGTGTGCTAATTTTGATAATAAAACTATTACCTCATTGAAAAAATCAATATTTTAAAACATTACTTTTAAACTTTGGATTTTTTAAATCAAGAACTGTCATTTTCTTTAAAGTGGACAAAATGGACGAAATGGACAAAATGCTATTTTGTCCGGGGCGTTTTTTCCAGGTTTTTCCGGCGGTTTTTTCCGCCCCGGACGAAATCAAACAACCCTGCCTGGCACAGTCTCCTGCCTAGTTATACTAGGCGGGGGACTTACCCCCTACCATGATTTATCAGAAAAACACAAACTTCAATTGGCCCTCTTTCAAACCAAAGTAATAGATTCATTTTCTGAGCAATAGTATTATAATTATACCAAGATTTCAAAAAACCGTGCCCGGACAGATTTCGTGTGAAAAATGACGAGTTTACATAGAATCGCCCTAGCAAGAAAGTAAACGAGAAGGAGGTCAACATCCGAGCATTTCAGCAATTATTGTAACTCCGTTTTAATCTCTTTATCTCTTTTTCATTCCTTAAACTTAATGAAAAAATCGCGAAGAGAACCTCAGAGGTCAAAGAAAGGTTGTTTTCTGGATCAGTTTAGTGCCGGATATAATGCAGTGACCCGTATCTATTCGTCCTCAAGCGCCTATAAATATCTTTCACGTCTGCGGAGAAAAGATCGGAAAACAAATGCTCCAGGCGAGATCGGAATCGGGTCTTTATGGTTCAGCGAGGTTTACTTGCCACCAAAACTCCTTCAAACCACCTTTACTAATCCGTCACAAACGCGGCACCAAACACCGCGAAGGGCATTTTACCGAAAATGAGAAAAAAAGAAAAAAAAGAAAGAAGAGGAAAAGAAAGAATCAACCCGGTAAAGCGGTCAGTTGAAATATTTTTCTGAAAGTTGTTTTTTTAAAGGGTGTCATAAACCAGTTTAAAGTGCTTTGGTAAAGCTAACTAACGAGCTGGTTTTTAGTATTGGAAAAAATATAAGAAACATAAATTGAATTGGATGACACTTATCCGTTTGTCGCCCATTTCTATTCAGGATAATAAATAGCCTCGTCTTTCGATTGAAATTTATTTTTAGTACAAAAAACTTCTCTTATTAGAGTTCGTGAGAATTTTGCATATGTTATTGTTGGTAGGTACAGGTTGTTCCAGCTTCATAAATTGAAAGTTAGGAAATGCTATATTCCATTATTGTCACGTTTTTTTTTCTCTTTTACAAGCTTTCTGAAAAGTCTAAAATTTATTTCACGTAAAATCAGTGTTATTTATTCGGAAAAAATTCTTTACAAATGTCTTTTATTGAAACAAGAATAACATACTATAATATTCGTTTTATTTTTGATAAATTTTAGGGAATTACTAAAAATATTTTTTTCACATATAAAAAGAAATTTCTTCAATTTGTTTTGCCGTACAAGAATACAACGCACAAACTCAATAGTTTTAATACGTAAATAAGTAAAAATGCTTATGTGATGCAGAAATGTAGCCTTTTTGGCTAAAAGTTTTAATAGCGACGAAGAGAAAGGGGTTGAGGGAGGAAAGGGTCGAAATTTCCACGATACTTGTGGCTAAGGAATAGGGGGAGTTGGACATCACATACGACTCTTCAGGCTCTCAAGTTTTGCATAGGTTTTCGCATTAATAGGTTTCGAATTAAAATATTATTTTTTCAAAAAATAAGTACAGATGTTTAATTATTATTAGACAGAAATGTGAAACGTTGAAAGTTTAAATTTGTCTGGGTTTGTTTCCGAGAGCAATAATTTATAATATGCCTTAGAAATATTAGCGATGAGTTTTACATAAATATGTCTAGTCAATGAAATATATCAGCTGCGTGGTTTTTTTTTTTTTTTTTTGGTAGATACTGTTTATCTCTTTTTATTGACTATCGTACTTATATTTTATTTAAACCTTTGCTTCTGAATATATTCGTAATTCAGTCACTACAAATTTGTAACAAGCAACGTGAAAAAACAAGGATAAAACTTATAAAAACAGCAAAGCTATTGTACTTGATTTCATTCAAACATATGGCATGTTGAATTGCAGCCCGTTCATCGAAATACGCAACTACAAATTCAAGGATTTTCTCACGTATAACTTGAGCTTTTAATTCTCATTACGCTGTTAAACATTTTTGTGTTATTTGGAGGTAAGTTAATTATTCTCTTTAACGAATTCTACCTTTTAAAAGTTGTTTCTTTCGAGTTTCAACTATTAATTTTCTGTAGTGGGGAC
The DNA here is from genome assembly GCA_038373865.1 of Uloborus plumipes. Taxonomy (NCBI): domain Eukaryota; kingdom Metazoa; phylum Arthropoda; class Arachnida; order Araneae; family Uloboridae; genus Uloborus; species Uloborus plumipes. Next base: position 366,314 of record JAXGGA010000018.1, read on the forward strand.
TAATTATTTTTAATGGTAAAGCATCACTGCTGTTAAAAGCAATTTACTCGGTTCAATTGATGTACTTGGTTAAATATCATAAGTTATGTTTTCTGAGAAACATAATTATATTTTGAATACATTCGTGATTCTGAAAAACATAATTTGAATTTAATATGTCAAAACTTAAATTAATACCAGCGGCTGGATGCTAGATTTTTTTGAAGAGAGAGAGAGAGAGGGGGGGGTGGGGGCTTTGTACGTTTTAAGGTATTTTTAAACTGTTCAAATTTTAAACTCGTTTATTTTGTCCTTCTGCAAAATCAAAATACGTACATGAGTTAAACCGCAAGGGAATTTGATGCGACTTATTAGGTGACACCTGTTGCAAATGACCTTTGTTTCCACAGGAAAGCATAGAAGGTCGGGTTGAGTTCGCGTGATTGTAATGCGCATCTTCTGCCACCTTTCTAATCCTTTCAACCATGAAGGTCAGAGGACAAAGAGCAGACTAGTTTTAAAATCCTTGATTAGCATAAAATGTAGGATAAACTGAATGCAAAATTTCTCTAAGAGAGGTTAAATTATTATTTTGAATATTAATGAATACAGCATTGCTTACAACAAGATATCTAAATTGCTGAATTTCGTTTATGTAGGTACTCCTTAGGCTATCCCTGTTAATCAAAAACCTAAAAGGAAACTTATTCATGAGTTTATCATAGTAGATGTACATTTCTGAAAAAACATAATTTCTTATGCTAAGTGAAAATTCTTATGCTATCAGTATCCCACATTTTAACTTAAAAAATAGTGATGTAGATGTATTCTACAGTAATTAATAATAGTTTAAAATAATATCTTCTGCTCAATAAGCATCTTATCCAATAGTGTCTTATCTTTTATCACGTAAATGAAAAATTAGATTTAAAAAAAAATACAAAAGTTTTTGCGATCAAGAATTGCAGCCAAGTGCATCCTTTGTTTCTAAAATAAATGTCGTAATGTTCTACCGAATTCAGTTTACATCTTTCTATTCTCTCAAAATGCTATAATAAACATTAATTTATATTTCAAAGAATTCGAAGGAACTAATAGCTATCGTTTGCAGCATTTATTGTTTAAAATTAATATTTATTTTTATTTCTACTGTAATTTCTTTAGTGACAACACTTGGTTTTGTTCACTATCGTTTGTTGATAACATGGATTAGTTTATGCAATTCTAAGGAAGATTAACCCATTTATACCCAAGTTTTTTTAACAATTTTTTTTAAAATTTTTATCTGCTTAAAACTCTTACTTGGAATGGTTTGCATACATTTTAGGCTTGAAATAGTTCGCCGTTGCCATATTTATGAAGTTATTTAACGTCCTGTTTATGGGATATTTTGCAGATATGTGAGCAAAATACGACCTTACTTGACTTTACTTTTTCAAAGTAACATTACAGAAGGTATCTGTGATTAATTTTAAGCAAATCATTTTAAAATAGTTGAATTTTATGAAAAATAAGTGCGCAAAAAAACCTCTCTTTCTGTGGCTACCCATGCTGGATCGTTCGTTGCTTGACTGATTTGTCTGAAAATAGCTGCCAATAAATAAACTCTGATATTCAAATAGTGACTCTAACTGGTTTTCTCAAGAGGAAGGACTATTTAACTAGTGAGAAACAGCTTTAATAAAATGATATACTCATTACAGGTTTTTGTATGCAGTAACTAACAAGCGTCCCGTTTTTAGGCTACTGGGCATAAATGGGTTAACGGATGCAAAAAATATTGATAACAAATATAATCATATTAATTTAAATCAAATTGATTTCGGCTTGGCAACCTTGTTTACTTTTTTGCGAATGTTTTGCATTTTAAAGCTACTTTTAGAAGGAATTATCGTAACTTAGAACATGTTGAATTGGCGATAAATTTCCCATCCAACATTCATTACGAATTTCTTGCAGTGTGATTGAACTGTTGGTCTTCAAATGTCGACAAAGTTCTTTCCACTAAAGCATGAGAATAAATCCATTATCATAAAAAAAGAAAAGAATGGATGTCATCGGGGGTCAAGTGAAAACAGCAAGTAATTTGTGATACTTTGCTCAAAAAAAAAAAAAAAAGTGGGCGATTTGCAATTTTTTTAATTGTTAAAGCTCTTATAGAACACTAAAGTACTTTTAATTCATATTAAATTATTCTAGTTGGTTTTTAGGAGTTGGAATAGCAGTTATGGGCGATTCTCTGTAAACTGGTAATTGGCTGTCCGGACTGAGTGTTTTAAAAATAATAAAATGTAATAAAGTAATTATCGCTTTTAATACAAGTAAAGCATTAATACTTTGTGGCCCAATTGTATTTGGAGTGATAACAATTTATTTATTTTTTTCTAGAAATTATCTAAGCGCCAAAAATACAGTCCCCTGGCTGTCCCAATCCCATAGTCTAACTGTTAAAGATAGTATTTCAAAAAACCTATTAACACTACATAAATTTGGCAATTAATATCTAAAAATAGAATAATGAAGCTATATTTTTCTTATGAAATAAGGTCTAATTACGGATTTCTAAAACTTAAAATTGTCATGTAAATTCTGTCCGGAGTTTTTTCAACACTCCCCTGCAACAAATTCAAAGCTGTAATACGAAAAAATCTATAACTTTTGCAAATTCTTTTTAGCATGAAGTTTAAAGTAATCAGTGTGAATTTGCCAAAATCGCCGGGAACACTGTTGAAACGCTACTTTGCTTAGATTGAGAGCCACTTTTGTGATGAAAGTATGCATCAGGGTCGTTGCAAAAACATTCCTCTGGGAAGTGATTTTATTAATGTCAATTAATTTAATTATAAAACATATTAGTTATTATGTCCACGATTTGTGCGTAATTTATAGGTAGTCTCGTAACTAATTATGTTCCAATAGTTTCGCAGATATTACGCAACAAAGAGCAAAAACACAGTCACCTGGCACAGTCCCCTGCCTAGTTATACTAAGCGGGGGACTTACCCCCTATCATGATTTATCAGAAAAGCACAAACTTCAATTGGCCCTCTTTCAAACTAAAGTAATAGATTCATTTTCTCAGCAATAGTATTATAATTATACGAACATTTCAAAAAACCGTGCACGAACAGGTTTTGTGTGAAAAATGACGAGTTTACAGAGAATAACCCTTATAATAAAAAGTATATTACTATAAACCTAAACAGTATTTATTACAGAGGTGGTTAAAAAAAATAATAAATAAAAACCCTATATAGCTGACATTTATTGTTATAGCTCTCCTCTTATAACTTTCGCGATAATAGTCTCGCTTAAACTTTTTTTTCCCAAGGACTTTGGCCAAGACTTCTATATTTGTTTCTTGATTTAAGTATTTTTACTTAGAGCTGCTCAAAACGATTAAACAATAGAACTAACAATGGTCATTAAGGCACGAATAAATTCTAAACTTAAAAGCGAATTTGCTTTAAACGAACTTTGTTGAAAAGAGATGTTGAAAAAGAACTATAGCAAATATGTTTATCTAAAATAATAATAATAATAATAATAATAATAATAATAATAATGCTAAAATTATTTTGGTACCGGAAAATTAGGAAAATTGTGGAAATTTTGAATTTGTTCTTAGTTCTCTGCTTCAAGAAAAAATTTTAAAAAGTTATACAGTCAAAATTCACATCACTTGGCTTAACATCGATGAAAAATTTGAGATTGATTGATTGAATCAAAGTGAAGTGAATTTAAAGCTCAAACGGAGTTTAAAAGATCTAATTTTAAATTTAAATGATTATTGATTGCGTAATCTTTGTTTGTGCAATAATACTTGTAATTGCTATCATCCCCTTTTTCCTTTGGAAAAAAATAAAAAGAAAAAAACACAAATTTCTTGGTATTAATATTCTATGTTTTAAGTCTTTTTTTGGCAACTATTAAAAAATAAATTAACCTTTAGGACATAATTTTATTTTTTAGGGATTTTTTTTTCCAATTCATTTATATAGTTTGTTTAATTTATTTCTGCCCACTTACATTTTGAAAAAAAAAATGACTGAATTAAAAATATTTCTATTGTAAAAAATGATAACTTGGAATTTGTGAAACATGATGCTTAATAGTTAGAGAGAATGAGTTCTATGTCATTTCTCTATTTTCATTTACTTCGTTTCTTTTCACATAAATCATATTTTATTTTATTTTTCAAATCTGCTACTGCGAAAAAAGACATTTAAAATAATTTGGAGAAGACAAATCGAGAGACTTACGCCTGCTGTTAGAAAATCTTTGTCGACATAATGGAAATAAGACTCGGTTAGTTCTGACGAACCTCTTGTCCATGCATGAAATAGCGGCTACAAATAGTCTACTCGATTTACGATTACAAATCTAAATTGTTTACCTGAAATTTCTTTTTTTTTCATACATATATATGCTGTTTTTTCAATAATTTCATAATTATTGTGTTAAGTCGCTTAACCATTTCTTAAGCTAAACCAATTTAATGTATTGAAATAAACAGAATCAGTTGATGTGAAAAATAAGTATATGCTTTTTTTTCTTGGTTTTATTTTTGAAAAATACTTACATTTCTCAAACTTGTAGTACTTTTCTTCAGTAGTGTATATTATATAATATATAAATAATCGTGACATCATATGTGATAAATAGATGTTACAATATAAGATGTAGTCAAAGTTTTCTGTTTGTAAACCTCAAAAATATCTATAATATGTGTTTTAAGTACAAGTACTTTTTTTAAAAATGTTTCTTGCTGTAGTGCGAAAAATTTTGTTTGATTTTTTAAACCTTTAGCTACAGACCCGAAGCTTTCCATTCCCTTTCGGTATTCTCACTCAGTGCTTAATCCGATCGTTAACTTCAAGAAAGATGATTTAGTGCTGAAAGTTTTTATTCAGTACAACTGAAGAATTCTGAAACCTTATTGAATTTCTTTATTCTTTGATGTATGGGATTATAAATATCTGTCTTTTGCTCCTTTTTTCATCAGTATAACGTAAAAGTGAAAACGATTTAGGGAAAAATTCTTCAATACTAATCTTATTAACTGATTTAAAACAATAAAAAATATACTTGCGTATGAAACACCAACACAATAAACTCATAAATCCAAAAACATAAAATATGCTCACGTTATCCTTTGCCACCAAACCTACTATTTTTTCATTTACCTTCTCCAGAAAAAAAATATTTCGTGACCGGGACTCATTTATCTTATATGAAGCAGCCAAGTTAAATAATTCAATTCCAGACTACCTTTAAAGGCTGTAGCGATTGTCAGGAGAAAAAAAAAAGGCGATATGATACCTCTGCGTGAATGGGTAAACTGGAAAAGAATACTAGCCTCTATCTTCCTGCGCATTCATAACTGTCAAAATTATTACCATGGAGTACGTATGAAAAAGCAAGAAACAGAAGTGCTGCGTTTTCTGCTGACAAGAATTTGTCTCAAGCTATTGATTGATCGTCCAGAAATTAGCTATAAGTGCTATATTTTGTCGAGTTTTTGGCAGGACTTTGCTTAAATCCTTATCAATTTTGTTTGAAAGGTTTGTACTTGAAGGTCTAATGCACTCTAAGTAAGATGTAAGTATGTATCAAAATTATTGGTAAGTATAATATTTTGTTCGGCTACTGGCGCAAAAACAAATCAATCTCTCTCGATGCCGGTTAGTTCTTAAACTGAGTTATGCCATCGGAGAAAAATTGAGTGTTGTATTTTCCCGAAGATTTATTTGTAAACCAGAATGTATTTTTAACGCAAAACAAAGTAAGCATTTTCCGATTGATATTGACGAAGTTGCATTGATTTGACGATACTTTCAATCTTTCATTTCTCATTTAAGAAATAAGCACAAATCGCTGCAAATTAAATAAATTAATGAAATAAAATAAAAAAGCACTAGAGTAATAATTTGCTTCTTTGTAATCACTTGCTTCTTTGTAAAAGCTGATTAATTTTTAGTGTCGTACCAAGTACTCGATGTGTGTTCGGCATTTGGCAGGGTATCTCTGCACCAGAAAACATTTGGACTATAACAATTCTGCCGTTACAGGCGTAACAGTCGGACTTTAAATATTTTTGTCCTTTTTTGCAATCAAGGAATCCGCAATGAAATTTAGGATATCATAAATAACATCGCATTACTCAAGAGAAAAAAACTAGATTTTTATCGAACCAAATTGTAAAAATCTGTGTTTAAAGTTTGATTGCAACATCCATAAAAGTGGAACTGCCCTATGTGCACGGCTATTACCGAGTAATTGCAAAAACTAAATTAGGTAGATTAACCGAAGGTAGCTTCAGTAAATGTTTGGTAATTTTTCATAATTTTCTGGTCAGGAGCATTGGGTTGGAGCTTTTAAAGTGGATTTTTACCCTAATCATTAACACATACAAAGTGGAATTATTTGCAATTTCAAATTAAATTATTTTTATAATAATATTTCAAAATTTTAGCCAGTATGCCGCCTTTGCAGGATATGGTTTTCAAGGTGGATTATGTGCCGAAATAATTTTTCAACTGTGAAAAAATAAAAATAAAATAAATTAATTAATTTAAAATAAAATCGACAAACTCTTTCCACTTCTGGAAGAGTAATATAATGTTCAATTGAGGTACAACTTAATAACTTTATAAGAAATTACTTTAAAATAATAATAGATTAAATTTTTTCTCTCTTCCGCTGTCATGTTTTCCATAGTTCTAGAAAAAATGATAGCTGATAAAATGTGTAATGTTAAAAACTAATACAGTGAAGCACCAAAATTTACCTTACCAATAATATTTAACCTATTTTTTTCTCTGAAGTTGACCACCCTGGGAACTTGTGTTTGGTCGCCATTTGTGCGACGCAGAAAGAGTAATCCGTTGTATTTACTAGATTTAAAGTGCATTAAAGGGAATATGTTAAAAAGATAGAAGTAAAATTACCGTAAAATGGGGTTAATCGGAACACTTTTCAGCTTTGATTGTAAAAAAAGCAGTTAAAAGATTTTTTTTTAATTTGATTTTTTGGGTAAAAACTTCGGTCTTGCTTTACTTTTGATATTCCAAGCAAAGACAAAAGATTTTGAGCAATTATTATTAAAATATATAGCAAATTATGGGTGTTCCGAATCACCCCGCTGATAGGGGTCAATCGGAACACTTGTTAAAATTTTTATTTTTTTCAATTTAATCTGTAATAGGTCTCACAAACATGAGTAATATTGATGGGGGAGAATAAGAACAGATAATTACTGTCAAATAAATGTATAATTTCAGTACCAGTAAACGTTTATGATTTGTGAAAATTCAAAATAATTTTGAACTTATGAAAAATGAAAAGTAATTTTAAGAAAAGCTTTTGAATTGAGATGCAAAGATTTAACATGAATGGAAGTCACTCATGTCGTCCACAAATATGTACTTGTCCTTAAAACTAGCAATTGTGACTTGGCTTAAGTTTTTTCATAACATCTCCTGGGATGAACTCTGCCTTTTCTTTAGTTTTTTGAAATTTCTGGGTTTCGGGGATTGTCCTGAAAGATTTTTTCGCTTATTCATCACTGTATGTGTGCTGGACGTTTACTACATAAAGTCTATGTGACTTTCTCCCTTTTATTTTAAGTAAAAAAAAAGTCTCCTGGAGAAAAAATCTTTTGAAATCTGTAACTTTTGTCATTCTAAGATCTAGTTGCTCACGAGAAGGGATAAACAGTAATAAATCCTTGTCCCTGTCTTGATTAGAAAAATTGGGGTTAGAATCTTGATTTTTCAAACAATTTCCTTCAAATAAGTTTGAATTGGAACAACAGAACTAAGTGTTCCGATTCACCCCGCAAATTTTTTTCCCATGGCATTTTTCAGAATTCTTCACTTTTATGACACAATTTATAAAAAATGTAAATTCTAATGTGGTATTCTGTTGTTCAGATACATGTATAATTGAAACATACCACTCATAGTTTTTAAATATAAGAAGGTTTGTTCTTGCATATGAAGTTTTGCAGTCTATGAAAATGTGATGTTTTCTAGCATTCAACGTGCAGCCCTCTTTAGAAGCCAGTAGCATTGCCAGATTGACAAAAGTATTTTTTTCCTACTTCCTATGATCTTACCTTTCTAAAAAAAAATTTATGGCGAAAAATACCCAATAGTATATTTATGAAAAATTTCTTTGTACGGTTGGGAAGTTTTGTTCCGATTGACCCCGCTGTTCCTATACACCCCATTTTACGGTACTGCATACAATGGCAACCGATAGAAGTAATCTCTTCAAATTCTGCCCCTTACATTACTGATGAATGTGTACCGCCATTTTGTGATAAAAAATGAGATTAGATCTACTCTTTGGGGGTGGTATATTTTAAGAAAACTGGCCGTCTTTGGCTCACCTGCTGCATTTATGAAAATAAAGAAAAGATGAGGCAAGTTGTGCCATTGACATTTTCAGGGGGTGTTTTAAGGGATCTTAGTTACTTTTCTAGGGGTTTCATTTAGGGAGTACTCATTAGGAAGCATTAAGCGTCATTTCTCTGGGAGCTGAGCACAAAGGGCGTGGGTCATGGTTTTAAAGGAACATGTTTGCATTGGAAGTGTAGGCATCAAACAAGGAATCAGGGAGTGGGTCATAGGGGTCATGACCCTCTTTAACGTAACTAAAGATAGCATTAAACTGCATTTTGAGGACTTTAATAATTAGAAATTAACAGGGAAGCGTCCCAGACTTCCTATTTGTGTCCGAATACTGCACGCATACCGATCCGATTTAATTGTTTATGTTTTAATTTTGAACTCTTTCAAAACCTTGGCACCTAACTTGTGAATTGTTTGTTAAAACTACAGAATAGCGATATTTTCAACGTTTAGTGACAAAAAAAAAAAGTTTTTTACTATCGAATTTCAAAAATATGCAGTAAATAAGTGTTTTTTTTTTCTGTCAGTGCATACATTATAAATGATGCAACAACTTTTTAAAATGATACTATTCATTCTTCTTTATAACAATGCTCTTCGTTTTGTTCCTTTATTGTACTGTACTACTCCTATCTTGTACTTTTTCCATTTTACATTGATTTCCACTGTCATTAATTATTATTTTGCATCTCCTATTAATAATATTTAAGTATAGATTTGTTCCTTCAATTTAAATTTGCCCACAATAATTCTTTTCAACATTTTTATAAGTTACGCATACAAAATTAAGAAGTAAGGAAACTCGATTAAATTGATAGAGCACACAGTTCTGACACTTAAAAACGTATTAAACGTATTTTTAAAATATTAAAGATGGATCTTGAAGTATTAAAACAGAACTTATCATGTAGAAAAGACTGTTGTAGAGGAGCTGTTATTGTTTTTTTTTTTCCAAAAACTAAAGTAGCCAAAATGCGATATGCGATTAAAAAAAGCAACGCTTTGGTTTTTTTGTTTTGTCTGTGATATCATTTTTTTTTTGTTTTGCCATTACATGTTTTTCGAAGAAAATAAATTTTTGGAAGAAAGAAAATAAAACACTTTTTTCAAGGAGAAGAAACCGATTAAAAATGCGCTTGAAGTAAGTTTGAAACTGGTTTTTTCTGTTTAAAAATGACTCGAAATACCCTCTCTCTCTTGCTCCGTTAAATTGAAAATTAATAATAATTAAGGCTGAGCAAAATTCCGGTTTTGACTGGAAGATTTCTATTATACGGAGAAGATTTACATTCGTGGTGGAAATATTTTATTTTTATTCATAATTGTTTTTATTATTGATCTTTTTAATTTTATTTTTTATTTATATTTTTTTAGGTTTTGGTTTGACTCTATTGCAGAAAAATGAGAAATTATAATTTATCTGCAATTTTAAAGAGAATGCCATTATTTGAGTTATTTATTGTTTTCAAAAAACGGTCACTATTCTGTCAATAAAAATGCTTCTGTAAAATTGTTTTCTGCTTTTTTTTATTTTTGAACTCTTATATTCTAAGCATTTTCATTTAAATTAAATTTTTGTATTCTAAATTATCTCTATATTTATAAGTAAATTATACTGAAATATTTTATTTAAATATTTCAATATTTCTCTTTACGAGTTGATGATGCCTAAAAATTTTTAGACTGAATTCGCTAATGTTTTCACAATAAGTAAAAGTTTGCTTTTGTGTGTAACTTTTTATTTTCTTTTAAAATAATTAAACTAGAAATGAAAAATATAAACCAAATACTTTCAATAATTATTTATTAATTTCCAATAATTAACAAATTTGCCATTAGTATATAGAAATGCTTGCTCGATTACATTAGAAATATTTTTTCTATTTTTGTTTTCATCTGAATACAATTAACTATAACTTATGAGATGTACATACTATTGATAATATACAGGGTGTCCTCTCCAATCGTGGACCAATAGCTAATTTCTAAACCGTTAGAGATAAGCATAGAGTTTATTTAGGAAAAAATCTCCAAATTACGAAAGGAATTTTGGGTCTATTCAATGTTTTTCAAAAAATCAAATTTTGAAAGAGTTACGAAATTTAAATTTTTATACAGCCCCCCAGTCCTATCAATCATATTTAGTAAAACATTCTTGACACTGTAACGTTTAAAACTAAAAAAAAATCACTCTTCTACCACAAAAATTGACCGAGTTATGACGTTTTGAAAAATCAAGATTTTGAAGGATTTCGCATACGGTCCCTTAAATGATCTCTCGATGACGTCATGAAATAATGCAAAATCTTGATTTTTCAAAACGTCATAACTCGGTCAATTTTTGTGGTAGAGGAGTGATTTTTTTTTAGTTTTAAATGTTACAGTGTCAAGAATGTTTTACTAAATATGATTGATAGGACTGGGGGGCTGTATAAAAATTTAAATTTCGTAACTCTTTCAAAATTTGATTTTTTGAAAAACATTGAATAGATCCAAAATTCCTTTCATAATTTGGAGATTTTTTCCTAAATAAACTATATGCGTATCTCTAACGGTTTAGAAATTAGCTATTGGTCCACGATTGGAGTGGACACCCTGTATACATCTCATAATTTTGGGTAATTAAAAAGAGAATATAAGCTAAAAGCTCTTCATTTTTTTAAAAATTAACGTACATCTCAATTTCTATTACATTTTATTACTTTGGAACTCTTCAAAATCATTAAAAATTAATGAAAGTTTTGAGAATTTGTTGACTTTAAACTAAAAGGCTCCATATAATCGTAACTAAATTCGAAGTAGATGATGTCTTGAAATTTCCACTATTATTTGTTATTATTATTATTAATTGTTTTGACGATTCACGTTTCTCCAATACAAAATATCTAAATCCTACCCTTCAAGACAGAAAGTGAATCATATCTGTCCACTAGACAGAAAATCAACAGTCGTAAATCAAGGATAGGTCTCAACATTCCTTTGAGACAAGCCGCTCGAGAGAACGATATCATTAAGCGAAACATCATGTTTAGGAAAAAATAATACCAGTTATTGCTGCTTTGAATGCAAAGACTCCAACTCTTACAAGATGAATGGAAATTGTCAATGCGGTATTCGGACAGATAACGCGGAACGTGTTTTAACGCCTACCGTATCTAACTTATCACAAAATACTCGATTCCTAAGTTTGTGCTTCAGTAACTCTTAGCTTCTGCAACTTTTCTTGTTTTTTCTCTTCACCCACTAGTAGCACGGGTTGGTGTTTATAAGCTGACAAGGGTGATCCCTCAAGTATTCGCGAATGCACTGATCAGTGGACAGCTCTGGGGGGCAAGTGGCGAGGCTCTGGCCCACGTTCTGAAGGGGCGGAGTGGCCCCGAAAGGGCGGTGGTAAACCCACGTGAGGAGCTTGCGAGATCAGAGGATGGTGGAGGGGAGAATCGGAGGATGGTGGAAGGGGAGAATCGGCAATTGCCACCTTTACCCTTTCATCTCCGCACTGTGCGCTTCGGAAGGATCCACACCCAACGGGCTCTTGGTCTTTTCCCAGGCATCCGAGAAGCGCGCGGCCACATGCTATTGTGTTTTCACACGCAAAGGGGGCTTCACGCAAATTGTGCTGAATTTTTCTGCGCTCGCCAAACTGGCGATAGGAAGTTGTGCTGTAGGAAGGGGCTGTTTATAAATAAAGGGCTTGGAGGAAGAAAGGGCTATGTTACATTTTAAAAAATGAACACTTTGGACAATGGTTAGCAATGGATACAGGTAAGCAAATAAAACTTGGTACATCAAAAAGTAGATGGCATTAGACTAATTTCATACGCACACCAACGACAAAACCAGAAAACAAAAAAAACTGCGACAATAGGATTTTGAACTTTAATTACTCGTAATTTCTGTTTTGTCACATTACTCTTTCATCTTCTAAACCCTTAAAATGATATCGCCCTTTTTTTCAATGTTTGAGACCAGTCTCTCCCTTTGTCACAAAGTGTCAGGCTTCACCATATAATGTTTGACCACGGCGGGATGGCGGGTGACCCTGAAGCCGAAATGAACCTCTTTCGTTTGTAGCAGGTAGTATCAGAGAGATTAAGCAGACAGCAAAAACTTTAATACCCTTGGTAAGTAAAAAATGAACGTTCTCGTTGATCCTACTTAATTTAAAACGAAGCTGTCTATTTCCAACTCAAGGTCACGCGCCATCTCTCCGTGGCCATGCTGTAACCCCCCCCTGACACATGTCACGCTATGTTTCATGAACATTAAAATAAACATGAAGTCACACTTCTTTTTCCCACTCCCCCCACTAGTCACAAACTCACAATTTCACACACACCCCTCCAAACCTCAAAGAGTGGTATCTTTTGTGGATGGCCTCTACTTCGAAATGAAGTTTAAAATATATAATTATTTGAATTTTGATGTCTTGAGTACATATTATGTTTTCCTCAATCACGATTTACGATAGGTGTGTGTGTGTGTGTGTGTGTAGGAGATGGAAGCCACCACTAGGAGGGACGGAGGCGGTGGACCACTAAAGGCACCGTTCACCCACCCGGTGTCCGACTTCGAGTCCAATCTGAAAAAAGAACTTCCCGGTAGCTACGGTCGAAAATGAAAACAAATAGCAGTCCGTCATTGCTCAATGAATCAAAAGCTAAGACCAAAAGAGTGATTTGAATCCAAATAACGTTGGGCAATGCTTCATTTTTTTTACTGCTCATCGCATAATTTAATGCTCTTTCAAGCGAAATTTTGATCCATGCCTAGTTTGTCCTATAGAGTCGAACCTGTTTATCTCGAACCTGCTTATCTTGAAAACTTCTCTATGTCGAAATCTTTCAATTTCCCTGCTTTTACAGCACACATTTAATGTTTTTTCTCATGTTTATCTCGAATGATTTTTCCCGAAAATCTCTATATCTTGAATTCTGACGACTCTCATTTTTGAATTTCATCTCCAGTCACCTCCATAAATAGTATATAACTTGGAGATAAAAATCATCTTTTGCACCATCATTCAAAGACTATATTCGTACTTAAAGGTATGTATTAACTTGCTACAGATATAGTTATCACAGTTAGTAAAACGTAGAATCACAACATGTCGTACAGTAAAATATCCAACAATATCAATGCAAAACAATCTATTAAGTATTTGACTTTATTCCAATTGCTTATTTTTGTAAATTTTATCACAATCTCTGTATTTCGAAACCTCCGTATCTCGAATTATTCTTCTGTCCAGTGAAATTCGAGATAGACAGGTTTAACTGTATACGAAAGACAACAATTCATAAAATAATTTGCCAACTGGAACTCTAGTAGTTCTCAACATTGCTGGGATTCAAATCACTCTTTTTCAATGAAAGTTTTTCAACTTTCCCTTTTTGTTCTGCTCTTCGACCCGCAAATTTTACTAGTAAATATAATCTTTTCTTTTCTGTGCTCACCATGTCTTCTCAAAAAATGTTAAACATATTAACTTAAAATGTCCGACCAGTGAAGTTGGTTTTAGTATGAGGTCGGACATTAGGGTCGGGTTTTTTTTTTTAAATTTTTAATTTAATCTAAGTACTTGTTTATGTTTACGTTCAAATGCCTAATATTGGTCCCATTTTCTGGAAAAGTATAGGGGTCATTCCACGGTGAGTGACGCTACAATTTGACTAGATGTTTACCTTTTCAATGTAATACTGTCTTGGAATTAAATTTTGTTGCTTTTAAAATTGGTACCCTTTCACTTGATTTTAGACATGAGGAACTTTTTTTGAGCAAAAATTAAGGAGAATAAAAAAAATGACTGACGTTACACAGAAGAGACATTGAAAAAAGTGACGTATGCATTTTTGAAATTCTTTTCAAACTCAAAACATAAAAGCTTAACAGCTTTTTTCCCTATAAAACAGAAATATCAGACTTTATGAAAATACCTTGATTCATTGAAAAAACTTAAAAATTGAAAATGTAGAAATTATTTAGTACCCGTGACTGATGTTACTAAGATTTTGTGACTGATGTTGCGTTTAAAAAAATGCTGCAATAATAAATTGTTTCTACTTAAAAATGAAATAAGAATTTTATTTTTTAACTGTAAAAATCTATTTAAATCACAAGAAAAGTACATTAATAAAGCTTTAAAAGTTACATTTTTAATGTAACTTCATGAAATGAAAAGTCGCTGTTCCTTATTTGTATATCTAGTGCGTTAGGTTTCTGCATTGCAATTTATTGTGATTAAAAATTTTCATATTGTCAGGTAATTTCCAAATGCTTTACTGCTCAAAACTTAATATTAACTAGTTTAACTTATACTTTACAATGCAATTAACTTCACCTTAAAGAGTTCACCATCATATTCCACAAGAACCGTCTTTCCTGCTGCTGCCGTCAATTTTGGAATATATTCTGCTAAACTTTTGGTGATTCAAACTATCACTGCCAAAACGTGTCGCTGCTAATTACATGCTCCAGCTCCTGATTTATTTAAAATTATTAATCAAATATAACTCTTGATAATATAATTGCAAATCCGGTAGCGATACTTAAATATTTTAACATTTGTCGAACTGTAGTAATTTGCACGGCATAAAAAAAAAGATGTATACATACATTCGCTTAATTAGGATTATGATAGGAATATGACTCGTTATAATCTTGCATTAGGTTCTGTTAAAGCATAATAAACTTTTGCACAATGTAAAAAAATGAATGTTGCTTTTACAATATAATACAGCTAATTTTAAAGTAATAAACTAAAAATTGCTGAATTTACAGTAATAAACTGTAAAATTACTAATTTTACAGTAATAAACTGTGAATTGCCAATTTTACATAATGAAGTGTAAGATTGCTAATTTTACAGTTTATTACTGTGCATTTTACAGTTTTTAACTAGAACTTCTGTTGCCAGTATTGTACCGTTATTTTTACAGTATAATACAGCAAATTTTGCGGTAATATACTGTAAAATTTCTGCTTTACAGTAATATGATGTAAAATTGCTACTTTTGCAGTTTATTACTGTGCATTTTACAGTTTTAAACTGGAACCTCTGCTGTCAGGATTATATTGTAAAAACAACGGTTAATTTTTTTGCAGTCTACAATTTTATGATTGACGTTACATTATCGTAAGGACCAATATAAAAAAACGTTAACAAAACAGTTATAACAGTTTAAAACTTCTTTGTTATTCTAAGCTCTTCATTCATGAACTAAATTTCACTAAATAATAAGACTAGACATTCCAGTTAAAAACGCTTTCAGTACCTTGAATACAAGAACGCGTGTACACAAATTGATGTTGTCAAAACTTGCTTATAAAAAGTTACAAGAAACAAGTTTCTAGTCTTTTTAGCGTAATTTTATAAAAATTCATCCTTTTTTTACATCGTATGAAGTAAAAGAAACTATCTGTAAATTGAATTTTTTTTTTTTTTTTAATGTGTGATGTCCGTGTGTGAATGATGTTTTTACAGTATAATACAGCTATTTTTACAGTAATAAACTGTAAAAAAATGCTAATTTTGCAGTAATAAACTGCAAAATTGCTAAGTTTACAGTACTAAACTGTAAAATTGCTAATTTTACAGTAATAAACTGCAAAATTGCTAATTTTACAGTTTATTACCGTGCATTTTAGTTTTAAACTGGAACCTCTGCTGCCAATATTATACTGTTATTTTTACAGTATAACGCAGCTAAATTTTACGGCAGTAAACTGTAACATTGATTACTTTATAGTAAGAAACTTTAAAAATGCTGGTTTTACAGTTTATTACTGTGCACTTTGCACAGTGTTAAATTGGAACCTTGGATGCCAGAATTATACTGTAAAAACAACAGCTCATATTTTGCAGTGCAAGTACATGATATTGCCCAGAAATGGTCACCTTAGGCATAACAGATCAAAGTTGGCAGAATGCAATGTCTTTTAACCTGAGTGGTCATTGGGGGGTCGCCAAGCAGTGTGCCGCAGCAAGGGAAGGATCCCGATCCGTGGCTTGGGCGACGCCCCGGAACTGCAAGGTTCGGGCAGTTCAGAGGTGAAGAGCTTTTTTCGTGTGCTATTTGTCAAGCGGCAAGATAAGGGCGGGTGTGGCAATCCAGGTGCTTCGACAGACTGCGGTACACTGGTAATTAAGAATCATGAATAAACATCGAGGCTGGCTGCGAGAAAGTTTGGCCATACCACGCTCTTCACTGGAGGATTTATGCGCCACGGGACTGGGAACATACTTAGCATGGACGTCAAACTCCATGGTCAAAGGATATCACTGGGCTTGATGTTCCTTGCTTACCACTTATTTTCAAATTGTAAGAGGCACTTTTGCGGCTTCGTATGCTATCTCGATTTTTATCTTTTCAATCTCTGCTTATTAAAATGAGCAGCTCCATGCTGTTATAGACATTAAATTTTCCAATGGATGTGTGTGGAGGTGTTAAAAGATTTTAAAATACCCATCTGTGAATTTCTATAAAAACTACATTTAGTCAATCCAGAAAGTATGATTGAATATAGTTAATACATAGTCAGATCGAATCACCTGAAACGTTTTATGTGAATAGTTTCTTTTTAATTGTATTATTATTTTTTTTTTGTCGTGTGCCAGCCAGGCTGGCAATTTGGGGTGCGCTGCTTCACTTCCCCAACTGTACCGTAATTTGGTGTGAAGTTCGACTTCCACAGTACACGTATGCCGTAGGTACCCGTTTATAGGGTAGGTAACCATTCACAAAAACAAATTCATACAAAGAAAGGACAAGGACAGGAGAGAGAAAGCACATCCATGCCCAAGCCGGGACTCGAACCCAGGACCACAAAATCCGTTTCAGACTGCTCTGACCACTAGACAAGGTGGGCGGCAATTGTATTATTGTAATTCCTTTTTCGCATTACTTCATTATAATCACAATGGAATCCCGATGTTATGCACTTCGTTGGATTAGTGATAGAAAGCGCACTAAGCTGGAAATTGTATAATCGAGGGTGAGAGTAAAAATCTAGACTTTAGGGTTTTTAAATTGACATACAGCTTAAACGTGTTTACTTGTTATTTGTTTTCAAATGCAATGCTATTTATAGCACGTTCTGTACTAAATTTGTTTAAAGGTTTGAATTCGAGAACCAAAATTGTTTTAGGTTTTTGCGTTTTGAGGTGAGCTGAGACATGCTTCTTCCAGGAAAAGGAAACAGTGACTAAACTTTCGCAAATGAACAAAATCGTTTTGGTACTGAAACGAACTTTTACAGACCAATTGAAACTAGCCTTAAGGTTGAATCGTGGTAAGAAAATCCACGAGAAGTTGAAATCAACGGAGTTTAAAAGCTATGAGGAGGTAAAATCTCAGCTTTTGACACGAAGGAACAAAATTTAACTTTTGCAGGACAGCAAGGAAGAGTAATGAACCAAACATTGCATTTTGAAGCAAAAGTGGTTTTTATATACTGTAAGGAGTATCTTCATTGTGTGTGTGCGTGATCTGACGATCTGAAAAGATCTGATCAACGACTCACAGAAAAAAGTGCAATAAGACGTATCAGAGAGAATTCCAGAGCATTCAAACAGCTAAAAACCAAATTTTATTCCGGCGAAAAAGAATCCTCCAAAAAGTTTGTGACTCTTTTAGAGAGAATATGATTTTTATATGTTTTTAGAAAAACATATTAAGCTGATTTTCTGAAAAAGTAACGTAAAATCTAGAATATCTTAACATTATCGATATAGCAATTTTCATGGACCAAATGACTATTTTTCTGAATTCAGAGACCTTTACAATAAAAGCCAGCCATATTTCCGGAATAAATCAGGAATCTTCGAAGAAAGGTTAGATATATTTCCAAGAATAGCTTGTTACATTCCTAGTTTACCTAGAAAGCTCCTGAAGCAAATATGACCGCAGAATAGGAAGCACAATTTATTTGCCTGACAGTTTGATAACTACAATATCCAAATTCACACTTCGCTCTTGTTTGGGGCGAAGTGCAAGTGTGTTCAGTCTTTCAGTCTTTCGTGTGTTCAGTCCTTTCAGTCTGGAAGAGCCGTAACTGAGTCAAAAGCTCAGTCGAAACTTATAATAAAGAAGCTGTATGTATTTTTACACTGACAACTAACAATTTTCTCTCAATATTGAGAAATTTGCATTCAAGAAAATTGTAACGATTTAGGAAACTTTATCGTAAATATATTTATTTTTCCCAGGAAACTGGTGTAACTCCGTGCATTCATGAAATGTTGCCCGGCGATCATCCGCGTCGTGAAGGAATTTATTAGTGTATACAGTAGAAAACTTTAAAAATTAAACTAACAGTTCGTAAAGTTGATTAACAAACTATTTAGCTACAATAAATATTGTATGTCTCATAAAAAGATTTCTTTCGCAACTTTATAGTATTCAAATCAGTTCATTATTATTTTCGTTCAGCTAAAAGCTTTAGAAAAAGAAAAAAGCTGCCACAAAAGAAAACGCATCGAATTTGTTGTTTTACACTTTTTTAGAGGAAACGCTTAATTAATAATTATAGATAAAATAAATTAATTTGCATTTTTTTTCTTCATCATGATTTGAAAAATTAATATTTTAACTTTTACAGCTGTCCATGCATATAGCAATTTTCTTCGCCATCAATATTTTAATACATACACACGCAGTGACAGATAATTAAATCAAATTTTAAAAAGTTAATGACCAGTACGCGTCTTCTAAATTTAATGAAACGTCCATCTTCTTTAATCTTCCAAATTGAAATGAAACTTCACCATCTGTTTCAATTTTCATTGACATTATTTTTCTAGAAAAAAAAATCATTTCGATTAAACAATATATCTTCCAAAACGAGAACTAAGAGATATTTATTTTTATTCTTTTAAAAAAGAAAATTACATTTGAAACAAAACTTACCTCCCCTTATCAGCATCTTCCGTCTATGTATGCATCTCTTCTCTTTTATCAGATGAAACATCTTATCACTACTCATAAAGATTTTGAGCTTTATGACGCAGGTGAAAATTAAGCTCCTGATATTAAATCAAAAAGGCCAAGATTTATGAAACAATGAGATCAAAATATGTAGCAGAATGGGATTTGTTATTAAACGTAACACCTTTAAAATAGGCATTGTAGTTTTAATTAATGTGGAGTTCATTTCTGTTTTTATGCCAACGTATTGAAGTTATTCATATTTCCATGAAAACATGGGGAAATTATTCACATTTTTTGCAATTGTATTCTTATTACTGTTAAAAAGAAAGAAAAGTGAAGAAGGTATGAAGTGATCTAAGCCCAGAATAATTATCATAAATACCTATTTCATTCGGATTAATTGGGGATCCCAGTCTTCTGAATTAATAAAAATCCGGATTAACCAAAATATCCTATAAATTGAGTATACAAAAATAAGCTCCTGTATAGAGTAAAAATTATATTTAAAATTAATTAATAAATTAAAAGAAAATAGAATAGAAAATTTTATAACAGAAAATTACAGAAATGCATTACAAAAAAACCAAACACAGCCGAAACTATTATATTATTGCTCTATCTCATCTTTTATTTATGCGGTATATTTATACATCTAAGTTGTTGTTCGGATTAAGTAAGTCTGATTTAATAGGGTTTGGATTAATGAGGGATTACTGTATACACATAATAACTTGCTTTAGTCTAAGTAGTATATAAGTACTTTACATGGCTTTTAATGTATTTTTTTCAAGATTATACCTTGACTTCTTCAGTCATGTTCTACATTCGCTGACTCTGAGCTACATTCTTTGCTGCTTTTAAGGGCTAATCATTTTTACTATGGAAAAAATTGTTAACAATAACTGATAAACTTACTTTCGGAATTGAAGTGTTTTTTTTTTTTTCTTATGAAAGCTCGAACTGATGAAAGCTCGAACATGCCAACTAAACTTTGAGCTCGCAGTTCCAAGATACTTAGTAAAAATTTTATCTGCGGTTTAAGTGGGGGTTTAGTGAAATAACATTTTATATAACCTTTACTAACATACGGAATAATTAGACTTAATGTTTTGTATTCGTTTATAATGTTACATAAATTTTCAGAGATTGTTTTAAAGCTGTAGAAAAATGTCTATTGTAGTCACATATATAAGTATTTCGTTTGAGTAATTGAACATTTTTTCCTCGCATTCTTTTATTAGCTTTATAAGAATTTCAAAATATTATGAGATTTTAGATGTGTAAACCATGCAAGGGGTTAAATTGTCCTAATAGCAGAAAGAATAAATCGTAGTTAAGGATCAAACCTTTTTAAAATATTATTTTTGTAATTTAAAGCATTAATAAGTTAAAACTGAGTACTTTAAAATACTTTCTCTAGCATAAAAAAGTAAGTAGTAAATTTTTAATTATGATTAAATTGACTACCGTACGTGTACATGCTCCAATAAATCTAAACGTAGTGCTCCTATCAGAACTTTTTTTTTCAAGTAGGATTAGTAAGTTCCAATTGAAATTGAGTAATAAAACATTTAGTTAAAGGTGTTACTTCATAAATATTTTAGCACAGCTACTAACACGTTTTATAGCTTTTAACGAGCCAATCTTTGAAACTACTAAGCATTAAAAAAGATTTATTTTCCCAATCATGCAAATGTCATAGAACATAAATTTCAAGCTTTAGTCAATGCATATTAATGATGCGAAGCTGAAACTTTTGGCAAGCCTTTTTCACTTAAAGAATACTCTTTTGAAGATTAATTAGAGGTTAAAATAATTTGCACAAAATCGTAAGCTAGAAAGGTGTCAGGTCAAACGGCCTAGACGGGCGCATTTATGTACACTGGTTAGCCTGTAGATGAAGCACTGCAAAGGTTAACTAGACAAAGTGAAATAAATAAAAAAAACCGTTTGTACCATTCCATGTATTTCTCGTATTCGTCATGAGATTAGTTCCTTTTTTCCGTGTGTATAAGTCTTGATTTAATCATCCACAATTTCGTGACTTGTAAAAAGTTCAAAATGTAACTAAAAATAGTGAGCCTCTGGCAAAGTGCCCTTTCAGATTTAACACCATCCAGTGGGGTCATCTTCAGAAGATACCAGCTTGTGGCCAAAGGGCGCTTATCTTAATTTGTCTTCTTCCAAATGCCGCTTCGATGTTCGTATTTTAACCAGTTCTTTCTTCCCGAACTTCATCTTTCTGTCGTAATCACTCTTACGAGGACACGATAAAAAAAAAGAAATATTCGTAAATTTTTTCAAGACCTCTATAGGTCGACCTCGTGAATCAGAAGATACACGGCGGGTTATCACCGTGGGCATGTCCTTGCTGAACAAACATTTTTCTTCGCCAAAAAACGGAGATCTGAACCAGAATGCGTCTCGCGAGGAAATGATATTAAAAAGAAAAAAAAAAAGCATTTTCTCCATTTGGTATTGAGGTTGTCTTATGACATATAAAGTTTCATGCTTTATCCTAATAAGATGCTTTTGTCGCCAAGGTTCTTTAGAATGCGGGTATCATACCTTTCTCGGAGATTCGCTTCGTAATTACCTTCATAAAAATGACACGGAATAGTGGAAATTGAACTTTTTTTCTGTTTTGGGTTACGTTTTTGATGCCACACATGCATTGAAATGTTTTATAAAACTGGTTTCATTGCTTTTCGGATTGTTACAGTTGCGGAAATAGCTTGAAGTGTATTTTTTGTTCCTTTTGTGGTAATTTCTATGAAAATCTGGAAAGAGATTAAAACCTTTAAGAGAATTTCTTTTTTTAAATTAAAATAGAGCGTGCGTTTTTTCTTCTGGGTTAATTAAATATGTTTTTGGTGAAAATATTACGTGAAGAATTTAAAGATTGCTTACGAAAATGTATCTTGAAAAAAAATTAACTAAGTAGCCTATAATCGTGATTAAATAGCTCTTTTCTTAAAGTTTGTGTACCTTTGTAAATTGGAAAATTATATAAAATTGCTTACATGAGAATGAAAATATTTACTGATGCTGAAGATTATTTTGACTTTTATCAGTATCATAGTTAGTGAAGTCTATACGTTGTGAATGCATTATTAAGCATGCAAAATTACAATTTAGAGGTAATTTCTATCGAGCTGAAAGTTTTTAGTGCAGAATGTTTTTTTATTTTATGAGTTAAAGTTTTTTCTCCGATGCTATTCTACACTCATGGAAGTTATTGCAAACTAAATCCTATTGTATAATTATTTCACTTCAATTTTAAATATTTCGCTTTATAAAATTAAAAATGGAACAGCGAATAATGACAAAAATATTTTGAAACGTCAAAGTAAATATTTACACTTATTTTTTGTTTTTACATATTCCGAAGGAAAAAAAAAAGTCAATACTTTTTACATGGCAGTTAATTCACATCACTCATTGTAAATTTTTTTGATAATATACTGTGTACATCTAGTTTTTATCTCATTCATTATCTTTTTATTTAGGAATTTAAGTAGTTGAACGTTACATACTAATTAATTATAATGATTTTTATTAAAATAGCTGTTGATAATTTCTTCATTGTAAGCTTTTTTAAAGTATAACATTAATTTGTATTTAATAAGCTTATATTTTTAGCCATATTTTATTCATCCTTTACGAAATCATTGCAATGCAATACGCTTTGTGTAAATATTTCATTAATACATTGTACAATTGTCTTAAACTTATTTTAAAATATCCAAGTAAATCGTAATCTGTCAATTTAATGCAACTGTTCTGTTTTAAATTTCATTTTTTATTTGCTATAAATGTCGATAAAAGCTTAAAGAAGGTGAGTCAATTTACATTAGTCAAAGTATGATTTTAATCACAAAAACATATATGTTCAGCGTTTTTATTTTGGGTACCCGAAGTTTATGATTTTAGTACTATTTAAGTTACTTACATTATCAGATTATTTTAATGATCATAATGATAATGCTATTGATCATTTCTAAAATGTAATTTTTTAAGTATAAAACTAATTTCCATTGTACAATCGGCACACATGAATTGGTAGCAAGGTAAGTAATATTGCACAATTATTATATTTATTCGCTTTACGTTTATGAGTTTTATAATTAAAAATAAAATTAAATTTCCAAGTCGGTTTTTCTTGTAGTTTCACACGGGCAATTTATTTGTATTCTCTTTTGATAAACATGTCAAAAAATCTTGTTCGAATTTACCAATTAGTTAAATTGCCCATTGTAGTTTTAAAATGATAATGTATTTACCTCAAACTTTTATATTTTGCTGATTGGAGATTTTATTATTTCTTGTACAGTTCAAAGGTCCTAACAATTTAATAATTTTAAAAATAAATCATTTATGCCAGAGGAGGGGGAGCATAGCACAAACAGTACTATTAAATTTTTACAAGGTGCTTTAAGGGGTATATTCTCCTTTTTTTGTTTGGAAGGCTCTCATTCTTCCTTGGTCAGTATAAAAAATCTGAACTTCTTCCTGCCACATAGAACATTGCTTCCACGGTATCTATCGCTTATACGTTAATTATCGGCACAATCAGAAAAATAGTAAACCATTACACTGCACTTGGTTAAAAAAAATTAGCCAGAAGAGAGATTATACGGAAGAAGTGGAATCATTACTTAAAAGTGACATGAGTTCAGGCTTGTCCTTTCTCACCTTGACGTCAACGAAAGTGCAGGCTGAATGTCAAGTAGGGTCATCGCTTTCGAAACCTATGTGACATTGGGTGCAAATACTTTACAAGCGCGTGTCTGGATACTCTCTGAGTTTAATACCTAATTTAATCTCTCTATACCCACAAAGAGGCCTGAGCACTTAAGTTTTTTTTTTCCTCTCATGTCGGCCTTAGGGCCTTTAAGTAAATACGGGGCATTCTTAATGAATAAAAAATTTTCTGGAATTTTGTTTATTGGTAGACATTGAGAGCAGCGCTGAGTGGAATTAGGATGAAATTTGTAGAAGGATTCTGAATTATTTTTAATCAATCATGAATTTCTTATTGTCTTTACTTGACTGCAGTTGATGTCCTATTTGTTTCTTTTTATTAATATTACATTTTTTCTCGAGTTTTGGAGGAAAAATATTTGGCGAGAAATTATACTCAAAAGTTCAATTACCCTAAACATTTTTTTTTTTTTTTCATGAATGCTGGATTGATGATGTATCGCCAATTAGGCACGTTCCAAGTTAGTTCCTCCCAAAATATCGCTTTAAAAGGTTAAAAGAACGTCAAAAATTAAAATAGATCATCAGGAAAAAATACCTTTTATTCAACATTTTGTCATTTACCCCTTTTGCATACGTTTCACTTTCTTAGGATAGAATAAAGTAATAAATTTTTATAACGAACAATAATAAATAAAACAAAAGTTTACCACCAAAAAAGCTACCCGAAAGAAAAATATAAATAAATTTTAAACACACATTCAATGCTGCAGAAGATAAATATTAGTTGGTACCTGCGAAGGCTTTAAAAAAATAAAATTACGTTCATTATGATAATTAAAAAAAATAAATTAAAACATGAAAACGTAAATTAAAATGTTTACAACATTGCAGCTTTTAGAAACATATAGTGAACACCTCGCTGCAATTCTTGATTGCGGAAACTTTTAATTTGTCAGACACAAATTAAAATTTATTTTTATTTCATTTTAAAGGAAATAACGATTTGAGATAATAAGGAACTACACTTAAGACTAATCGCAATTTAATGATCTTCAGTATATTGACCCCAAAGATTTTTTTTCTCCCTTTGGCGGCCCTTTAAATTAAAGTGTAAAATAAATTTAGAGATTTCCTAATGATGAAAAATGTTCTCAGCGTTTGATTTATTATAGAACATGGGTAAAGCGGTGAGAGTGTTGAACTTTAATGGAATGTATAATCCCAATTTAAATTGCTTTTTATTTAAATTATGGAAAACAAATGTGAAATAATGAGGATTGAGGAAAGTGTAAAATTAATTAATATTTTGAAAAAAAATGCCTCTTTTTAGTAAATTTAAAATGTTGTGTGAGTAGTTTCCGAGACATATTTGCAGAGAAAGCTCTTGAATGATATTGTGAATTCTTTTTTAATACAGTAAACCCTCATTATTCCGGACCCCACTAAGCCGGACTTCGCTCAGTCCGAACTGCCGTTTAAATTTACATAACGTATGATTAAAAAGCGAGTTACCGATGTAATATGCATTTTTGTATTTCGTATTTTGTATTTTTGGAATGCATTTCTGTACTTTTCTCTCATGCATTTTTATATATCATTCTCTTGAATTTGAAATACAATTTTTACTGTGTACAGTAGTTTCTGTAATTTAGTTAAATTTTAGGTTATTTTGTCTAATCCGTTTCTTCATTATTTTGTGCGCCCTGAATCCCAGTAGTCCAAATTAATGAGGTTTTAGAGTACTAATAAATATTTTAAAAGTATTTAAGGAAACCTAAATGAATCAACTATCTATTCATTGCAATTTCATAACATCAAATATTACTTTACCGCCCCCCTACTTTATGGGTATTTTAGAAATTTGTTAGAGTCTATTGAATAAACCATATCCTTCAACTTTTATTTTTCACATAATTTTAAGATAAAAATGCCTTTTTTATTTGCGTATGATTAGTTCTTTTATAATAGTCGTAAGTTTTGAATTAAAAAAAATCGTTCGAGTTATGTTTCGCAATGACGAATAGCGATAAGTGTGTGTGTATAGACATGTGTTGGCGTATATGTGTGTGTTGCCATGTGTGTGATATGTAAGCGTGCGTGTGTGTAAGTGTGTCTGTCTGTGTGTGTACGTAAAAGATCGTGTGTGTAGGGCATGGGCTCCGCCACCCGGAGGGGCGGAGGTGGAGCATCAGGCACTCACCCACCCAGTGGCAGACTCAAGGGCCAATATGAAAAAAGAGCCATACGGCAGCTGAGGTCGAAAATGAAAATAAATAGCAATTTGTCGCAGTTAAAAAAAGTCCCAGCTTACTCTTGTAAAAGATGCAGCTTTTCTTTTAATAATCTTTATAGTTCCTCGTTGCCCATCCTGCTACAGCAAGGGGAGTGCTACAAATGATAGGTATTATAAAATTTTTCGCACCAGAATTTTCGGAAATGTGGATATGAGGTAACTAACTATAATGTATGTACAAAAAAACAAATAGTTCTCTACGTTTTTGCAACCAATGACCAATGATTGCTTCCAGGGTTTGAAATAGCTCGTTTCTACTTTTTTAAAGTACTTTTTTCATTTCGAATTTCTGTGCTTAAAGTTCATTATTTTTTTGTAAGGTATAGCTGTGTATAGATTTCACGCTACCTTTCCAGATGTTTTAATTAACATTTTATTTTCTACTCAAATTTGGGTCCACCATTTTCTCTCTATACTGCGAGTCACTTTCGGCCAGAGGGTAATCCAGGAGAAACTTGCATTTGTGAATTAGAGCAGCTAAATCTTTTTTTCTTTGTGCCTTAAATTTCGTCCTTTTGAAAAGAAAATAAGAAACAGGTGCTTCCTTGTCCGAAAAGATCCGACAGTTGTTCCATCACTGTCTTTGCTTGCATGCTAATACCCCGGCCGGTGTTCCGGTCTATTATTTCAAAACCAGCTGTGATTGTTATAAGATACGCTGGTGTTAACTGAACTTTTTCCTTGAAAAATCTCATTAAAATTAATTTTTGCAACACGTGAAATTTCTAACAGGTTGCCTCTGCTAATGTCCATGAACTCGTAACACGGGGCAAAATGACCTTTAGAGTGTTTTTTTTTTTTTTCCACGAGAGTAAAAAATGACAACTGAAACTTTGTCATCTAATAATAAAATTCTTTAGATGAATCTTAATTTATAAAGTTATGTAATTAACAGAAACACGGTTTTAAAATTTCGCGAGATATTGAGTTACTTTTGGTAAATCAAATTAGTTTTGCTCCTTACGCGGGGCAAGATTACTTTCATTGCGAGGCAATATGACGATCTCATTTAAGGTAATATGAACCAAATATGTTTGTAATAATGGAACATTCAGTATGCATAATTGCAATTTTTAAGTAATACCTATCAAAAATATAGCAGTAAACAATGCTAAGAAATTAAAAAAAAAGTTTTTTCCATAACTGGATCTTTTAGATTTAGACTTATTCTGTAGTAGGTCTAACATTGTAATAAGGAAAACAGTGGTTTAAAATTCTTACGGGAATAATGACAATATCCCCTAAAAATACCCATTATAATGAGGGCAGCAGATCTGAAAAATCCTCATCGGAATTCGGTACGAAGGCAGTTATTAAGAAATACGTTAAAAGTTTTTAAAAATTACTTTGAATTAAAGCTTTAAAGTCAAAAAAATTCTTACCCCACTCTAAAGTTACCTATATGGGGTTTACCATATGGTTACCCATTACCCCCTATGCAGTAGAAGCATATGAGCAGAATTGACTTATCAAGAGTAATGCAATTATATGATTTAACGTTATCTGTCTTTTCACTCCTATCGTCTTTTCCCAAGGAAAAAAAAAGAAATATCTTTTCCTCAAGACCAAAATACTTACTAAATCATAGTATTTAACCTACATCAAGTTGAAGTTACCGGTTTCCTCTAGGAAATACATAAGCGCGTTATCTTGTACTAGGATTTATAAAGTTAGCAAAAACTAAGATATCAAAAGCTCTCGAGTCATATCTAAAACTATCTCCACATAGGGAAAGTTTATTGTAGCCCGATAAAAGATAAGAACCGACTTGTTGAACTTGGTAATTCATTGCTAGTTAATGCCAGGGCATTTCGGGGTGTGTTTGAGCTTTGCAAAACTTGAGCCACACAGGTCCAGATCAAGGTTTTGGTAAGGGCACCGTCAAGGTTCCAGTAATGGTTATTTTAATGTCTAGGGTTGGGTTCCCTTTAATTCTGCTACTGCTGACATGATTACGATTTGTCACTTCTCTACCAAGCAATCAGTTTTCGCATGCGGGGAGGCGGACACACCCCTTTCGGGTCGCGACCTTTGCGACCGAAGGGTATATGGGGGGAAATTCGCACTCATTTCTGGAAGTTGTTACCGCACCCAAGATGCGATGAGTCTATTTGGGAACGCCTCGTAGTGAAGCTCCTCCCAAAACAGAATGGTTTATAAAACTATTTTAACAGCTAGTGTAGACAGAAATGCGTGTTTAACAGACAGAAGGTAGGATTGGGAAAGATCCATATTTTATTTATACATTGTTTCGCGCTGAAATTTAATTTGCAACTTGTTGAACCGTTTTGGAGACAATATAAATTTTAAATTACACTGCAAAAAATAGATGGCGTGTTAATGGTATAATACAGCTAAATTTATAGTAATTTTACTGTAATAAACTGTAAAATAGCTAGTTTTACAGTTTATAACTGTGCTTTTACACTTTTAAACTGGAACCTCTGCTGCCAGTATTATATTGTAAAAACAAGTTTTTTTTTGCAATGTAGAATAAAATGCTTTGCTCTCTACGTAAAGAAATTGAAGCAGCTACACTGCGATTAAACTTGTTTGCTTAGTTAAGTTTAGAAGATGTTTTGGTTACGAAATGATATAAAAGAATGAGATGTTGTCCCAATAATGAAATTTTTTAATGTGCGCCATTTTACTTCAATTATTTTCAATATTTTCCACTCGCGTTTATTTCTTAATGAAAATAACCTACAAAGCCCATTAGTATAGTAAATCCTAATGGTAAAATTCAACAACGAAGAGTTTTTCAAATAACAGGAAAAATATGATTAGTTTATCTTTAAAGTATATTTTAAGTACGCTGCTCGAAACAATTAGGGGAGCACATGGTTTAACAAAATTACGCAAAGATGTATATCAATAAGTAACATAAAATGAATTGCAGATAATTTAAAGCCTACCAGGAAAAGGAAGAAGAGAATTTTATGTAAAAATTAAAGTTAATGACGTCAAAAACCAGGAAAAGGGGATAAATGCAGAACGGGGATGTTGCAGAAACGTCGTTTTGTTGCCGCAACTGTGAAATTCGATTGCGCAGTAGTTTTTTTACATTTCTTTTTGGAGACAAGGTTACTTGAGAATGTCTCAACAACGTGATTTACCGGAATCCATGGCATGGCGTGTTATAGACAGGCTGGAATCCGGACAAGCACAACGTAGTGTCGCGGATGATGTTGGAGTCGTCAGAAGTGTTGCAAGGCTGTGGAATCGATTCCAAGAAACAGGAAATGTTAGACGGCGATCAGGGCAAGGTCGGCCACGCGCCACTACAGCAACTGATGACCGGTTTAAACTTTTAACAGTCCATTGAAAGAGAATAGAGAATGCTACGCAACTGCAAAGACAGTTGCTCTTCGCGGCTTCATTAGGAAGGGCTCTATGTACGTAGGCTAATGGTTTGCATTTCTTTGACCCCACACAACCGTGTGGCCCGAAGAAGGTGGTCTGCTGCACATCGAGATTTTGAGCAACATGACTGAAGTCAAGTGCTGTTTACAGACGAGTCTCGATTCAGTCTGGAGAGTGACACCGGACATATTCTGGTATGGAGGGACAGGGGCACTCGAAATAATAAAGCATTCGTTAGTGAAAGGTCACAATACACACGAGTTGGTTGGATGGTATGGGATGTAATCAGCATATGCGGACGTACGGACTTTCATTTGGAATGGCACTTTGACGAGCCGAAAGTATGCAGACGAGATACTGAGACCTCATGTCATCCCTTAAGCTGGAGCCATTGGAGATTCCTTCGTTTTGCAAGACGATAATGCTCGACCGAAGAGAGTTCGTCTGGTGGTGAACATGCTTGAAGCTGAAAAAATACAGCGTATGGAATGGCCAGCATGCTCTACTGGCTTGAACCCAATCAATCATGTTTGGGACTGGCTTGGACGATGCATTGCTGCGCGACCAAGGCCGCCTGTTACTGTCCAAGACTTATAGATTGCACTTCTTGAGGAGTGGAACAATATTCCCCAAAGTCAGATCGATAACCTTATTGTATCCATGCCAAACAGGTGGGCAGCAGTCTTAGCTGTTCAAGGAGACCACACGCCTTTTTAAAACTCATGCATCATATCTAAACAGTAGCTTTTTTTTAATAATTTACATGGAAACAAAATGTTGCCCTAAATCACCTTTTCATGTTTTTTCCCCATTTTCAAAAAATTAAAGATTAGTTCCAAAGTTTTTAGGTCTTTTTTTCTGTATTGCGCATTGATACGCGTGTACTATCCATGGTATGATAATCCGTAGCTGTCTTGCACGGTTTTCTTCACTTTTTCGCTTGCTCCCCTAATTGTTTTGAGCAGTGTATTTAGTCTGTACTCATTTTTTGTAGCCGAATTTCTAAATGAATTTTTCATTTTGTAGAAGAGCTCTTAAAAAGTATCAGGGAGATGTTTATACAACTTTTGACATTTCATTTAGTACAGTTTGTCTAACAAAGAACATGATATTCTTATAAAGTACGACTGTTTATAAGTTTACACTATCTTTATGTAATTAAGGGAACTAATAATGAACTTGATGGAAAATGTTTGTAGAATTTGAATGTTTTGAAGTAAAAAAGAGTTTCGAGTTTTAATAGCATCTATTTTCGCTCTCTACAACTGATCATACACTTTTATGGAGAATGTTTAAGACAAAACAGTATCTTTTTTTCGCAATAAAAGAGAGAACAATAATGCTGTATAAAAGTTTCTATAGAAAAGTTGCAAAGAATGCCGTAAAACCATGAAATGGAATTCTTTTTTTTTTCTGGAATTAATTTAAAAAATTAAATACCAAAACTAGGAACATTGTTTTTTTCCCATTAAAAAAAAAAACCGAAGTGGCAAAGCCAACCGATTTTGCCTTGAATGACTGTAGTTTTTTTTTTTTTTTTTTTTTTTTTTTTTTTTATTAATGAGGGGAGAATAGCACGAATAATCAAGAGCGACAATATAAATAACAAAATCGACCATAGTCATCCTTGTCCTTGAAGTGGCTATCTCGCATATAGGCACGTCAAGACAATGCACCCAAATAAATATTCAATTCACAAAAAATAACGTACTGTGCTGCTCATTAACATAAAATTTACATTCTTTGTTTTTCTTGATTGCTCTGCGTACTTTCTTCCGTGTGTACAGTAAGTGCTGGAAAATCATTAGAATAAAATAATTTTGGAAAAAAATAGAACCGACTTCAGTTGGAAATTGCTCTAAAAAGTAAAAAATAATTTTTTTCTTTGAACACCATCGAAACTACTTTAAAACATAAGTTTTGAAGTCGGCGCAAAAGCAATATATAGAATCATACGCAACTACAATTCAACTATATAAAGTGTAATGGATCCAGGTTCTTTAAGAGCATTCGCATACATTTCAATCATTACCACACATTCGTGTTATGGTACAAATATTCTGCTTTCAATTTTCAATGGTTTCTCTGAAAAATGTTGGCAAAATATGGTTAAATATCATTTTACCTATCGTTTTTGCGCCGACTTCAAAACTTATGTTTAAAAGCAGTTTCGATGGTGTTCAAAGAAAAAAATTCTTTTTTACTTTTTAGAGCAATTTCCAACTGAAGTCGGTTCTATTTTTTTTCCAAAATTATTTTATTTTATTCTTTTTAGTGAAGTGTACTTATGAAATAAGGTAATGTTTCCATTACAAAACTTCACCTAATTTTCTTAAGTAAATGATCCATAAAATAAACTAAAAAAAAAGGAAGAAACTATCAACGCGTCTAAAATTTTAAACAATTGAAACTAAAAAATAATCTTTGTTATTCTCTGGTATTTATTTGTGTACTAGCTTAATCAAAGCCATTTAAATATCAATGGCTTTTCAACTAATTTATATTTCAAAGCAATTCTAGTTTCTCGTTGTTCATAAGATTTTAACACATATTACATACGTTGCCCGCTAATTAGTTTCATGTTTGATTTATTTAAGCCTTCATTTAAAATTCTCATTATCATTATTATTAGTTTCATTCGTTTTGTAACAATGGATTTCGTGTTTAATCATTTAGGACAAATCGCTTTAAATTCGACTACTTATTAATATTTCATACTTACTCCAGAGAAGCCTTGGTTCAAAATTTTCATCATGATTACTATTAACATTGCTGTTGCGAGGCAACAAATTTTTGCAACAGTGGATTGAAAATTGAATCATTTAATGGGGAAATGACATGAAATTTACTGTTTTGCATAATAACCTTTTTTCTAGTGAACAAATATCGTCATATGAGTACATGGTGCCTAAGTTACACCATTTCCTATCGATTAAAAAAAATCGTCCAAATCGGTTCAATAGATCAGATGTTATGTGCGAACAAAAAAAAAAGTATACGCTTTGAATTGAGAATCTGCTCCTTTGTTGAAGTCGGTTAAAAAGAGAAGAGTCCAAAGAAAAAATAGGATGGAAAGAAAAATGATTCTTCTTAAATTTCTTCAGACTTTAATTTTGAAAACTTTCCGGAGAAAAGCCCCACCCCCGCATAGGAATATTTCACCATCTACATACATCAATTGCATCCTTTATTTCAAAAACATGTCAAACAATCAAATGTATAATTTTGAGAAAACATTTATAACATCACTTTAAATTACTTAATCGTGGTTACAACATATTTTACAGAAAGAAATATATCTGAATATGTAAAAATGCTCTCTTTTACATTTATAGAGCTTATCGCTTGACTCATGTGTGAAATAAACGGTTCAATTGCGAGCCCATATTGTACAACAACGTCTGTGTTGGATTTGACAAATTGAAGGGGTAAGTGGATAAAGGTGATATGTGACAATTTTCGAAAAACTTATTTTTTACCATGGATGAACTTGATAAGGTAATAATTTTTTTGAAAGCTTTTTCTAGAAATTTAAAATAATGCCACATATCACCTTTATTCACTTGCCCCTTCAATTGTGTCTGTGAGTAAACACAATTGAACACACATTAATTTGAATTTGTGCAAATCGGCGAAATTCAAATGTCACATATCACCTTTATCCACCTGTCCCTTCAATTTTAAGTAAGGAATTGATTCTATTAGCTTGTGCTTCTGCCAGAAAACACGAGTGAAGGGCAGTAAAAGTGCTTGAAGTGAGAAAGTTCGCAAAAGTAATAAAAAGGTTTTGCAAGAATTTTCACTCAGATTCAGATAACTGAAATTTTTTTAACGCATATTAGAGATTAATTGATTTTAAAAAAAGTTAATGAGCTGTTGCATCAAAATAATGCAACGATAGACATTTTTCTGATAACTCGCTGCTGTTTTACTGGGTTATAATTTTTTTTTGAAAGCTTTTTCTAGAAATTTAAAATAATGTCAGATATCACCTTTATTCACTTGCCCCTTCAATTGTGTCTGTGAGTAAACACAATTGAACACACACTAATTTGAATTTGTGCAAATCGGCGAAATTCAAATGTCACATATCACCTTTATCCACCTGTCCCTCAATTCCAAGTAAAGAATTGATTCTATTAGCTTGCCAGAAAACACGAGTGAAGGGCAGTAAAAGTGCTTGAAGTGAGAAAGTTCGCAAAAAGTAATAGAAAGGTTTTGCAAGAATTTTCACTCAGATTCAGATAACTGAAAATTTTTTAACGCATATTAGAGATTAATTGATTTTAAAAAAAGTTAATGAGCTGTTGCATCAAAATAATGCAACGATAGACATTTTTCTGATAACTCGCTGCTGTTTTACTGGGTTATAATTTTTTTTGAAAGCTTTTTCTAGAAATTTAAAATAATGTCAGATATCACCTTTATTCACTTGCCCCTTCAATTGTGTCTGTGAGTAAACACAATTGAACACACACTAATTTGAATTTGTGCAAATCGGCGAAATTCAAATGTCACATATCACCTTTATCCACCTGTCCCTCAATTCTAAGTAAAGAATTGATTCTATTAGCTTGCCAGAAAACACGAGTGAAGGGCAGTAAAAGTGCTTGAAGTGAGAAAGTTCGCAAAAGTAATAAAAAGGTTTTGCAAGAATTTTTACTCAGATTCAGATCACTGAAAATTTTTTAACGCACATTAGAGATTAATTAATTAAAAAAAAAGTTAATGAGCTGTTGCATCAAAATAATGCAACGATAGACATTTTTCTGATAACTCGCTGCTGTTTTACTGGGTTATAATTTTAAAAACACTAGCTTCATTAAGGAACGAAATGATCAGAAATGAGGTGGGCCATGGGAAATTGTGGCAACCCTCGTAGTGAAGTTTTCATAAAGTGCTTGATCAAAAGTGGGGTGTGCATAGGAGAGGCCGAAATAATGTCTGCAAAAATCTTCAGTTGAACAGTAAAGGGAGTGCCTTCGCCGGTAAGTAAAGCAAAGAATGTAATTTTCACCGCATTATGCTCGTTTGATGAAAAAATGAAATTGATATTTGTTTTAATGAAGATATGAAAGGTTGTAAGGACGGGTTTTTGTTATGGCTTGAGCTATTAAACGCAACATAAATAAACAAACTATAAAAAGTTCAACTCATTCCTATTTTTTAAATGTATTTTATTTGGCACATTACATTAAAAAAAATCCTGTGAGCAACTGCATATTTTACGAATGTCATTTTCCAAAGTAAAATTAAGTCAACGCTGAACATTTTGTATTTATTGCATGCACAAAAGGAAAAAAGGGAACAGTCTTTTGATTCACAAAAAATAAATTAATTAATCAGCAATTAAAATCACTAATTGATAAATAAAGCTTTCGCCGGAAATTTTTTAAAACTACTAATTTATTTCCGTACTAGAGAATACAATGACTTAAAAGAGTAATTCGACGATGAGTCTCATTTTCCTGTTAATAAACCTATATAACGGAAAAATTACTTGGTTTGAAGCTCAATTTTTCACAATTTGGAGCTCAATGTTAAATTTTCCTCACATAAATTCAACAAGAAAACGAAATATACAGTTAACATATACAAGGAAACAGCAAATATTTTTAATATTGCCTCTTTTTTTCCCATGACCGAAAAAATGTACGGAACAAATACCATTCAGCTCATGGTAAAATTCAGAGTTGGGGATTACCCTCTACTTTTTTTGACATCGAAGGAGCAGAATATTAATTAAAAATGTAATTAATCATATGAAAGTTTGTTTCTCTAAAGCAGAATTAAAAAAAATGTTTTTATTTTTTTTTATTTTTATTTTTTTTAACTGAGGGTCAAATTTGAACTCTCAACGATGTGTTTTGCTTATGGTGTTGGAAAAGTTTGATAATAAAATAAACTATAATTAAGTAACAAATTTCAGCAATAGCCAAAACGTAGGAGCATTTTTCACAATCGGAGCACATATAAAAATAATGAACTTACAAAATATTGTGCCAAATTTTTCCTATTTTAACACGTTTTTTTTTTTTTTTCGAAAAAGTATTTTAATTCTTGTCGGATGGTTTTAAACCATATTTGAATTGTGAGTTCGAAGCATTTTTGAACAACTACCGAAAGAAAAAAATATTTGCATCAT
Source organism: Uloborus plumipes (assembly GCA_038373865.1). NCBI lineage: Eukaryota > Metazoa > Arthropoda > Arachnida > Araneae > Uloboridae > Uloborus > Uloborus plumipes. The sequence goes on from JAXGGA010000018.1 coordinate 402,146, forward strand.
TTTCATTAGTTTTGGTTTTATCTGACGTCTGTTGCAAAAGTATCTGAAGATATCACCTTTATCACTAGTATACCGGCCCTGTAACACTTTGTAGTTTTTACACTTGCCCTAACTTTGATAAGCATGAAGACATTTTCGCATGGTTTTCTTTTTATCACTAGAGTTTGTGAATGGATTATGTAAGTTTGTGAATGAACGGAATGCTCCGGATTTTACTAGAATATTGTGGAAATAACTTTTCGAGTATAAATAGCTGGCCTTGAACACAGTCAGTGAGTTCTTTTCAGATTTGATCTGGTGACTCGTTTTTATTCGCTTGGGCGGATGTTTGTTTTGCTTTTGTAATTGCTTAATTACTGTTCACGTTAGATACGTGGTGCTGAGTTATTGTTGAGAGAACAGTGTATTGTTTGCTACCTAATTGCTGGATGTTTAGCAATTGTTTCCTGCTCATATTGTAAATAGTGTAAATACTTGTAAATAAATTTATAGTTACTTCCTCAAGATTGGAATGCTCATTTGATGAAAGTTGAAGGTGCTACGGACTCGTTACAGTATATAAGCTCATTATCATAATCTTAAATTAGCGTACTTGACAAATGCCACTGAAGCAAAATTGAATCAAAAAGTCAACTTTGTTTTGTAATTGCTTGATTCTATTCTGCCTCCCCCCCTCAACAACAATAAGGGGGTAGAGTTTTATTCAGCTGTATACGTATTGTGGGATGGAAAAGATAGGGGTCATTCATGCGTGTTATTTTAGAGCTTGAAACTACATATTTCATGATTGGCGGAGTGTGACAATCATTTTTCAAACCAAAAGAAAACTAAATCAAGTCTTATCATTATAAATTTAGAGCTTAATGACTTCTATAAAAATGGAGGGTAAAATATCCTGACCAGGAAAAAAACTATTTCCTTATTAATTCGTCAGATAATAAGAGAAACAACTTTTGATATTAAAACAAAATAATAATAATAAGATGTAGGGCAAATGATTAATTATGATTAGTCAACCAGTAATGAACAGGTTTGTCTTTTATTATCAATATCGAGTTTATAGTTAATATTCTAGAAACACCAGTAGATGCTAAAAATGGATTATTTCATGAAATATCCCACACCACTTTTTTCAAAAACATATGTTTTAATTTACAGTGTGATCTCTGTCACCAATAGTGAACTTCCTTTGCATTTAAGTTTTTGAAGAGTTTTTTTTTTTTTTTTTTTTACTTAAGGAACTTACATAGCTTTTTTCTAAAGAGAAAATTTCACTGGAACGTACTCATTTCGAATGTTTCTTTTCTCTAATATAGGTATATATATTTTCCACTAATTTAAATATTTATGATCCTTTAAAGCTGCTGTTATCAAAACTAGTCGATTAAAAGTAAGAATTTTTAATATTTGCACGTGTATGACCATAATTAATGCTTCAGCCACTCCTACTCGAAATTATTATCTATGATAACGATGCAATAATTCAATTAAATAGATGGATTTTTCGAAATTAAAGGTATAAAACTTTTAAAAAGTTAACTTATTTTTTGCATCCGTGTTCTAAAAAGAAAAGACGAAACTAATTACGTAGATCAAAACTAAATTATGATGAAACATAAGTTAATTTTTGCGAAATGGTAAATGAAAATATAGCAATAGAATTGCTCTATTTTTTTATGTATTTATTTATTTTGTTGCTCTTCAGACGAACTGTTCAAGAACGATATGTCAGTGGTCCAAGTTTAAATTTTAATGGTGCTCGAATAGGTAAGTCAAGATCCTTGAAATTTCTTACATGGAAAATACTAAGAAGATTAGGTTGAAAGAAAATTAACTGTTATCAATATGGTTCATTTATTGAAGTTGAAAACCAAAGTAAATAAAGCACGAGTTATAAAGAAAGTATTTTAAGGCTAAAGTGGAGCCTCTTCATTAGTGCAAAAAGCTCAGCGCACAACATAAAAGCCGTGAAAACGTCACGGTTTTCACGGTGGCACATTTTGTGTGCTGAGCTTTTTGCACTGATGAAGAGGCTCCATTGTAGCTATGAAATAGCGATTTGCAGTACTTTCTTTACAATTTGTGCTTTATTTACGATGGTATATACAGGGTGTCCACTCCAATCGTGGACCAATAGCTAATTTCTAAACCGTTAGAGATAAGCATATAGTTTATTTAGGAAAAAATCTCCAAGTTATGAAAGGAATTTTGGGTCTATTCAATGTTTTTCAAAAAATCAAATTTTGAAAGAGTTACGAATTTTAAATTTTTATACAGCCCCCCAGTCCTATCAATCATATTTAGTAAAACATTCTTGACACTATAACGTTTAAAACTAAAAAAAAATTACTCCTCTACCACAAAAATTGACCGAGTTATGACGTTTTGAAAAATCAAGATTTTGCATTATTTCATGACGTCATCGAGAGATCACTTAAGGGACCGTATGCGAAATCCTTCAAAATCTTGATTTTTCAAAACGTCATAACTCGGTCAATTTTTGTGGTAGAAGAGTGATTTTTTTTTAGTTTTAAACGTCACAGTGTCAAGAATGTTTTACTAAATATGATTGATAGGACTGGGGGGCTGTATAAAAATTTAAATTTCGTAACTCTTTCAAAATTTGATTTTTTGAAAAACATTGAATGGACCCAAAATTCCTTTCGTAATTTGGAGATTTTTTCCTAAATAAACTCTATGCTTATCTCTAACGGTTTAGAAGTTAGCTATTGGTCCACGATTGGAGAGGACACCCTGTATATATATATATATATATATATATATATATATATATATATATATATATATATATATAGGGGTGCACGTTTGTATATTGTTCGTTCATAATTTTCTCAGCCGGGCCGACACGAGGACATGTCAGTATAGTCGGTAACTAGGAGCCCATCTCGGTACCGGAATAGTACTACTTTCGTGAGTTTTAAAGTGGAGAGGGGGAGGGCGGTGACCTTATTATAAAGGGTTTTCTTGACTCTCGGCGGCCCAGTTTCCCAAGTCCATTTGGAACAGATTTATGAACCGTGGAGGGAAGCAGTTGAGTTATGTAAAAACAGCGTACAAAATGCAATACTCTTGTATGTGATTGCATTCTATTATGGTTAATATTTATGCTCATTATACAGGATTAAAAAAAAATATTCCAAAGAATAGTCAATAATCCCTATGATCAATGTTGCACAATAGTTAGAAGCCTTCTATCTCCTTGTTGGCAATATGTATGCTCTGCTGGTTCAAGTGCGTATATGCATCAAACTGAGCAGTATTCATCCGATGCGGGCTGTCAGTTTACTGACGGCAGGTGCGCGGCTACCTTAACAAAACAATGGGTCCTAAAGGATAATTTACGGCAACTGAGTAGACAATTGTAGGTTTAAAAAAATAACAAAGTACTCGAGGTGGTAGTATGCCAATATTTGATTTGAAGCATCTGGGGTATGGCAAAAATTGTAATATTGAACCCTTGACAATAAAAGGTCCGCGAACTTTTTGATGATACAGGAAAAATGTAAGTGGTGGACTTCTTTTATGAACTTTCTTTTTTGCAGTTATTCCGGATTTATGTTCTGCATTGCATACCAGATAACAGCTTGTTTATTCTCTTACGGGTACGCAATGTTTCCTTTTGTCCCCTCATAAAAAGCGCAGGTGTGTCATCCACGATAAAAAAAAAATTTAGTTTTTTTTTTTTCCCCAGAAGCCATCAGCTTCAACATACATGAGGACTGCGTACTATGCGCTTTGCCTCCTGACAAACACAGGACAGATTTGCGGCACAGAGAGGATGAAATAACATCCATGGGCAGGGCGGGATTCGAACCCGAGACCACTTGCTTACGAGGAGAGTACGCTACCTCTAAGCCCTCGTGGACCCCTTAAAAATCTAGTTAACTTTAAGAATGCAGCTGCCAAACTTTACCAATATCATCTACGTAAAGCTTAATTTTTTTATAAATAGATTGCAAATTCGGTACGCTTGTTCTGACACCCAGTACTATTGATTAGAAGCACAACGTGCAGTTTTCGTCTTTGAAGAAAGAGAAAACCAAACGTATCCTTAATGGAGGAAGCAATTTTCAACTTTTTCTGCAAAGCGTTGCTTTTAAAAAAGAACACTTTGCAGAATGGTTTTTTAATCTATTTTATGTATTTCTGTTAAAACTAATTAGAATGGGAAGTTGATGAAACATAAACAAAAATTGCATTATATCGTATTTGTATAATTATTACTTGTTATGTGTGTAATTAGCATTGTTTTGTTATTTATTTTATTTTACTTTTGTATTTTCAAATGTAATTGTACCTTATTTTGTTCATATTTTAAAACAGCAGTAGTAGTTATTCTTGACCCTAAAATTGTATTCAACTTCTAAAGAAAATGAAACACAGTAATTTCAAGAACAATTGTTACAATCGAACCTCTTTATTTAAACCCACTCTTTATAAAGACATTTACATTAATATGTACAGTGGAAAAAATAGTGTGGGCGCGCAGAGCCCAACTATTTTAGAAGTATATATTATATAACTGAATAAGAATTTTTTTCTACAGCAATGCTGTAATGAACAATACATGAAAGTAGTATCACAAGTAGACAAAACGTCTAGGTCATTCAACAAATATATCTTTGGGTGAAACTAATAACTAATATATAAAGAAAATATTTAAGGCATACCGGTATATAACTTGCTGTTAGAAAAAGCGCTATTAGTAAAACGTCTGACTTTGTTGAGACCAAATAATCTCAAATTAAATTTTTTAACCTAATGTTTTATTAAATAATATAAATTTAGCACTGTTTGGAATGCTTTATAAAATGTTCCATTTTTGTCACATCATAAAGCGAAAGTCAAAATAAAAGGTATAAAATCTGTAATGTAAAATATAAATACAATAAAATAATAAACCAAGTAAAGACAATACGAAAAAATAACAGAAGATATAAAATTTTAAATCTATACCATTAAAAACAATACTCTAGCAATTTTTTTCAGGAATGTAATGAATCTTCTTTATGTCATAAAACAACAATTTATAGAAAAAAATAAATTAAACAAAGAAGTAAGATCTAAATTCTCCTACAGCATTGTTTATAAAAACGTCGTTTAATCTGTAAAAATCTGTGTACAGAGGAAAAAAAAAAAAGCTCAGATGCAAATTTTCAACAATTTCAAACAAATTGAAAGCAAAAATTACAGAAGTTTGTGGGTAGCAGAAGTTTGTCGAAATCAAAACACGTAAATGAGATTTATAATTTATGTTGATTCAAGAAATAACCTAAGCATCCTTAGTAAAAGTGAAACACGTTGCTTTATGCTTTCATTGCGTATACAAGAACACTATCTATAGGTCTTTTTTTTTAATGTTAATTTTTACTTCCAAATATATAATGTAAAAATATTTGAAAGTAGAAAGTAATATTTGACATATCAAACGAATGATGACAGTTAAAGTTTTTAAAAATCGATTAGTTTTGTCAAGTTTAGAAGAACGTGTTTGTAAATTAAATAGCATTTGTTTTTGTCAGTATTGAAGTAATTTTTATGATCGATATTTGAAAATTTCTATTTTATCATTTTCTGCAAGCGGGAATAACTGCAGTTTAATAAACCACAGCTGATAAAATAACCCACAGCTGATTGCACTTTTTTACCCTCTATCATGTGCTCCATTTTTCAAACCGATGCAAGAAATGCCAAAAAAAAAAAAAAAAGCTCTGATTGAATTAAGTTCACTAAGTTGTGTTCATGGTTTACGTTTTGTGTTTAGGTTTATGAGGTTTTGCCAATTAGTTGTTTTGAAGAAAAACTGCGAGCAATACAAAGTTAGATAACAAAGCTCAGTACTAGCAAAGACCGATAGTTTTTAATTTTTTCCCACAGTCACCAAAAATGAATCTTGATCTACCTCAGCCACTGTCGATAGCCTACCTAAGCTGTTGATAATGTGTTGCATATGTGAGCAAAAAAATATTCACGCTGCATATTTAATGAAGTAAAAGTACTTGGGCCTGCTTTTATCATGACTAAATACGAGGAAGAATGTGAGTAATACGTATAATTAGTGTTATGTTGTAAAATCAATACCGATGTTCTTAATTGTCGGGGCGCGGTCCTTTTGAAGCTTTGAATACTCGACTCCAGTTGTACTGTGCCATCTTAAGCATTTATCAGAGAGTAGTGAATCAAAAGATAAAAAACACTTTATGAGTGTCTCAGATGGCATGCTTGGGTGAGAGTGAGATTCACCACTTTTTATTTTTTTGCAAAGTTAATAAAAATGAATCTAGGTTTGCTTCAGTCACTGTAGACAGCTTATCTCCTATCTTAATCTGTTGACAATGTGTTGCATATATGATCAAAAAAAAAATCCACGCTGCATATTTAATGAAGCAAAGTACTCAGGCCCTCTCTTATCGTGACTAAATACCAGGAATAATATGGGAAACACGTATAATTAGTATTCTGTTGTAAAATCGATTCCGGTGTTCTTGATTGTCGGGGCGCGGTTCTTTTGAAGCTTTCAATGCGACGACCCCTGGCGTACCGTGCCATCTTAAGCATTTATCAAAGGGTGGTCAAGCAATAGATAAAAGACACTTTACGAGTGTCCCAGATGGCATGCGTGGGCGAGAATGCACTTTCATTCACACTCGCGTGAACGGGAGCGTCCTTGAATGAGGAGGCACATGCTAGAACGGGAGCGTCTTGAGTGAGGAGTCTTGCAAATTGCAGGAGGACATTGTCGATCCATGGTGGTACTCCACCCTCAAGGGCTACATTTGGCATGTGACTCCATCCACCTGTGATCCGCCTACTGGGTTTTCTTGATACACTTCTATTGCGATGGGGATATTGTTTGTGTCTTTTATAATGGATTCTGTCGTATTGAAAAACGGGTTTCTTTTGTGCAACTTGCAACTCCTTTTACGGAAAATTCCGACTATCTGACTATTCAAATTTGAACAATTTCTTCCGCCATGGCTACTTTATTCAGAAAGGTAGAACACAAAAAGCTACTCACAGGGTGGTATTTATACGTTTTATGTCTTCCATTGCTTAAAATATTTCTTAAAAGAGAATAAGTGCCTGAGAGAAAGCGAGGTGATATTGTGAATGTCGTGCTTGTACCCTGTAATTATTTCTCCATAATCTTTTAAACCAGTGCAGTTACTAAGGGTATGTTTGAGCCAGTCCAAATAAATTTGCGTCTCTTCTATTTTTATCTTTAAAGTTAAATAAACTAAAAAATAGGAAGTCCCAGCGATTCCCTATTCTTCTGTCAAGGTCATAAAATAAGATTTCTGATCGGTATGCTTTTAACAAATATTATACTTGAAAAATAATGAAGTGGTGCAAAGTTATCCGGGCTGATTCAAAAATGTTTTGAATGACTATTGAAAAGATTTGAAAATGTAAAGTATTAAAATCATTTTAGAAAAAAAAAAAAAGAAATCATTTTGCTTTGTATACATTTCCCTCAGTATAGTTCAGAAAACATTTTTTCACTAGCTACACGTCAATTTATCACAATATTGACACAAGGCCTGGTTTCAATTCATTGCAGGAAATTCATCTCAACATTTAAGCTCAATAATTATTCTAAAACATAATGCTCTTGCATTTTAAAAGGTATTATGAAATATATTTTATTTATACTGTTCGTTTAAACTTTGCCTAAATTTCATATTCATTATTTTATTTAGAAAACAAAATAATAAAGAGTTCATAAAAAATAATAAAGATTTGATGACTTTCCTCGTGACCAATTTCTATTGCGATGAATTGACGTTTCACGCACTCAAGGAATTATTTAAACTTTGTAAGTTTGAAAGAAATAGAACTTTAATATAAAACCATTGTAAAAAATACTGTTATAGATCGGAAATTGACTGCAAATATTGATGAGCCATAATGCACGATTATTATCTGACAAGTAGATTGAATTGGTAAATTAAAATATTTTGTGAACATGATTCTTCGGGTTTCTGTAACATGACGATCGAGAACCATTTATATTGTTTTCATTTCTGAATGTAAAAAGTAAAGAGTGCTGTATTTAACATTATGAATGTGGACTTTTATCATGAGTTTAGTAAAAAGCTTTTTCTAATTGGGGTGTATAAATATATTTTGTATGTTTATGGAATAGTGACCGTCCTCAAATAGGTTTGATTACTATTACTTAAAAATTCGTTTTAGCATAATGAATAAAATTAATGATAGTTTTTTAAATTTTTTGCATGGGCTTATAATAGCGTACTGATTATATGCTCAGTACATATTAAAGTGCAGCTCTTTGAAGTTTCTGGTGCACAACTAATATTACCAGAAATGTTAAAACAATAGCATTTCCATGACGGTTTCGGAGTCATCATTTTTATGCGAAAGAGACAGTAAACTTGTAGTCATTAATAGAAGTTTACTTTAGTCATTTTTACAAAAGAATAGTTTTGTATAAAAGTTCTTATATAGTATACTGTGCCATTATATGCGTCGCTATAGCGCACAGAATAGTTAAATCAATGCTTTTGTATTGTAAAAGGTTTTTCAACTAGGGTGTCGGTGTAGCATACGTCATAGTCATATCATGTAAACTTGCTAATTCTTGATAACGTTGCTCATGTCTGCTATATTTTTAAATTTGTTTCTTTTGTAAGAAATAGGAAGGGAAAGCACTACACATTGGATGGTGCAATTTCGTTATCAAGGTCATGAATTTTGTTATTTGTAGCGGTGTATCTACATAATAACGATTAAAATGTATCTTTCCTTTAAAAACAAACATAAACTTTTGCAATCTGAAAATAAATGTCACAACAATAAATTAAAAAAAAAAGTCATTGCACATTTTTAACAACACAATCGCGCATTTCAGTCTCTGAATCCTTAAAACAGCTGAAGCCATGCCTCCAAATTGAAATGAGCAACTTGACGATCTTGTGCGGCAGTTTTTTTTTTTTTTGTAGAGCAAGCAGAAGCGTTCCTGACGCTCTGTCAGTTTAAACTTTGACAGACCATCAGAAAGTGTCTAGCAAGGTCAGATCCAAAAAGCAAGGTCTTGTTAATATTCTGCAGACACGGGTCATTGAAACGGCAACCAGATATATATTTTACAGTGGCCTGGTTTCACCACTCACGTGCTGATGATCTCTGATGGCAAAGGCAGCAGCAGGCAGCATTTAATCCTTCTCAGATGGCTATCATTTGCTCACTGTGGGCGATCGCGATGATTCGTGCCTGCGCATATCGGTGTTGTCATCTCCGTGACAGTGCACGCAATGCATGCACACTGCGCAATGTCCGATTCTTCGCGCCAGCGTCGAGCGCAGTTTGAGGGCGGGACCTAGTTTCAGGCCCAGGTACATCACCAGATGATCTTCAGTTAGCAGGGGCAGGGCTGAGCCGTCGATGGATTCTTCCCGGAATTTCTGGAAAAGGAAACAGTCGTTAGAATCGTCATGGCTCGAAATAAACGTAGCAAATTACATTTTACAAAAGCAGAGTAATCAACGTGATTATCCCGTTCAGTAAAAATATGTTTTTCTGAGTGAAAAATTTCATGGGGTCTACACTGCAAAAAATAAATTCTTGTTTTTGAAGTATAATACTAAAAGTGGAGGTTTCATTTTAAAACTGCAAAATCGCTGTAATTAACAAAAAACTAGCAATTTTACAGTTTATTACTGTAAAATAAACAATTTTACAGTTTATTAACAAAGTTAGCTGTATTATACTGTAAAAACAACAGTGTAATACTGACAGCAGAGATTCCAGTTTTAAACTGCAAAATGCACAATAATAAACTGTAAAACTAGTAATTTTACAGTGTATTACTGTGAACTAGCAACTTTACAGTTGATTACTGTCAAATGGCAATTTTGCAGTTTATTACTGTAAAATTAGTATAAAACTTGTTTTTACAGAACATTTTACAAGAGCAAAATAATAAACATGATTATCCCTTTCAGTACCAATATGGTTTTCTTGAGCGTTCCCTGGGATCAAGAGGGATTCTGAGGCCCATAATGTGTTATTGATATATTTGATAGGGATCAAAATGCTCTCAAAAAAAGGACTGAAACTTAATGAAAAATCTAACTTATTTTTAATTATATTAATCATAGTCATAACTAGGCTGGAAAGTATGCCCAGTTGGTGACGGAAGTGTTATAGTGAAACCTATCATGACGGACAGCGATTAAAAGGAAAATATACATTTTACTCTAACAAAACTTCTCTATCCTTGGTTATGAATGTAAGACATGGTTGAGAATGGAACTATTCAATAAAAAACTTCTGTATTTGAGTATCTTTCGTTGGTGTGTACTCTACGGTAACAGCAGTAGAAATTAGCAATAAATAAAAACTATTAGTTAATTTTTACTTAAACACGAAATTAGAAATAGTTTACTTTAATTATACTCTTCATTGACGATTACATTAAACGTTTTTGTAAACTTATTTTATTATAGAATAGTAGTAGTAACATTACTAATCGAACACTATAAAACACTTCGTGCACTAAATAGTAGGTATCAGAAAAAGGCCAACAAAATATGTTAAATTTTCGGACCTCTTTTCATCCGTAAGCTTATTCTTTACATTGAACCTTGTAATCCCAAACATTTGTCTGATTGTTTTCCTTTTTTCTCAACTTTTGTACTATCATTTATATTTTTACTTTTTTGCACAATTGTTTACATATTTGTATTTCATATGAAAACTATTGTACAGATCTGTCGATTTAGAGAAAAATACAACGTTAAGAAGGCACAAATAAGCAGGGAAACTGCAGACACGTGTTTCGGCGTTACAAGGAACGCCTTTTTCAATGCCAAAAAATTTTGAGCTTATGGATGCACAGACATCCGACAAAAGCAACCGAAACAGAAACGAACAGCTTCTGTTTCCGATCCTGTCTTGCTCGTTTTTGCATTGAAAAAGGCGTTCCTCGTAACGCCGAAACACGTGTCTGCAGTATTCCTGCTTATTTGTACCTCCTTAACGTTGTATTTTTCTCTACATCAATAGCACAAAAGTATTTGTAAACTAGATCTGTCGATTGTTTATACTCTAAATATTGCTAGATCATTTTCCTAAGTGTTGCTAGACTCTAAATTTGAATTTAGGATTTCTAAGTTACTCTTTGTATATTTTTTAAATTTCAAAAATTCAGTCATTGTTACTAATAGGCGGAACATTTTCCGTTTCGAGGATTTTCAAAGTGAAAACCCCTCTATGTAAATTCTTGAGTATCAAAGGACAGGTGGTTCAAATTTGGCATGATCCGACGTAAACTGTGGATTTGTATAAGGAAAACCACCCTCTGTGAGTTCTTGAGCATCAAAAGGCCTCTGTGCCAAGTTTTTCAAAAATTCAAGGTTAACTGTATTTGTATAAGGAACACACACACATAAATCCATTTTTGTATAAATAGATTTATTTGATAATCTAATTTTGTCGCGAAATAGAATTTCGGGCGACAGTAAAGGTGGTGAAACAGCGTAAGTAGGGGCATTCATCTTTAGATTTGAATCTATGAAAATGAAAATATTTCAGCATTAACTCGGTCATGACATCGTGTGTGTTTCATCTTTTGAGCAGAAGCCCTGCAGTAAATTCGCATTAACACAGGTTGAGTTACATCCTTATCTATTTGCAGATGCATTTTCGTGGCCTGTTTCAAGCAATTTCATGCATCTGTAGAGATTTACTCAAAGAGCTGGAAGGATACTGATAAGACATTTATATCACGATTAGTGTTCATCAAGAAAAAATAAACTGGTTTAGGGTTGCTAATTCCTTCGTATACTGGTGGTGGATGCGGTCATTTTTTTTCGCTCATAGATTTGTTTAGTTCTTTATTTGTTTACTTTTACCGATGCAATCAATTTGGTTAGCAAATATCGTTTATATACTACATACATTCCAGTACCTCAGCATCCAGTTAAATTAAAATACACGTAATAAAAAATTGGGTTCATGTTTTAATAATGATCTGCTTGAAAAACAGACGTTGAATCCGCTCTTTTCAGAAACCATTACCCCAGCTTTAGAAAATACATTTAAATATAACATTTACAATAGATCAATATGTTACAGGTAGTACTTTATAAAAAGATAATTGGGGCACACGAAAGCTAAGTGGTGTCAATGGCAAAAATGAGAATTCGGTTGATTTGGTGAACTAGACGTTAGTTATAATCGTGACTTTTAAGTAAAAGATAAGTCTGTCACTTGAAACTTGCACTTGTTTAACCCTTTTTTTTCTTTTTGTTTTAGTCACAGACATTCTTTTACTCTTCACTGAGTCAATTTAACGGTATCATTGCATCTTCATTAACCCTTTAAGCAATTTGCCCGTATTGTGTACGTGCTACCCGAAATTGGCCTCATCTGGTTTGCCCGAATTTTTCATAATTGAAAGAGACTATTTAGTAGTATTATTTTTCAACAGATGGTGTGGCTTGTCTATGTAAATGAAATGCTTTTCATCCGGGTCTTTCGATGTAGCGGGAAAGCGGGAACTTTTTGTTCTACTGTTTGACTAGACAGTATGAAAAAGACTTCTGAGCTGTTTGGAAAATTGTAAACTTCAAAATTCACATTAAGTTTAAGAGAAATTTTTTGCATAATTTGCAAATCATTCTTTAGGGCACGCAGAATGTACTTGAAAAAAGCAAACATTTAGGGGTTTTGTGACCAAAATTGTAAAACAAAAAATGTTGTAAAAGCATTAAAAACTAAAAATAATAATAATAATATTCTTGTTCTGTTAAGTATGGTACTTAACTATATGCAATAAAAAAATATGCCTTTTTTGTAAGCATTTCTGGTAAAATAATTGACCACTTAAAGGGTTAAACTTAAGTCTATCACTTGAAACTTGCACTTGTTTAACCCTTTTTTTTCTTTTTGTTTTAGTCGCAGACATTCTTTTACTCATCACTGAGTCAATTCAACGGTATCATTGCATCTTCATTAAAATTTGTAGATCCTAAACATGATAACGTTTGCTGAAAGAACTACGTCCTCTTGCGTTATGCTTCACAACTATGTTGCACTTGTATTTTTGTACATATTTCATTTTTAAATGTCAAAGTCTAGCTCTTGATGTTATTCTAAATTCATTCTCCATATTTTTACGCAACTTGTATATCTAAATGTCAAAGTTCAACTCTTAATGTTATTTTAATGCCATTCTCTTTTATATTGTTTAGTTACTCAGCGCTAGAAGACTAGTGCAAGTGGTTCCCCAATGCTGCTGTCCTTGAATTAAATTAAGAGTGTCTCCTTGACAGAAAAAAAAATTAACTCAGAAATTAAATTTTTTAAAAAATCCTTCAGGTTAATGATTACTCGTTCAAAATATATTAGAAGTTTTGATCAAAAAAATCATCATTTTTTTAAAAATTGTATAGGAGACCATTTAAACCAACTGGATCTGAGCAGTAAATAATCCCTTCTAAACTGACGTCAATTATATATCAAAAGCGCTTCAATCTGCTCAGAACTACAAGGATATAATTTTACTCAGGGCTGCGGAGTAGAAGTCAAGAGTCGAAGACTGTAATATTCCAGTAGTCGGAGCCAGTAGTCTTCCCTCAGAATCCGCAATCTCCAGTATACCATGACTGCTGAATCGGAATCCGGAAGCAGTTGAATGTTTTTAAATTGTAAGAGTCGGAGCTGGTAAGTTTCCCTCAGTTAACACTCTGCCATGACACCGGATTAGGAGTCGGATTCGCTGAAAATCTTTTAGTCGGAGTTGGTAATTTTCCTTCCGACTTCGCAGCCCTGGTTTTGCTAACGCAGAAAAAACTTTTCTTTTGCAAGTGATTCTTTCGCAATGAGTTCAGAAGGTGTTCTAGTGGCGGCACGAAATCATTTCTTCCGCCAAGCAAGTGCTAAACCGCCATTGTTGGGCGAAGTAAATTGGTGGTCAGTTGAAGAATGAGAAAGATAGAATAGGGGGAGGGAAAAGTGGCGCTGTGTACTCTCTAACACAGGCTACTGTTCTAGCATGGGGAGGTCAAACCTCTAATGCGCTAACAATCATCCATCTTGTCATAGAGGCCTACACGGCGGAAAAAATTTCACCTCGTGAGGACCTCACATGATTTAAAAGGGAAATTTCAGTTGGGCAAAGCGTCGCATTTCGGATGTTTACGAAACAGCATCGTAGCTCATTCCATGCCTATTGTTATCTCTGGCTTTTGTCACGTCTGCATGCTGAGGAATGAGGAATTACACGAAAAAAAGTTGTTTGCTTTAGTTGCACAGGCCTAAAAGTTATTTAGAAATTTAAATTTAAAAGGAGTAAATGTGGGAAGGGGAGACAAAAAAGAGGATGTTTAGCTGTCGGTTTGATACATTGCCTCCAAAGCAGTTTAGTATTCATCGAGTCTCACAACTTCCTTACTTTCGTAAGATGATGACATTTTTCTAAATGAGACATTTTTGAATCTATGGTTCTGAAAACTTGGATGTTCATCAGAATCCTACTACATCCAACAAGTAGATATTTTACAGAAATAAATAAAGAAACACGAAAATAAAATAAATTGAGACATTCATTTAGAAGAGTTATCTTGTTAAGACAACAAGTTATGAGGGGATTTCTTTAATTTATGCAGGTATAGTTTTAGGAAAGGCTGAATGAATTCTTAAGTTCAGTTTTACCAATCACTGATACAGTGTTTTACTGCTTTATCAGTGATTGGTAAAACTGAACACGTTTGATTTCACATGATTTTCGTGTCTTGCACTAAGTCTTTAATTTATTCTCAAAATTCTTCAAAGAGAAAATAAGCTAGAACATGTTGCAAGAAAAATAGTTTGAGGTTTTCTCATTGCATGTGCACATGTTTGAAGAGTTTGAAGAATGGCACTTTTCAAATGCTATTGAAATTCATTTTTACATCCTCTTAAGCCGGACTCACGCCAGGTCCCTCAACAACAAAAATTCCATTGCTTTGATTTTGCTGCTGTGCACTATTTTTAAAGCATCATCTGTTAACCAAATGCGCTGGGTAAAACTACTAGTTTTTACTTCTTTTTTTTCACTATTCGCTGTTGCTTTCCATATGAATTCATTCTTAATGGCATTTTTCAAGGCTGTTTTTTTTAAATAATAAATACATATTTTATGTTTCATAATCTTCAACTACCGAGACAAATTCCAAATTTTAAAAACCGTTTCATTAAAGAAATTTTTAAAAGACGTTTTAAATTTAATTTTTGATAATATAACAGTAACTTCATTAAAAAAATTAGCAACCATGTGATCGAAACAATTTATTTTTTTGCTGAAGAGTAAATAGTTGTAAATTAATATTTACCTCTTAAAGCTTATATGAAATACTAATAAACGCATTCGTTATACATCTAGCTATTAAACTGTCAGTGTAAAAATGTGTTTTTCATGTCAGACTAAGTGTCAATCGTTGTAACGTGTAACGATATTCACGATTATTGGATAAATGGAAGTCAAGTCATATGCTACACATTTAAAAGTTTAGAAAAAAATATACATAAAACATTAAGCATTTTGCTAGTTTTGCCAGCTTAAAACTGTTTTTCTTTAAGCATTAGAACGTTTCTTAAGCAGATAATTACTATTATTATTACTTTTCTACAATGCAGTATCTTTTTACGACAGTTCCTAAAAATTTGAAATTACATGTAAGCTTTGTTTTATATTGTGTCATCATTTCGGCGACACATTCACTCCTTCGACAAAAGCATTTGTTTGTTTTTGATTCCTCGATGCACTCACCAACCGTTATAGCTATAGCCACTATTCAAACCATGTGTACAGTTTTAAAATGAAAAGAAATTACAATTAGCAAAAAAGATGTTAAGGCAATGCGTTTACCGTCGAAGTAATTAGTCCAGATAATGAAAGCTATAAACCGCTATTTACACTTTCAACTCTAATAAGAATGGACTTGAAAAAATAGTCCCCGAAGACCAACAGCATTGTTATGATTTTGAAAAATCACAATTTCCATCATAATGACGTTAAAAAAACAGGAAACTCCTCTAGAGCATCACTTGTAAACGTCCGCCTTGACCACAAAATTGATGGTTTCTCCTTTTTACCACCAGATAAGGTGGTCGGGAGTTCAAAGTAATGTTTACAGGTGTGTCTAACGCTTTAACTTATTGACTTGATTTGCTCAGAAGTAGGTCTAGCAGCGTATGGTTTCTGCTGTTATAAATCTTTAGACAGCAATTCGTGTTCCTCTATACAAGGGAGTGGATTTCATTTATACAACTGCGCATTTTCAGATAGGTTTCTTGCCACTCAAACTAATGTTTGTGTAAAATGTACTCATAAATTATATGATAATCTGGGTGTTCCCCGTTTAGACCGATCCCCTATTTTGACGGGGAAATGCTGCAGAACGTGTTGACTGAATGTTTTTGTAATTTGAACCGTGTTTCGTTCTTGTTTCTAGATGCATTTTTCAGAAGGGAAACCATTGATTTGTTTTCAATAGCCTATGATGTTTCTTCTTTAAGAAAAATAGGTACGTGATGTTCTCGTGATGAAGCTTAATACCTTTTCAATTCTGTTTGAAGAGATGCTTTACAGTCCAGGTAAAATATTCATTGTGCCTACAGCTACTGAACCTTTATTTAAGTATTGCATTCCGAATTTTTTCTACTTTCCTTGGCACGTTTCTCAGAGGAGAGAGCACTGAACTGTTTTCAATAGTTTTTGTGATATGAGCAATAACCCTTTGCGTCTCTGCATTGGACTTTGAAGACCTCTATTGAAGTTTTCTGTTATAAAATTTTCGCGGATCTAAAATGGCCTCTCTGAACACGATACAAGGATAGTTGTATAACTTGCAATACTTTCCAGTTACATTTTATAATCTCTTTAGATTTTCCAGGAATGACTTTTTATTAAATATTTTTTATTTCAAGACCGTAGAGGGTTAAATGAAAATAACGAAGTCTTTCATATGATTGACTCCTTCTGGAACAAAATTTTATCAGATAAAATAAAGCTAATTGCTATAAGAAAAACAATAGCTACTATTTATAAATTCAACACTTAATTCCGAGATTTTTAAGGTCTGGCCTTTTGCATCATTCCTTTTGCCTTAAGTTTCTTGTGTTTCAATATACAGGGTGTCCACTCCAATCGTGGACCAATAGCTAATTTCTAAACCGTTAGAGATAAGCATATAGTTTATTTAGGAAAAAATCTCCAAATTAGGAAAGGAATTTTGGGTCTATTCAATGTTTTTCAAAAAATCAAATTTGAAAGAGTTACGAAATTTAAATTTTTATACAGCCCCCCAGTCCTATCAATCATATTTAGTAAAACATTCTTGACACTGTAACGTTTAAAACTAAAAAAAAAAATCACTCTTCTACCACAAAAATTGACCGAGTTATGACGTTTTGAAAAATCAAGATTTTGCATTATTTCATGACGTCATCGAGCGAATCCTTTATGGACCGTATGCGAAATCCTTCAAAATCTTGATTTTTCAAAACGTCATAACTCGGTCAATTTTTGTGGTAGAAGAGTGATTTTTTTTTGGTTTTAAACGTTACAGTGTCAAGAATGTTTTACTAAATATGATTGATAGGACTGGGGGGCTGTATAAAAATTTAAATTTCGTAACTCTTTCAAAATTTGATTTTTTGAAAAACATTGAATAGACCCAAAATTCCTTTCGTAATTTGGAGATTTTTTCCTAAATAAACTATATGCTTATCTCCAACGGTTTAGAAATTAGCTATTGGTCCACGATTGGAGTGGACACCCTGTATGTTTCAGAATGCAGAGTATTTAAAACTGCGTTTGATGGTTTTGATAGCTGATCTTTTAACATTTCACGATATTGGTAAACAATAACCTTATAATGAAATGGATTCGTAAGATATTTGTGCTACAGAAGCATTTTTCTAGCCAAATGAAACTTTTTTTGATGATAACCTCAACAGTATTTATAGAAATTAAACGATATGTTCGGACAGTTGTGTGTGTTAAACTTCCGCGGCGAGTAATAACTGTTTCTGATTTTTAAAACAGTGAAAGTAACTTGGAAGTGTGGTAATCTTAATTTTGTTTTTAAAATTACCCATCGTAACATGATAGAAATTGAAATTTCACAAGTTCAACAGTGAGTTTCTAAAGTGGCGTTGAGACACAGAAGAAAAATCATACTTTAGTTCTACCTACGTTGCACTGTTATCGAAAGAATAATGGCTTTGCTTTGTTTTGTAGCCTAAGCAAATATTTCTGAAGATGAAATGTTAGTGTTATTTTTACGAAAAAGAGCAAAAGAACTTCCTTTAATATCTTAAAATACATAATAACATGAAAATTTTGAATAAGAATTTTTTGATCAAAATAAATAGTTTTCATTTAAAAAAGCTATTTTTCAACATCTCTTTTAGCATTTGAAATTTAAAATAAATTGGAAAAAAAAAGAACGCCTTCAAGTAAAACTGAAGCAACTTTTATGAGGTTTTTTCTTTCACATTTTTACATTGGTTGCTTTGAATATAAAATTTTTCACCTTTTTCTGTTGTTTCTCGTCTTATTAAATGCCTTAATTTTAACTAATAGCTTTTGCTCCGATGACATTTTATAATTTTAATTTTCATAGTACATTGAAAAAATAAAATTTTGCAATAGCTGTGAGATATTGGGATTAAGTTAATAGGTCGTTTTATATTTCATTTTCTGTGCTGTTGAAATATAGAATTTGTAAATACAGCTTTTAAAGAAAGAAAAAGTTTCAAAATAAATGCGTTTTACACTTCAGAATTTTAGAGGAAATATTAATTACAATTATTATTTCACAAGACACAACTTCTTTATTTTTTTATTGCGAAATTTACTTTGCATATTCTTTTATCAGTCAAATTAAAATGCATCATGATAAAAAAAAAGTGATTCAAATCACAATCCATTACTGTAACAAAAGAAATATTTAGCAAGGCACAATCGCATTGCTTTTACATTTGCTTACCGTGAAATTTTATTAAGTTCAAATTCTCATGTTTTGTTCATCACAAGATTCATTCGCCACATCAAGATTTCGTGAGATATATTGCGCACATACACGTGTTGGAACACACACCCATACCTACGAAAGCTTGCCCAGAACAACTGCCAACCGATTCGACACACATTTCTCAGTTTCATATTTCATACCCTCATATTGCGGCGAGCTTTTCAATTTAAGGACGCATTTTAGTGGATTGCCTTTTGTTTCTTGAGTCATGCTTTCTGCTTCAATTTTAAGCAGCTGCAAATCCAATTTATATACCTCTGAAACGCGTCACTCAAAATTGCTCCATTTTCATATCTATCATATGAGTTCTGAATGGCTACTTTGGAAAGTTGTCAGGATTATTTTGGAGCAGGGAGGATAGCTTATTATTTAGTTCGTCATTGACAGTGAATTTGTTAAATAAGTGTTGGCGACTTATAGGGATGCAACGATTAGCAAATTGGCCGATTACCGATTAATCAGTTGCTGATAATCGGCCGATTAATGATAATTTTGATTGTTTTCCTACTACCAATTTTACCATCACTGATTTTTCTCTCCTATACAATTCCAAGTTTAGAAATAGTAAGTAATTTATTTCTGAGAGAAGATTTTTTTTTTTCCATTTTCTAAGTTTTCACAAAATAATTTCAATATTTTACGTATGTTGGTAAGTGAAATAACTAAATGTCAATGAAAATTTATTTCTTTGGTACAGAAAAGCTAGAATAACACGAATGACGTAGCAATCTAAAAAAGGGGGAAATTATTTTTTATTCAGTTTAAAAGCTCTTATTAGATTTTTGAGAGAAAAGTATTTTTAAAGATAAGTCATCGCGGGGGAATGTCCCACTCGTTATTAATATTGTTAATTATTAAGTTTTTAGTATTTGCCCAATTAAAATTAAGTTGGCTAGAAATCAAGTATGAACTCAAAATGAATTAATTTTTAAAATAAGTTAAAGCTTCGATGTAATAAGCGTTATTTTAAATTAAAGAACGAAATTCTTCTCGAAGGAAAAAACATAATTACACAGCTAAATTATTTTTTAGCAAACTTTCACAAAAAGCAATATTCATTTCAGAATCAGAAATCAAAAATCCTTTTTTATTCATAATCAAACTTATATAGTAAGATTAAAAACATAGATATTATACCTATATAGAATAATCAAAAGGTTTTTATTTCTCGGTGTATGATAAGTTTAATTTACAACAGTTACTCATTTACTGTTATCTGAGCAATTTTTTTTTTTTCACTTATAATATTTTTGAAATGAATTTTTCTTGACAGCTGGAATGTGTCGGTTATGAAGGAGTATGATGAAGGTTTCCTTTTCAAATCTTTGGTATAGAACAAAATTGATGCATTCTTAATTAAATAATAATAAAAAACAAAATACGCGACCAATTTTCCGGGATGTGATTGAGGAGTTGGAACAAAAGTTGGAAAATGTCAAGTCAAAATAAAAACCACCACGCTCACGCTTTATCTTAATAATTACGCTCATCGTATACTCTTGATCTTTGTGTTAAGTTTTGTTTCGTTAATAATATTTAATTCTGAAAATTTTATTTGATAGTTAAAAGTCATCGTTATGTTTACTCTTGATGACTCATCAAATGACTTCATGCGTCAAAGCATGTTAGTTGATTTAATTGTTTCGAAATAATACATTTTTGCTTTGAATAATGCTAAGAATAATCATCGAAGAAACTGAATCTTACAATATTTGTAGCATGACAATACTAAGAAAAATATAGGTTGCTCAGTTTGAACTACTTTTTTTTCTGGGATACTTCTATTTGCTGTTTGTTTCTATTAATAAAGGACCTACAGCAGACATCAAGTAAAAAAGTTACAACACGAATACATCTCATCTTTGATCTTTACACGTACACTTATAAAGTCTTTAATGCGTCGCAAAAGTGATTTTCTATTTTGAATGAAAATGGAGTTGCGATATATTCTACAGACCTTTTAGAAGATACATGCGACTTAAATCGTTACAGGTTTAAATATACACTGCAAAAAATGAACTTTTGTTTTTACAGTATAATTCTGGCAGCCGAGGTTCCATTTTAAAACTCTAAAATGCTCAGTAATAAACTGTAAAACTAGGAATTTCAGTTCCTTACAGTAAAGCCAGCAATTTTTCAGTTTATATTGTAGCAAAATTTAGCTGTATTATACAGTAAAAACAACAGTATAATACTGGCAGCAGATGTTCTAGTTTAAAGCTGTAACATGCACGGTAATAAACTGTAATAGTAGCAATTTTACAGTTTATTTTTGTAAAATTAGCAATTCTACAGTATATTACTGTAAAATTAGAAATGTTTACTGTTTATTACTATAAAAATAGCTGTATTATACTGCAAAAACAACATTTATTTCTTACAGTTTCAAAGGTATTATAGTATTACAATATCTCACTAGTTTTAACTAAAACACATTTTGTAGAAAACAGTAACATTAAAGGACGAATTGATACCTCATAATCAAAAATCAACTACTCTCCCCATTCACGTTCTGGTTATTTACTTGTCTACATGAAATTCATGAATGGAACGGAAGTACTTTTTTCCAATCCTCTAAAAACGCTCCAATATGCCTGGAGGCTATTTGTAGTCTAGACGTAGAAAAAATGGCAAAATAATTGCACCTCGAGATTGCCGTATATTGATGAGATTTTTACGATGGATTTTCATTCAAAAGTAAATGTAAATGGTGGAACGGGAGTACTCTCTAACCAATATATTATTTCATGATATTATTCGTAGTCGTGCGGATGTGGGAAAATGACTTATGAAATGTTTGCACAGTTTTTTATTTTAAAACGACATTTAATATTTTTTCCTTGAGATGAACCGGATAACAAAAAATAGCTTGTTTTCTCATATTTTTTAAAGATGTGTTTATTGTGCCTTTTTCATGCTTCTGTTGGCAAACATGGCATGCAGTTTTAATAATGATTTAAAAGAAGTTAACTTTACTTTTATTTACTTTATTGTTTTGTTTATTCGAATACGAGCTAGTTTCTTTGCTTCAATAAAACATCTCATTATTCATTGAAGATATAAGATAACATGCAAAAATTATTCTTTTAAAAGCAAACTTACAATGCACTAAAACAATTTCTCTGCAAGATTTCAACAAAGAAAATATAAACGATGTCCCTTGTCTTCATATAAAATTGAAAAACAGAGTTGAAGTAATATAGTAAGTACTCGCAGTATAAAATACATAAAAATAAATCCCTTTATACTTTATGTCTAGATTCTAAGCGAAAGACTATTATAGGCATACAACCATTTAAAAACCGTAAAACGTTTAACTCCCTTATTAATATTCTACATATTGATATGCATAGTAGTTTTTCGGGGCGTGAAAGTACTAATGGATTTTTAGAGTAAAATTAACTTTGGAGGTGGAAACTTTGCGAAAACAGTGCAGACCAAAACAGCGATCAATATCAGAAAGTAATTAACTTTCTAAATATGAAATGAGAGATTACATGGAAAGAAGACATGAATATTTTTTAAGTTAAAATTGTTGACATTTTGTACATAAAAATATTTGTTTAAAATTTTCAATGCGGGAAATACTAGTTTTGGTTGGCATTAAAAATATCTCTGATTTCATTTCATTTATTTTAGACGGTTAAAATGTTAGAAATTTTGTTTTATGATAAGACATATTTATTTTTTTAAAAAAACAATTTTGAATTTTCGGTGTCACTTAATGACCGTATTCTTTCTGTATACATATTGTGTTTATGTGAGAGTAAAAATACGTTTTTTGCGTAAGAGTCAAAGAAACGTTAAATAATCAAAAATGTTTTTAGACCTTCTGTTCTTTAAAATGTTAAAAAATAGTATCTATACTTTTAATTTCCGTATGCAAGCTATTTACTATGTATGCGTATATGTACATAGATTTTCTGTGAAAGATCAAGTGTTGAATTAAGCATTTATCAATCCTTTCCTTAACCGCTTGCCTGATTATCCCGAGTTATCTCGGGCTCGTATGGGTTGCAGGTAATTATTATCCCGAGAAAACTCGGGTGAAACTAATTGATTTTACGCCTATAAATAATTAAAAATTCAACTTGAAACCTACATATTTTATTTGTATTGCTTCATTTTCTTGCATTTCAAAATTGAATTTAATTTTTTTTTTTTTTTTTTCAAAAAAAAAATCGTAAGGGAAAGGGGCTAAACGATCAATATCTTTAAAACTTTCTGCAAAACTTTAGTAGTATATTCTACTGATATATATATATATGATATATATATATGTATATATATATATATATATATATATACCGTAAAGTCGGGTTACTTGGACCCACAAGGAGGTTACTTGAGCCCACAGTAAAATGATAAAATCTGGGTTTGGTACTAGCGTTAGATATTGCAGAGTGCTTCTACCTTGCGGAGAAACGAGGAACTACGTGCAAGTCTTCAACTAATAAGTACCAAACCTAGATTTTATCATTTTACTGTAATGGGCTCAAGTAACCCCCTAGGGTCCAAGTAACCCGACTTTACGGTATATATATATATATATATATATATATATATATATATAAATTTAAATAAAATAAAGGGAGGGGGGAAATATTGTTTCAAACATTAATTGCAAAGCATAAATTTCTGATCATGTTGTGCAACTTAAATACTAAGTGCTTTCAGCAGCGAGATTTTGTACCCTATTTCATAAGAAGCACTGAAATGAGAAATGTCTCTAGTAGCTGATGCATTTAAAATTCATATTATTTCTTATTAGAGATTTATTTCAAATGAACCAATTCCAATTTAAATATAAAACTGCCTATATTTGGAATATAATGTTTATTTTTCTCTTAATAACTACCGTTAAAATAAAGATTACGAAATTTTAGTTGTAAAATAAAATTGAGGTAAGAATTTTCTGTAGTTCAAGGCTCCTACGGTGTACTGTATAGCAACATTTCTTTAACTCATTTCCCAAGAAATAATATTAAACTCATCAGAAGTATAAGTACATTAAAAAAAAAATAATTCCTAAGAAATGAAAAAAAAAAACATACTGCATCTTTAATGGAAAAAATAGTCTTGAAAATCGTAGAGACATTAAAATTATATTTTCTGGTACCTATTTGCTATTATAGTTATGATGCATTGGGATGATACATCCACGATGATAGGAACAGAGGAGCCGCTCGGGGGCGATGTATAGGGATGAAATTTTGTAGTGAAAAGTTACTTATGGAGTCATGATTATGTCTGAACTTGCTTTTTTCTTTAAGTTCAATTCTATGACTAAAATTCTTAATAATCAAAATAACTCTTCAGTTTGTCAATGTTAATTCAAAATAAAAAGAAAATAGGTATTTTAGTGTCCTAAAATCAGTTAATTCAAAAAAAAAAAAAAATATTCACATAGTCATACACAGTGCAGAGGAGTTTTTAATATTTTAAAGAAAGTTTTTATAAATGGAGTTCTCTGAAGAACAGTGTTAAAAATAATAATCACAAAATGAAAAAGAAGTTTTAATTAAAATGCTGTTCATCATTCTGTTATCGTTATAAAACACAGTTCTCGGGTTTAAGAAACTAATTATCTTAAAAATATGAGATATTTCAAAGCGTTTTGCGCTTGTAGTCAGATACAATGAGTTTTTGTTCGCTTTCAAAATAAACGAATTTAATTCATTAAATTTAATTTATAAAATCCATTTGTATCATTTTTTTGAATCATAGGAATAATTAAGCATATTTTTTCTTCTCACAAAGTAACTTAAATTCAATTTTTTGCTTGAATTTGCGCAGTTTCGCTTTCAGTTTTAACGAGCTTAAAGCGAAAGGGAATTCCAGTAAAAACAAACACTGGCAGTGCAAAAAAAAAAAAGGCTAAGTTATAGTATGTTGTCGCAGTGGGTGCAGAGTAGGACCCATGCATGCCTAGTGGCAGTCCACCCTTGACCCTAAACGTCAGCCGCGTGGCCTTGGCCCGTCAGTCCTTTCGCACGCCCCAAACGCGCCATTACCTGCGCCACATTAGATTTCCTGAATCCTTGGACGCTACCTTGGCGCCCTTATCTCGAATGCCAATTGGCGACGTCCGCTCCGAGATAAAATCGATACACTTACCCGCCTACGAAGGAAACGGAAATCTCTTATTTGAGACGGCAGGGGGCTATCAAAACTTTCAGAGTTTTTTTTTTTGCACTTGAACTCAGTCGGAGAGAGTCAATCTGTCTGTTGTAGGTCTGATTTGCGATGGGGATCATAAAATATGAATAAAGTTGCGCATTTAAAATTTCCGCTTTCAGTGGGAATTAGTTTCGGGGGGGGGGGGAGTACTTATTTTGATTTTCTCAATTCTTTAGTTTTATTCACCTTTCTAAAAGTGGGCTTTGTTGGCTAAGAGGAAAAAAATCACTGCTTGACTTCTCAGCTAATAGAACGATTTCTTATCCCAACTTAGTGTTTTCTCATTTGTTTCAAACGAAATGAAATTCATTATGTCGCATTTTCTCTATTCAATGACCAAAACAAACGGCATGGGTAAAATTTTAAACATATAGACAACAAATTTTAGTGAGAATTCGTTTCCACTCTTCATTAAGTGATAAAAAACAAGCAACGCAAAGGACAAGATATACTTAGAACTTTTATGATAAATAAAAAGACAATCTATCTACGAATGCAATAGAAAATATTAAATATTCAGCTAGGAGAGAGTTAGGAGGCACGAGATAGTTGCATTTATGCTTAAACAAAATTAAAAGCTATTTCTAGCTCGTTCAGTGAATATAACTTATTAGAATCAAGCAAGAGTGTAAAAAAACTAGCCTTTCGCACAGCCACCTTTAACTAGTATTAAATGATTGTAAGTTCAAGAAAAAGTTACATTTTATGTTTGCATTTCTCAGAAATTGAGACCCTAATTAACATTTAATTTCGTGAATTTTTATTTTCTTAGATTCTGGCTATTGCGTATGTTAGTAAATGGATGCTTTATGCCCCTCGCATCCAACGGAAGCAAAATCAACGCAGTTGAATAACTTCAGTTTGACATGAAATTTGGTTGAGACGGCCACCCTTTATAATTTATACAAGTTGAAATTAAAAGGCTTTAAATATGCAATAAAATTACGTTTCATAGTATAAATATAAGTTCTAAAGAATGTTACATTTTATATTTGCAATTCTCAGAAATTAAGACCCGAATCAACTATAAAAGTTAGCGATTTAATTTTTACTTTTCCCCGATCCCGGCTTACGGGCATAGCGACAAACTGAAACTTTAAGCCACTCACACCCAACGGACATAAAATCAATGTAGTTTATCATGTACTTTAATCTGAAAGAAAATTTGTTTTTTCACCTTTATAATTCATACTCGTTCATATATTAACAGGTTTTAAATATGCAATAAAATTATAACCATCCAAAGAAATATGAGAAATTTATTTCTGTTTTTTTTGCCGACAGAGTGGTATAGTGGTTAAGACGCTGGCCTCTTACGCCCAAAAGCGCGGGTTCGAACCCGGCTCCAGTCGGTGGATTTTCATGATGCAGAAAATCGACAGCGCTCATGTCGTATGATTATGCGGCATGTAAAAGATCCCTCGAGTACTTGTTTGGCTTATAGTATCTCGTGGCAAAATTAAATTCCTAGTACAGTTTCGCATCAAATAGAGTTCAGGTGCCTCCATCTAATGGGGAAACTGGGCGTCAAAAAATACTTGTGGCAATGGTATCCCACCGATGGTGGTGCCGCATGAAAGAGTGGATGCCGCTTTGGGGAATGCACTAGGTCTGCAAATGGCATGAAGCTAAACGCAGCCCCATTTGAAACAAACAAACAAATATTTCTGTTTTTTTAACGTATAATATAAGATACTATAGGTACTTGTTAACAAAGTATTACCGAGTTCATATTTAGACGAAAAGCCTGATTTGCTGAAATTACTCGTGCATTTAGTGCGTGTATAGGTAAATAGGTAAGATTGGAAGATTTCGCTCCATATCTCTCATATGGTTTTCGCAGTCTATTACCTGTTATTTATCAAATGTTTTTAAATATTCGTTGAATAAATGGATAAAATATTCATGTCAACCCATTGTTTACAGCAATAATACCTATGACAGAGTTACTTATTTTGCTTAAAAGAGAGATAAAGAGAGAGAGAGAGCGAGAGAACATGAATAGCAAAATATTCTAGATTAGGAACACGCTAATTGAATTTGGAGTTAAAACTATTTTTTAGGTTAGTACTTTTGGATAACATTATGGTTGCTTCATTAGCGTGCCCCTTTTAGTTTCAGAGCCAGAGGCAGGCAGATGCTTCTATAAAGTTGCCTTTGTCAGACTCTAATTGCGGTTAAGACACAATCGAACCTGCATTTTAGACTTAATTAAAACTCTTACGTATGTTGCGTAAAAGAACCCTCGAGACTGTTGCGGTGAAGATTGTTAACTGGACATAAACATCAAGTTTTCTGCACAACAAAACAAATTTATAATAATAAAAGTCAAAGAAACTGAGAAAACAAAGCTCAGCCAAGCCAAAGCTAGAAAACAAAGCACTAGAAGAGGATTTCTTTCAAGAGGAGAGTTCATTCGAGAGGATTCAATTACCCTCACCAACTTGAAAGACACGATAAAAGTGTTTGGAACACGGAAAACGTGTAAAAAGGCAACAGAACACGCAACAGCTTGTACATAACACGAAAACATAGCCCTGAAACATTGAAAGGTGTTCCAAATTACAAGAATGTAGAAAGCCATAACAATACCGACAATTCCTCCAGAGCGTTGGAAGTCGCTGCTTCTGGCTTTTTTGATAAGAGCAATAAAACAAGTTTACTGCTTCCTTGTCTGGTACGACTCTAAAAATGTCCAGAGGAAAGCATAACTGTCAAGAAACTGACTTAAACGCTGTTCAAGAGGAGAAAGGGCCGAGTATCAAAGCAATGAAAATGATGCTAAAAACGAATAACTGCATACGGTTCCGGACTTAAAGTGATCATAAGTATATGTGTATATGATTACAACCCCTTGCAAGAAGACTTGCTCTTTGCTCCTGACGCGCGGCAGTTTACGATTTGCGTTATTTTTATT
This sequence comes from Uloborus plumipes, assembly GCA_038373865.1. Taxonomy (NCBI): domain Eukaryota; kingdom Metazoa; phylum Arthropoda; class Arachnida; order Araneae; family Uloboridae; genus Uloborus; species Uloborus plumipes. The sequence continues at coordinate 430,310 of JAXGGA010000018.1, forward strand.
TTTTTATTTTATATGTTTCCTTTTTGTTTGCGGCTCAGTCTAATAGGATTTCGCATCTCGGAGGTAATCTTCTGTATTCATCGTATTCGTATAATCATTTGGAGTCAACGAAATTCTTTAAGTATTCGGTTATCCGATTTAGACCACGGATAATATTTTATCACACGTTGTTTTCTCTAATGATTTGCATTTCCGTGAAAGATGGTCATCACATAAGATGACATGCGTGAAATGCTGATGACCACCTTAAGACTGGCTATCGGCGCTCCATGCATTCCAATTTAACATGCAAGAAAATTCCAAGGAGAATAGTTCCTACTTCACCCCTTCCTTTCCCCCCAGAACAAGTTTGCCCCGAGAAAATATATGCTGCTGCAAATAAATATAAAAAGCTGAAAATCTTCTAAATACAGAAATAAATTTACTTTTTGTTTTACATAAACTTGGATGAGATTAACTCGAACACAGTCATGTCTAATTTTTAGATAAATTTCGTAACGTGACTTCTAAACCGGAACTCAAATTTATTACAAGATTAAGGGTTAGAAAATTTACCTTAATATTTGAGAGTTGGATTAGTTCGAGCTGTGTAAAGCTGCTCTGCTATTAAAAATATGTTTATCAATATTCGTCAAAAAATAGTGAACACAAAATGTTTTGGTGCACATCTCTTTATAATTATGATGCAAAATCATTAGTAAAATTTGAACAAAAATTGCAATTATCGAATACACCCCAATATGCGTACTCTGAATAATTCAATACTCTATGGCTCTCGAAAAATGTTAGGATTCCTAAAGTTATATTTATTTCGAATATTAAAAAAAATGTAAAGCGGAAAATATTCAATTTTCATTGTATTCAATTTTTTTCTTAAAACGAATGAAATACTAAAACTTTAACGACATGTTTTAAAATTTAAAATTAAAAAAATTGAAAAAACATGTTTAAAAACACCTTATAAAGTAAAAAAAAAAAACACATATACAACAAAGTTAAAAAGTTACTTTTTTAAGAGAGAAATTGACTCTCACATGAATATCCTATTATGGGGATAACGGCTGTTCACTAATTTGAGTTTTATCAAGAAATATGACTGTGACATATGTTTAACAATTCGAGTATCAGCTCCATCAGCGCTAATACAATTGGGATAAACTACACGAAGAGCTCAGCACTGGTTCATCTCAACCGGAAATAACGAGCGGGGGTTTTGAAAAATCGTGTAATATTCTGTGGGAAGTTTCCCATAGAAATGTTGTGTAAGTGGAAGTTGACATGGAACAATGAGTTTCAAGATGCTTACATAAATATTCATATAAAGTTGTTGCTAATTTGAGCGAAAGGACAAGGTTCTTAAAAAAAGGGGTTAAGAGGAGTAAAATGCATAGGAAAAAGTGATTTTATTTTCATTCAGTACACATTTTCTTTGAAAAACCTAAAATTATGCAATTTTTATACGTAATTTATGCAAAGTGCTTAATAAAAGAGTCACTTTTTCTTTCTGTTTATTCACAAAAAATGCTCCTTTTTTGTTACATTAAAAGTCTGTCTCTATTTAAAATTTTTTGTTATAAATTTGTTTTATGTTTTTCGAAATGCTTTGGGTTCTTTCTTTTTGTGCTTCTCCCATTTAGTGGTCTAGATTTTCCCATTTGCTTTACCCTAGGTAGTGTATCTCGAGTAAACAGGACTTAGAAACTGACTTTGAGACATCTCGGGTATAAATAAGTTTTAATCGAATGACTGTTTTAAAAATCTGCAGTAAAAAAATGTCCGGGCTTTACCGTAATATGAATATGAGTTTGGTCGTGTCAAAAAATGAGCAAAAATGTCAAATATATACGAAAGAACATACATAATGACGAGATAAAATAGACTGACATTTTCTTCAATAGAGGAAGCTTATCAGTATCAAGTAAAACAAAACAAAGAAAATTAATAATCTTAAAGCATAAAATTTATAAATTAGCACTGACAACAATTTTGAGATTCATGCAATGAACGAATAATTTTACCCCCCTTCTCTGACATTTTTAAAAGGCAAACATTTTCTGCGTTGAAGAAAGGGTTTCTTGAACCCTGATACACGTGTACGCGATAATTTCCACCATCCTTTTATTTTTTGCTTAAAAAAGGATTGATTTAACATACTTTTCTACACAAATGTAGTAGCCTGCTTTATTAATTATCACATTTTTCCTTTTAAGAGGAGAAAAGAAAGAAAAATCCAATTATTAATTCAGTTTTGCATTCCTTCATTTCAAAATTCACTTATTTTCCTATCCATACACTATACTATCACTCATTTATTTTTCTCATCTATTTAGTTTAAAAAAAAATATTTTTTCTTTCCCTGTTTCATTATCTTTCATTTATTTATTTCTTCTTCTGTTTACTCACTCATTTGATGGAAAATATTTTAATAATCAAGTAGAAAATATTGCATCAGAAAAATATTTTGTTTTTCACTTTGCACATGAAAAAAACATATTTTACACTTTTTTTTGAAGGTACAAATCTATACCTCAGAACCAGACTAACGTAAGTCCATTTTCGTCATTTTTCGGTAGAGGGGAAAAACGATTGTCGAATACATCGTTTATCCCCTCTACTGAAAAATGACGAAAATGGACTTACGTTAGTCTAGTTCTGAGGTACAGAAATTTAGTGCCAAACAAAATGCTTCAGTTCAAGTTTTACTATAAAATACATTGTTTCTTCTTGATATACTGCAATTTTAAAAACAAATTTTTGTTTCTTTTTAAAAATGTAAGTCATCTTTTTTATTCACTTTGCCCTTTATTCCCTAGCATTTTAATGAGCCTTATAAGACGCAGTGGGAGAAAGACCAGGATTCAAACCAATTAATCTCCAATGCAGAATAATGATGAGTTTCTATGAAATAATGATCCCAGTATGAGAGTTCACAAATTTCAATTTCAATCAAATATTTTGTCTTTCACTTTACACATGAAAAAAACATATTTTACACTTTTTTTGAAGGTACAAATTTAGTGCCAAACAAAATGCTTCAGTTAAAGTTTTACTATAAAATACATTGTTCCTTCTTGATATACTGCAATTTTAAAAACAAATTTTTGTTTCTTTTTAAAAATGTAAGTCATCTTTTTTATTCACTTTGCCCTTTATTCCCTAGCATTTTAATGAGCCTTATAAGACGCAGTGGGAGAAAGACCAGGATTCAAACCAATTAATCTCCAAATGCAGAATAATGATGAGTTTCTATGAAATAATGATCCCAGTATGAGAGTTCACAAATTTCAATTTCAATCAAATATTTTGTCTTTCACTTTACACATGAAAAAAACATATTTTACACTTTTTTTGAAGGTACAAATTTAGTGCCAAACAAAATGCTTCAGTTAAAGTTTTACTATAAAATACATTGTTCCTTCTTGATATACTGCAATTTTAAAAACAAATTTTTGTTTCTTTTTAAAAATGTAAGTCATCTTTTTTATTCACTTTGCCCTTTATTCCCTAGCATTTTAATGAGCCTTATAAGACGCAGTGGGAGAAAGACCAGGATTCAAACCAATTAATCTCCAATGCAGAATAATGATGAGTTTCTATGAAATAATGATCCCAGTATGAGAGTTCACGAATTTCAATTGAATGGAAATCAGACCTTCCACGAGACACCCTTTTGTTACATGTGTCGAGTCAAAGTGGGAAGGGTCAAATCTGGTCAGTGCGTGATGACAACACTTCCAGGAAACAATGGCATATGGTAGCAAAGCTAACAGAGAAACCACAATCAGATAAACGGATATCAGTGTTATGTTTTATCAGTACCAATCATCTTAAATGCCAAAGGTAGAACAAAAGGGCACTTTAGTAAACAATAAGATGTCCAGTTGGTTGGTACTGCTAAGTGATTGGAGGCAAAGGTTTGCTATTAAAGCAAAACTGAATTTTAAACTTATCTGCTGCAGATAATGTTTAAGATGATGTTTTGAGACATTCATATCGTAATTCACTAACTGTATCGGGTAAATTGTTGGATTTGATATCTTTAACGTCGGCTTGTTTTTAGATGTATGTGCAATTTGTAACGTTTATAGAAAAGGAGATTTGATATGTTATAAGATTACTGAAAATTTGAATTCAAATTATGATTTATAACCTTATAATCTAACTAACATGACGTAATTGTCAAACGTTGTCTTTGTATCTGTCAGGGACTATCGACTCTGGAGCTTATGCGTGTTATTCGTTTTTTTTTTTTTTTTTTTTTTTATTTGATTTCTTTACATTTTATTTTTTGTTTTTGTGCCTGTCAGTTTTATTATGAAAAAGTGAGAAAGCCTAATTATGCTTAAGAATACTAAAAAGCCAATTCAATTTGAATTATATAAAGTGGTTTCAACAGCTAAAATAAGTCTGAATGATATGTAGAAATAAGCCAATGGAAAACCACAAATATGTTTTTTCCCAACTACTAAATATTGCTTCGTAAGTATTCCTTCTTTCTAAATTACATCTAATTGGAAACAAAACGGCTCTACTTTTCCTACTCAGATTAGCACTAACATCAGCGATTTCAAGCTCAAAATTGCATGCGGGCACACTGAACGATTGTATTTACATACATATTACCCAGTATATTTGCCTCTAATATCTTTCATACCCTAGTGTGAAATTCGTACGTGTGGTTTGTAATATGTTTCATAAAGAAAATGACATGAGTTTCAATGTTCCCAACAAAGAGAATCATGATTATTTAGTAGCTTTTGAAACTTAATGGAAACAATTTTGGGAGCTTGCATTTAATATGGTTCTATAAAAACTAGCAGTTTTCTTACATAAAGGGAACACGTTTTTCCAAAACAAAATGTTTATGAAGAAATATTAAAAATAATTTGCGGCCGGTGACATTTACAGATTATATTAGAAAACCTATGTTGATATAAGGAAAAGTTGGCTAGTTTAGTTGCTGACGTAAATTGTGCTTGCGACAATTGCTTACGACGCCATTTAATTTCCAAGCAATTAAAGCACAAAGTAAAAATTATTCTTAAGTTTAAATTTTCTCATGAAAGTTCGATTTGGTACGCACATTGGGCTATGAATCATCTCTCATCCCCCTAAACACTTAAATATATCCCAACTTTTCCCCCATCCACAAAAATTTAAATGATGGGCACCTCGATGGGGGGGGGGGGGGAGTGTGACTTCTTTAAAATTTCTTCATTCGGTAAATGTTACCAATGATTCGGAAAGTTCGAACACAAATTACAGCATTGCGATTTCTTTTTCTTCTTTTTAATGACACCAAGTGACGCTTCTCGGTGTGGTATGTGTGCATGCTTATATTTTCTTAATCGGTAAAATTCAGCAATTAAAAACTACACCCGGCCCAGAAATGTAAGTTAGGTGCTTAAAACAACTTAATTTCGGTTATAACATAAGACCAACTAAGAACGCACTTCTCCAATAACTTTCAAAATACCTTATGGAAAAACAGCCGCCAGAAATTATACCCTCATCAGCGAGTGACTCCTTTTTAAATGTATCATCATCGGAAATCATCGGAAAAGACGGCAGTTTATCCCAATTTTTCCAACTCACTGAAATGTCCTCGACCTTTCCCAATCTTTATAACTTAATGTCTGCTACAACCTAAAATCAACAAGAAAGCACTTCTCCAATAACTTTCAAAATACCTTACGGAAAACCAGCCGTCAGAAATTATCTCAATGTCAGAGATTGACTCCTTTTTAAATTTTCACGCAATCCTCGGAAAAAGACGGCAGTTTCTCCCAATTTTTCCAACTCACTCCTATGTCCTTGACCTGTCCCGACGATCTTTACCTGTCCGGGATGTCCCCAATTTACTTCACTCAATCATAAATCACTCATCCTTGCAGGCTTTACAGTCGGAAATCCATATTTCAAAATCGAAGCGCGGCTCACCTGTATGTGAAGAAAAGATGGAAATGGGCGGCGGATGTGGGCTTCTTCTTTATAATGACACCAAATGTCCATTTTTGGTGTGGTATGTGTGCATGTTCATATTTTATTTTTCGATAAAATTCGGCTATTAAAAACTGACCCCTTCCCAGAAATGCAAGTTAGTCGCCCTGCTTGAAAGAACTTAATGTCTGCTATAACCTAAAACCAACAAGAAACCAAATTTTTCCACCAACCAGTTACTTTCAATAACTTTCAAAATACCTTATCCCCTTATCAGCGAGTGACTCCTTTTAAAATTTCCACGCAATCATCGGAAAAGACGGCAGTTTCTCCCAATTTTTCCAACTCGCTCAAATGTCCTTGACCCTTCCTGATCTTTACCTGTCCGGGATGTCCCCAATTTACTTCACTCAATCATAAATCACTCATCCTTGCAGGCTTTACAGCCGGAAATCCATATTTCCAAATCGAAGCGCGGTTCACCTGTATGTGAGAAAAGATAGAAATGGCAGCGGATGTGGTCTCTATGAATTTCTCTATGGTAACCCTGCGAGAAAAACACAATAGTCAAAAATTTTCTTATTTTCTCGGCGGAAGACGAAAATTACATACGTTTCACACACCCACCCCTTGATTTTTTTATGTTTTTTTTTTTATGCTTCATCAAATCTGTACGTTGAAAATCTTCGGGGGCGGTCTTCTGTGGTAATACATTTTATTTCTATCATTCGGCGGTGTGAATATCTTTTATTTTGATATTTTCTTCCGACTTTTTTACTTAGAAAGAAATTAAGGTAGGATACTTTGCTAAAGTAATAATTTCATGGCGTAAGCTACAAAGGGCAACTGTAAACGTTTACGTATCTGACTGAGATATCAACATTAAATTACTTTTCTGCGGCTTTTTCATCGAAGATCATATCTCGTGTCATAATAACCTGGTATTAAGAAGTGTTGATTGTGGTGCTATCTTCAAGTGTGTTATTTGGACTCTTATGGCTGAGCAGACCTCTGAACTAGGCAAATGTAACAATCGAAATGTTCAGATAATATATTCATTATTTCTTAGAGCGATGAACATGTTGAGTGGAAAATTAGTTCTCTAAATATCATTATCCTTTTTTTTTTCTATGCATGATTTGTTGTTAAAAAAAAACTTTTTCAGAAGTGTTTTTAACAGTAAATTGTACATTTCTTACTGCTTTGAAGATTTAATCTGGCGGACCTAAATTTCATTAAAAGACATGGTAAAAAATATTAATTATTAAAAGAGCTTTTGAAGTTCCTCACCAACAGCTTTGTGTTGCTTTCAGTGTCAGGAATGATACAAGGATTTGCAAAGAAAGTTCTTGGGAGTTCAGTGGATTCTGAAATTATTTGAGAGGAGTTTTACTCGATTTTTACATCACTCAAGAGATTCATTTTATAACCAGAATCATTTAATATCCACTTAATTGAATGAAGTAGATGTCTCCATTATGCCCTAAGTTGATATTATGCACCTAGTTTTGGCTTAAGATTCAAAAAATTGTCAATAGAGGGGGAAAAAAGAAAGGAAGTGCCTTTTTCTTGGTACAAAAGAAGCATATTACGTTTGAAAGAAATTTAAAACTTTTTTTACTTAAACAAGTTTAGACGAAAATCTTTTTATGCGGAGAAAGAGAATCATTGCGTTTTTTCCATCATGCAATGAGAAAAATATAAGACACATGTATGTTGATTAAAGTATTTCTATCTCCATATTACTATTATTACTCCATATTACTATGTACAAATTCCACCGTGAATTACTAAAAATGTCTCTTCCTGCCATCGAAAAAGTTTGCTTACCATATAAACAGTTTTCATATTTTTATTTTAGATATGAATATGTAAGATTCGCAGCTTATTTCTTTCGTATAGAATAACTAAAGAACAGAAGCTTCATTTTAGTTCGCTGTCTTAGTAATTTCTCAATGGGATATTTGTAAAATTATGATTATATTTTTATCTCTGTTATTGGTCAATTGATCATTGAACAATTCTACTTTATATGTAGTTCTAAGAAAACATTTTTACTCTCTGACAAATTGCTTTAAACATTTGTTCAATGTAAAAAATATTTAATGAGGAGTTACACTTTCAATTATTTACGAACTAAAAGCTTAAAAGTCTATTGTTTAAAACTAAACATTAATTTAAGCAACTATTTCTAAATGCAAGACGATATCCAATTGAAAAGACATTAAAAGTAATTTGCAACGAAAATAATATCTTAAAGCTCTTTCATGAATAATAATATTTTCATTAAAAAAAACTCCCGTAAAACAAAAAAAAAAGGAAGGGGGAGGCAGGGGGGGAGTGTTTTAGCGAAGCTATAAAAGTATGAACTTTTGATTGCAGATTGTTCGAGTCGTTACTACTTCAGTATTTACGACATTCTCCTGGCCGAATATAACTTTTATTCTAATTGAAGGACGACTAACGAGTACTTTTAAAAGCCGGCTTTTCTCAAGTTGAAACATTAATGAGCATGAGTATTAAAGAGCTTGAAATTGGTTGCTCTCTGTTTTCAAATGTCTGCTCATCAACAGGCCTTAATTGTTTCCATCTTGCACTTAGTTTTCATAATTAAGCAGAATCAATGTTAAATATCCGCAAAACACAAAGCAGGAATGCTTTACAACGATTTGGCCATAGTTATGAAGAGTTCATTCTCTCTAAATATTGTTACACCGATTGTTGGAAGCAATGATTTTCCTCTGGCTTTATTAGAAAATGAATCTGTTTAGTTAGGGACGGAAAAGTTATTAGTGCGATTTAAAATGTTGAGTTAGGATAAAAGTACGTGTTGTGTTTTTCTTTTAATTTTCCTAGAAAAATTACGTAGAGGATGCAATATTTTATGATTAAAATAAAAAAATAAGAAAAATGTACTTGAAATTAATGGTTTAAGATAATTTTTATTGCGTGGGAAATATTTCATGTCTTCTTTTTTCGAACCCGCAATTTTAATGGTTATCAAAACGAAAGTACTGTTAAAAATTGTTACGTCTAGTAAAAAAGAAATTGCTTTTTAGTTTACTTTATCAGTTTATTTTACAGTCAGTACTCTCACCCCTTTATTCCATATAATATTAATGCTGAAAAAAAATAAACAGAGTTATTTAAATTTCCGTTAAAATAATAAAGCTCTTTCGCATGATTTCGCATAAAAAACTGATGTATAATTCAGTGAATCATTTTTTTAAACAATAAAACGAACTGTTAACATTCAATGGTAATTCAAAGCGAATATCAGTAAGAAAGATGTAGCTCATGAATCACCATTATAACACTTAAAATAGGTCTTGACATTAATTTTCATTAAAATAATGTAAAGGAATAATTGGGACGATCTGAAATCTGAACAGAAAACTTAAATGAGCACACATGATTATATGAAGAGAAAATTCCAGAAAAATATTACTTCATATGAAATTTATGATTTCATTTAGCAGCATTACCGAGGGAGAAAAATAACAAAAAGAGAGAAATTAGAGCTCACTAAACGCAGCAGCAAAAACAATAGCAAAAGAAAAGTGCCAAGTCAAAAGGTTAGACGAAATTCGCAGCTTGTAATTACTCGAACTAATAGTCCGAACCAAGGGCGTTTTTGAAGCTAGAAGGCTAAAGTTTGAGGCCAATCCCCATTTCTGCCCTTTTGCTTCAGGCGGTTATGCCCAGAGTATAATGAGATAAACAGAAACGGGAAAGGAGCAACATTCTCCGGCTTCATCATAATTGCTGCATTTTCTATTTTTATGGAATGGCCGGCATCAGATCTTCAAGCTGTACAGTTAAATGATCCTAACTGAAACTCTAGACAAAACAGATTCTGCTACAGCATTCGTCACGTTTCGATGGCAATTTAACCTGCTGCAGTTCACATATCGTCACCCTGTGGCAAACCTGTTCCCTCTCTGATGGTTGATATACATATTAGCAGCTGGCTAAGTAGGAAGGAAACACCTTGAATCTCAATCATTTCGCAAACTAAGCACTCTTTGAAGAGAATGCGATGCGTTGAGGAGATAGCTGAGCTGGCTACCAATCCAAGAGTTGATCAGTTGCATGCGTCGTTCGGCATACACGCGTCAGTCGAGGCCTAGGTCAATGCATCGGGTATGTCCCGACAGTTAGCGAGCCCTTATCCTTTCTCAAGTTATGAATCTCCATTGTACTCTGCGGACGCTCACAATGGCCACACTGTGACCTTGCTATTGTGCAGAGACATATCACGTTGACCCTCAGATTAGTCGATTGGAGTTCCGGGCTACGGCATAATAAGGATGCTTGCTCTATTTGTACCGGAATCATTATCTCCAGGAGAGTTTGGAGTCTTGTGTTTGACGCCGTTTTGTAGCATTTGATATATGCCCTTTTCATGCTGAAAAATGACAGTAGCTTTGTACTGTGCTTTCTTTTGGTTTGGTTGGCTGGTTGAAAAAAGTAAATCGGCAACAAAAATAAAAGTAGCATTGTATTCAAATATTTTAACCTTTTCCGAGGTCATTTTTTACCCGTTAGTGCTACATAAAATTATTTTTTGGATTAGGAGTGGTCAACGGAAAGAAAGCCATGTAGAGTTTTTAGCTACCGGTAATATTTAACTTTTAACACTTTTTTTAAAAAAATATTATTTGAGGGGAAGAACAAGCAGTGTAGTTATTCTTACTGCATTTAAACATTGATGCATTATACTTCCCTCAGCCTTGGTATAGAATTACCTAAGTAGAGATGGTCGAATAGTTTACCGTGGAAACTAGAATTTATTGCACTTGGTAGGCAATTATTTTCCTTGTCTTATAAAAGGTAAAGACGACCTTTATATGTGGACATTGATACAATAAATGCCTGATTGAAAATATAGATCTTAAAAAAACGTTTTATGGGATTTGAAAATTCAAAGCTAATCACACTTGTTAAAGTTCAACTTTTCACTAGCAGCTTAAATCCCCCCTCCCTCTTCTCCACTCTCTCTTCAGCCGCTTTGTAGGTTTTTCTACACTCTGGTCTTCTTTCTTCGAAGGCTAATTCAAATTCGCAGCTTTTAGATAATTTACATTTGAATATTAACAAAACATTATTTGAAGATATCAGTTACCATAACACTTTCAAGTCAAATACAAGAATGAGCGTGATTATAACGCTAAAAACTGTGTTCGGTTTTACGAAGACACGAAACATAGAGTGCGTAAAAAACTACTTTGGCTGGTTGTGATTGACTTATTAAGAAGCCCTCGTGATAAAAATGGACACTTTTACAAAAAAAAAATGGGAGATAATTTGAAAAAAAAAAAAAAAAAACAATTTTACTCCCAAATTTAAAATTATTTTATTCATTAAAAATATCAGAAACACAAGCACTTTAGCTTGAGACATTAATTGTAGTCAATATTTCTGGTTTTCATTTATATATCTTCTATTTGTACACATTAAGAATCCTAGCTGTATTAAATTAATAACGTTTTTTAAAAGAGCATTTCGAAGTCGCTAATTATACCTACAGATTCTCGTACGCAATTGAATGCTACCAATTGCCGAGGGAAAATATTTAGTGCATGAAGAATAGTGCAGAGAAATAGCAATTTTTCTCCCCCATCCTCAATTTATATCGAAAACGTGCATAACAATTTAATGGCACGGTGGAAACGAACTCAATACAAAAGTTTCCCAAATTCTTGAAATTCTTTTTGGAATATTCCAGTAATAAATGTGGCAACAAAAGCATTTTCGGATCAAAGAACAAGCACTCAGCTGAAAATAAAAGCGCATCCAAAGAAAGGAGGAGCGCACTGAAATAAATTAACCCAAGTTGTGCACGACTTGCTTTTCTAAGGTCGTAACATCATAGCAATTTCCAAGTCTTCACGCAATGAGTCCATGCTTCATTGTAAAGCAACACTTAAAAATAACAGGCTCAAGAAATTACTTGAGTTCAGATACAATTGCTTTTTAGTGCGAGCTGAAGTCTACGGACTGGAACATATTGCCGACGACATGCCTTCATTAGTCAAATTGTTATAATAGAAAACTAAAAAGTAAAAAAATGCGAACGGAATGCTAAAGGAGCTTAATGCATGATGAACATCTAATTAAGTTTTCTGATCTTAACGCTAAATTTGATTTGATAAGATATTACTATTGATGATCTAAGTTAGTAATTGTGTGTTAATTTTACATTAGTTTTTTTTACTATCTGCATAATTTTCTTCAACCTTTATAAACTGATAGTATACATTAAGAAAGACGTGGCTTGACATCCTAAAAAGAGTTCATTCACTATGCTATGTATTAGGAGCATGAGGTTGCTAGAAACAGTGAAATTGGCTGTACATAAAATTTTTGACATATTGCTGCTGTTTCTGCCCCTTATTTAGCAAAATCGTTATTTTAATTTCCTCAGAGTGTATGGGAGAGCGAAGTACTAATGCTTGATTTCTTCGCTGTGTGTATGCATGCACGTACGCAAGTACCTGTTATGTTACTTATGCATATGTCTAAGTTACAGTGGTTGCCCTTTCATATGCTCTTATTGATAAGCTTGCAGCTATCAGTCATCTATGAAAATAGAGGGTCGCTTCTGAGCACCGTTTTAAATTAAAGTTTAGATTTGAACTGTCCAACTGAGGATGATTTGTTGGAAAAATGATACGAAGAATCTCCCCGTTAGTATGTTTCGGTTAGATGAAAATGACAAAACGTTCTTTTAAGCTGCTGTGTAATTTCCTCTGATTTACCCAAAGCTAAATATCACCAGGCAGATGTAAGAAATGAAATTTAGGAGCTATCTATCTTAAAAAAAGAGTTGAGTTTCTTAGTTTTCAGCTTTTGTTTGAAAACTTTTATAAGGTAGTACAAAAGCTACAACAGCATGAAATTATAATTGTATTAAAGTGAAAGCTGTAATTAAATTAGTGTATTTGGGTTGCAGCTACGAGAACATTAAAAATATTTTAACTAAAAACTAACTTCAAATTTTTAAATATAATAATATGGAATAACTTTTTTAAAACTGCATTCCTTACTTAAGCTTGTACATTACAAAATGGATCTTTCATGCCCTACGGTACATTTACCCTTATACACATGCATCATAACAGTAGATTCAGTAGCCCATATAGCAAGTTTATCAGTAGTAATGTGAGTTTTACATCGACAAACATACCGCTTCATTGGAGAGTACTATATAGCGGGATTTCCTTTAACAGAAAATGATGTCCCTTTAAAACCTATTGCAACTGAAAACTGCTCCAAAAATTGTTGATGTAAAATTGTTAATAATTTGTTCAAAACTAAGTATAACAGTTTTCATGGGTTTAAAATTATAAAACGAGAAGACGCATTACATGTTAAAAGTGTAAGTTCGAACGCCAAACACTACTTAGCTTCTAACATAAGGACACGCAGTTAAAGTAAAGAAAAGAAGAAAATTGTATAAATAAACTGCCAAGAAGGTCTTGAACCCCTGCTGTTTTCTCCCTTTAAGTAGCCATTCAAGAATACAAAACGAGCATCAATTTCTATAAATCTTCCTTACTTTCAAACCGTCGGGTATAATGTTAACTTCACGTAGACGAGTAACACTAATCTTAAGTATCTTAACTAATAAAGTGTTTTTGTTACTTTTAAGATCTATGTCTATTGAATTGATATATTTTCTGAACCTATTTTGCTTGAAATAATTTATTTAAATACACTTTGGGAAGTACCCGAAAATGTTACAAATATTTTTCGAGTTCAAAACGTTAAGGAATACTATCCATTGTTTTTTCATGATGTTTATTTTGAATGGACATTGTTTCTGCATTCATTATACTTTATATAACTCATTAGAACAAATTTTTTCAGCAAAATATTGGAATGCAGTTTTTATGACATAAAAAAAATCTTAAATATAAGTGATCATTGAATGAGTTCAATCCTTTAATATAAGGTATAAGTTCAAGCTCGTTGAATAAGAAAATAAATAACTTTGCTAAAATTTAAAACGGTTAAAAAGCACATATATTTGTAAAACATTTGCAGTCATGTGTTTCGCGAGGTTGCTAGAAACAACTTTTTTTTCAATGCTAGTGTTGTTTGAAATGATGTGAACTTGAAATTTCGATATCGAATGCCTTTTAACAATTGACAGAAGAGACCATCAAAGCATTTGTTTTTCACTTATTTATTTTTCTGATTTTATATGTTTTACTGTTTTTATTTTATCTTACTTATAAAAAACATTGACTACCTTAATTTATGATAACGACGATTAATTTAATACTATTTCAACGAACAAGAGTTACTTCTTAAAGCAACTGCTTATAGATTGTTTGCAGAAAAAAATTGCCATTTAACTCTTTAATTGAATGTTCAAGAAACGACTAAAATTTCAGAATCGAAAACTATTCAGTTTTTGATCTCTTTACATGAACGGATAAGTAAATAACTTCATTTGGATAATTGATGCCCGTTAATGATTATCAAAGAAAAAAAGTTCAAAACGTATTTGGTTTTTGCGTTTGGCTAAAGAAGAAATACTCTGAAAATAATTTCATCACTCTGTCGGTGTTTTAAAATAACATTTTTACTACTTTGCTGTTAGGCATTCTGCCTTTGTGCGTGAATGTTTTTACAGAAAAAAGGAAGAAGAAAAAGGATGTCTGCAGGCAAAAGCTTTTCGTAAAAATTTTAACAATTCCGAACTATCGTTAAAATGTAATAATTTCCTGTTTTTAAGACATAGTTCAGTGCTCAGTCCATCAACGAGCAATTTATCAAATATGCCAGAGATGCTTATCCACAGTTTGAGGCTAACCTTTAACCCTCCGATTTTCAGCCATGCGGAATGACAGATATGCATCGAAGAGTAAGCAAGGTAATCCACCAGCGGAAAAAAACTGGAGAAAACTTAAGAATTCAGCATCCACGGCACAATAATCTTCGGCCGATATCATTTTCGGACGAAAAACAGGAAACTATCACTGGGCCTGATGGGTCCCAACGATTTGATCGCCCGTAGATTCGATAATGATTTCCTTTTTACCGAAAAGACAAGTTGGAAAAAATCCATTTTCGTTCTTCGCTTTGGGGTAAAGAAACCTGGAGGGGATTCCTTGACCGATGATGATCTCTCTTCGTCTTCTTTCGCTTTTGCAGAAAGAAGATGACTTTGCATGTTAATAAACGGAGCAGTTTTATCATGGACGTCTGTGCCGTAGTTCCGCTGTTTAGGTGTATGTAGTCACGGGTCAGCGCATGCGACCGTGTAATGGGGACTGCTGCAGTGAATCCGATGACTCACTCATTTTCAAAATCTCCAAAGACAGAACTTCCTGCCCCTGACTGTCACGGAGAGGCTTTACATGATTATATTGACACTCGCACATTTAGCGGAGCTTTATCTTTTTATCTGCGTACTAAAATAGCTCTTTATGCCGCATGGAGAAAAGGAATAAATCGGTAAAAGGCCTCGCACGAATGCCTTTTGTTGGAAATAACCATTATTTTGCTTTATTTTTTCACTGCTAGATTTATGACAAACCGAGGTTTTCTTTTACACAGTGTTACCTTTCTGTGTCTGCGTTATTTTTCAGAAGGGAAATGTTTTGTGTGTGATTCATTATTTCCCATAAAGGATTTTTGTTCAACAATTCATAACAACCGTTACGTACTGTCACTCGGACCTCATTATAAAAGGCAAAAAAAAAAAAAAAAAATTTGTAAGTATTGTCTAAGTGAAATGCTAAAATGAAAGAATAATGAAAAGCTGCAGATTTAAAACTAATTTTCATTAAATCAGAAACAGTGTTTGATGAATCATTTGAATTTAAGTATTTCTTGACAGTGCTTTTTAATAAAAATTCTCCGTATTCTTGATAAATGTTATGCTTCGTAAAATTAAATGATTACCAGTAATACAGTAACGCACTTCAAGCTATTAACAATGTTATTCTAACTAATCACTTAAACGTAAGAGCAAAAAATCACTAAAAAACTAAAGGAAGTTTTGAAAAATATAGCAAAGCTCAATTGTCTTACATTTAAAGCGAATGCTAAGTCTCTGCACTAAATTTCAGCAATTAACTAACTTTTATTAAATGAATTTACTTAATAATGTAGATAATCATAAATTAATACAACGTTTTTTTTTGTTTGAAAATATTTTAAAAGAGTCTAAAAATACAATAATTAAAAAAAATTGAAAAGAAAAAAGATAAATGAGAACAAAGAAAAAAAAATTGCATTAAACTTAAACATTTTGATTTTTTATAATAGAGACTATCTTCATTTACTCTGATATCACATTTTCTGTTTAGGACAAATCGTATCAAGCTGTATTCCTTGTGGAGCATGTATTAGATTAAATGGATTTATTATTTTATTTTCTAATCGTTTACTTTGTTAACAAATTACATAAAAAACACTAAATTTTGTTTGTTAGTTTTGAATCCGTTGGGCATCCGAAGAATTTACAGAAAGGTTAAAATATTACGGACTCAAGTTGATACTATACAACCAATGACGACCAATGGGGATACAAAGACCTGTCACATGACAATGAAGCAAAATACTAATCTTCGCGGATTCCAAAAGGAACATTTTTCTCAACAAAAATTATTCCACTGAAGTTCGAGTTTGAATAATGAGGGATTCTCATGAGAAAAGGTAACTCATGCAGAAAAATTTAATTCATATTTGCATTGAAAATTTTTAAAAAAAGAGCCATCTTAGCGACTTTGATAAAATTTAAGTGGGGAATTTACATCAAATTTAGTGATTGAAAGAAAAAAAAAGGGAAATGTAGCTATTTTAAAGTAGATCAAGGTTAACAGTGTTAAACTATTCGAGCATAACCAATGATGGGAATAATCACAGAATAATTTGATGGTTAATGCGGGAAATCACTCGATGCGTACCCTGAAAATGCTATTTTTCTGTCTTAGTGAGGCCGACCTTTTGTGTTTTGATAATAAGCTACAGATATGAGTGTCAAAATGTTTTCCGTTTTCTCATTGGAGCTTTGACTACAGAAACCACCGGGTATAAGACATTTATAAAAACTTGTTTTGATTAATAAGGTTAAAGTTTATACTTATTTTTAAGTAGCATTAATAATGCATACTGATATTTATTTGGTCAAAATGTATGAAATTCAGTTGTCATTTTTAATTTAAAAGGAAAAATTTTAATTATTATAATTGCAAGAGCTTTCCTGATGTTTCGTAGTTATGCGTTATATATTCTATAGATGCAGTTTTATCTATTTTGAGCATGGATTTAAATGATCCATCAATAAAAACAAATTAAATATTTATAAGTATTAGCAATTAAAATAACATGGAAACTTTGCTTTCTTGTTTTTGTGCTTAGCTAAAAAAAATGAACAGCTAACTTTAAAAAACAGGAACATCATAACTGAAAATAAATGAGCATTTGAAAGTCCAAGAATTTATCACTTAAAGCAAATAGCTTCATTTTTTGAGAATATTTTAATTTTGTCTCCATCTTCCCACTGTTTAAAATTAAATACGTATATGAAAATCGATTGAAAAACTTGAAATATGTAATTATTTTTTGCCAAACGGCTTTACAAACGGATCAAATAAATCTCCCGAATTCGTTTAGATTCAATTTCAAAATTATGCTCAGGCGAAAAATAAGATTGTTCTACTGAAAATCACACACACATAAAACAAAGTAGCAATGAAGAGAATACATCATAATTTTTGGGTTAACGATGCGAGAACAGAGTCTGTGTTTTCCCCCCTTTCCAGCCAGGAAATGATAAGAAAATGCATCCAAATCCTCGCATCCCAGATCAAGATGGACAAACGCGAAATCCTCAGCTAAGTACATCACGGATCCGTCAAGGCAGCGGCAATCTCTGGCCACGACTTGCCACTTGCGTCTATCAGGTAGGCAATCAGCAGTGGCTGCTTCAGTCAGCCAGAGGCTGGCCGTAGCACGCAGTCTCTGCCGGTGGACTACACGTTTTGGCCACAGCTACTTATTACAGGAGATGAACTAGCGTGGGATAGGGCCAAGGGAGGGGGGATGTGATAAATCACGAGCCCTTTGAATGCCTCCAAAAAAGAAACCAGCAACTCCCCAACACTTGGCACCCTTGGCCCACGTGAAACTTCAACTAGCCAGCTCTTATCACACGAACTGTTTTAGCTACCGTGCGGCAGCCGTATTTACTCTGCTCTAATTTACCAGCTATTTCGTATAGTTTGGAGCAGCTCCTTGCAAAAGCTGCCCTTAGTGGTTTGAAATATTTTTTGCTTGAGGTCTTTAATAGCCTTGAAGCAAAGGGTTTTCGGAAGTTCATGCTAAATCACGATTTAAGGTATTATTTTTTGATAAGTAATCGTTAGATTAAATAAAATGATCAGAAAAAATCATTCCACTTGAAATATGGTATGATTTTCAGACATTTTTAATGCGTTGATTTTTACTGTGGGGATTAACTGTTCTATCCTTAATTTAATGTTGTTTTTTGAGAATAAATAACCATTTGCTACTTTCAACTTTTTATGTGTAAGGAAAATATTTTTAAATGTTCTTACGTTTATCAGGGATGCTTACAGCTACATATTAATGCGATTTTCAATTTGTAAAATATAACACGGTTATTGCTCCCTTTTGAACATTTTGGATAATTGTATATATTTCTCGGTCCTGCATTAATGCTATAATATTGCATTTGCGCCAATAAAACGATTTTATAACGTTAATTAGAAATCGTTTAAGTTTTATTTTACTATGTTTAACATTAAACCTAAATTAATAGCAGTTGAATGTTTAATATAAAGTTATAAAATTCGAATAACAGTGATTAAGTATTCAAAAATTTACTGTAAGGCAGTTAAATTATAGAATAAAGGACTTTTCGCTCCTGTGTGTGATAAATAAAAAGATAGAGGATAAATACAATCAAAAAGTGACTAAAGCGAGTTCCTGTTTATCCCAACTCATTAAAAAAACTATTTTTTTTTTTAAATATTGACCACAAATATACGTCTTACTTTATCCCTGCAAAATATTTCAAAAATTGAAGAAAGTTTGTACAGTTTTTCTTACAAGTAGGTATATATTATTAAGTTTAGGATTTATTTAGGGGTTGAAGGTATGAATTAGGCACACCTAAAGAAAAACTAATAATTCGAAACTACAACTCCATTGAAAACAATTCAATTAATTTTCACGATGAAACTCATTGAGAAAAAAAATCTGTCAGTAAAAAATGGAGACAAAAAAAAAAAAAAAATCACCACTTCCTCTATCAATTTTGAACCAGAGGTTAGATAACAATGCCCACTTTTTGTGATACAAAATGCGAACTACACAATTGCACGAGAAAAAAGAAGAAAAACCATAGGAAAAAAAAAACTGAGATGGCAGAGTGTTGGAGGTGATTGAGAAAAATTAGAAGGGAAATGATGCTCTAGCAGGTAGTTTGCCACTTCTAGAAACAAGTGCCTTCCCCGGAAATCATTTCGACATAGCATTTCAGACAAGGGGACCTACAGACGAACTATAATTATTCTGCCGCATTTTTTCCCATCTTAGATACATTGTGGCAATATAAAAAGGAATCTTGATGTTATTTTGAGTTTGTGATTAAAATGCGCTTTACGTAAGAAAATAGTTGTGCATGGCTTTAAAAATAGATGTTGATAATTTTTTTGTGTGGCATTTCATCAGAATGCGTTCATATATATTTTAATTATAAAATATTTTAAGAACTGAGGATAAATTTTAAAAAGTCAAATCTTCTTTTTCTTTCTTTT
The DNA here is from genome assembly GCA_038373865.1 of Uloborus plumipes. Classification (NCBI taxonomy): domain Eukaryota; kingdom Metazoa; phylum Arthropoda; class Arachnida; order Araneae; family Uloboridae; genus Uloborus; species Uloborus plumipes. The sequence goes on from JAXGGA010000018.1 coordinate 450,052, forward strand.
TAAAAATTTAAAATTAACAAGTCAAGCACCATTTGAAGATAAAATTCAGACACCACTGATTCGCTTTTTTTCTATTTTGCTTTTTGTTAATATAAGAAATAACTTAAATGTTTTAAATTATGTTTCACTTCTTGCTAGATTTTTGACATGTTTGTTTAAAATCATGATGCAGTTTTCTGCGCATAATTTTTGTGAATTATTAAATTTACTGATCCAAATCTTAAGAAAAAAATTTATATGAGAGTAAAACTTTTTAAGGGATGCTTTGTAGATACGGTTAGCTATAGCCAGCGAAGTTTGTTTCTGAACGTAACTATATGATACATTGTGTTCATTTCTATTTTAGGGAATTCAAACTTGTCGACTCGGAAATATAATTAAATTACGTATTGAAGTTAATAAATGCGAAAAAATGCCTATGAAAGCAGTAATATTCAATTAAAATTTAATTAAAAAATTAGAATATTACTTTTGTAATTCTTCGTATACGATTGTGTATGTGTTTGTTTTCTAAAAACTGACAGGGATAGTTGTTTTAAATTCTAAATCGTGTTTTGTGTACACTGGATATAAGTTTATCCTGATCAGGTCATTTAAATTTTGTTGGAAAAGAAGTTTTGAAACGGACTATTGTTACAGTATTTAACGCCTAAGAACACTATTTTACAGTAATGCATACCTAATTTATTTTTAAGCTTTAATGCGACTCCAAATGATGAAGTTAATATTAGTAATTATCAAACTCTGTTACATAATTCTGCCAGTTATTGTACGAAATAAAAATTAATTTTAATGTCAAATTAATAAAAATAGAATATTTTTTACTACTATAAAACAGGATTTAAAAAAAAAACAGCATAAGATTTTATTTTTTAGTTTTTAAATAAAGAGCACCAGATATTTCAGTATGACTTTCGATGTGTAAAAAAAAGCGTTTTATTGCATTAAATCTCTTTTTCTAGTTTTATGGGGTTTTTTTCAGAAGACATTCAGGTTAAGAGGTCTTTTTATAAAGTGTTTCATTATCATAAACTCAGGCACAACATTGTATTTTTTTTAGCATGTTTGCTTTCCATTATAAAATTTTAATGTAATTTTTCGTTAGTATATCTTACTTCCTTTTTTAAGCTTCTTTACTGCTGTTTGTTATTTCTTAAGAGTAAGCTAAACTAATGATTTCCTTTGCTTAAAAAGCAAAAAACATATAAGAAAATATTCACTGACCTTCTCTGTTCATGATTTGATAAGTTGTTAGGTTCCATATCGAGTGGATAAAATGAAAAATTAAATTTAATACTTCACCTTAGATACAAGGCTGTGCCTGAGCTTTGGAAGGTATTTAATAGATAGATTAAAAGTGGCGATTACTTTACTTAAAAGTGGTTTTTTATAAATAAAAAGTAAAAATTACTCATATTTTCTAAAAATATTATTTTGCGTATTTATTGAATTAGAGAAGGCTACATAATTTGGTTTTAATGTATATAAATCATATGGAGGTGACACACACACTTTTTTGTTTTTTCAGTCAGGAATTTTCATGTTTTGTGCTTCTTAAAAATAGATATATTTCTCATTAATTATGAATTATTTATATAATCTTCATTCATATTAAAATAATAATAACAAATGACAGTAGATACTACTTATAATCGTTCAGTTAGTTTTTGCGAAAATTGTGTGTCTCATCACATTTCTGCACTTAACGCACTGTGTATTTCAAGTAGTACTGTGTGTGTGTGGACATGATATAGTCATTATGAAATAAATTGCATCTGAAAGTTAAAGCAATATTTTATTTTGGAGATGTAATGTGCTTTTGTAATGCGATGTCTGATTGCATTAAAAATGATTGGTTTTGATTGATAGTAGATATATATTCTGAGGAAATGTTTGCAATTTGCGCTACTTTAAAAAGTAAATTATATGTAATATTTATTTAAAGAAATAAAACAAAAAGCGAGTTGATAGAAAAATCTTTTAATTATTTTTTAACTTGTACAAAATAGCTTCAGATATAAATAATTAATTTGCATTAAATTTAATTGAGCTCTTATAAAAATTAGAAATATTTACCTATTTGGCGGAGCTTTTGTCTGTGATATACTTTTATTAAAATGCATCTTACCTTGCTCTAAATTTGCCTTGTAGTATCCCAAACGACTAACAGTAGCTTTTATCGATAAGGGGAGAAATGCACTTACTTGATTGATTTCACAATTTAAGGAGAAAATGACTTCATGACTAAAATTCTCATGTTCATAACTATTACAAATCAAATTGCTTAACCAGTAAATAAAATGGAGAATGGAATATGGTATGTTCTTCTGAAGGTTAACATTTTGATTTGTCTAGATATTTTTTGAAAATTTAATGGTGATATTTGATAATTCTTCAAGATTTAATAAATCTTGAGGAAGGTCAAAATGTGCGTAATAGATAATCGAGAATAATTATCATTTAGGTCCCTCAAGTATATTTTTTAATATATTTTGGGATGTATCAAAAATAAATTTTCAGTGGAAATTTTCTATATAAAATTCGACAACATTCCATAGTATATTTTTTATTTTTCTTGTCGATAATTAACAATATAATTCTAGAAATGGTTTACTTATACACAAATTTTAGTAATATTTATTTTGTTGAAGAATCTTACATTAATTTTAGTTAGTAATAACCTAATGTTGGGCTGTTTCACAAAAAAGGAGGGGGGGGGGAGAATATTTTTATCAAATTTTTACTCAAAATTGTGACTTTTAAGTTGGTGCACACATTTTCAAATAATAAACTTCAATTAATATATATTTATTAAAGTTCGACTTTAACTATAGAAAATGCAAAATTTAAATAAGTTGTAAAAACATTTACATTGTTAATAACCAAAAAAAAGTTATTGTGGAAATATTTTCAACGAATTTCAGTTTAAAGCACTTACGGTTGATCTTTCTGTTACATTATGGAAAACAAATCATACTTTAAAAGTTTAGAGCGGCACGCATCGGAAATAAAGAAATTAGTAAAAATATCTGTGAAACACATTAACTCTTATTTTTTCTGTCTGCATCAAGCTATTTTCAATCAAAATTGAGTTTTTTTTTAAGCTAGCTATGTATCAACATGCTTTCGAATGAAAGTTTTGTTTAATATCTTAAATGACAAACGCAGAAAACTGCACCAATTACTTCTGCTTGTGTGATAGTAGTAATTTATTATTCAGAACATGGACGAAAAGCGATGAACATTCATTGTTTAACAGCAAACAATGCAGTGATAATGAAGGATTAAAGATATCTCAAGGTCGAGGTCATTAGTAATTATAAATATTAAGAGTCTATTGAAGGTCAAGGAGATAAGATGAATCTTAAATAACTATATGTCATTATATTTAAGAATACTGTTCATGTTCTAGAGGTTTGCAAACACCAGCAAAGAGCAATGGACACACTCACTAATATCTTTCTATGTGATAAATGAACTCGAAGGGAGACAAAAAACTTCAAGTTAAGAATCAAATACAAATCCAAACCAATGTGGGTAGTCCTCAAATTAAAAACTTTACATACATATAGTTATGAGTTCAACTAGCAAGAATTGCGAACGAAGTTTTATTTTTCTTGCTTTTACATTTCAAAATTGATAAAGTAAAAAAGGCCCGTTTAATTTTGTCTCAATTTGACCCAAACTGAGAAGATTTATAATAGTATCTTGAATATTTGTTTGTTTGAAGTTAATACAAACAATAATACATGCAAAATTCTGCAACAGGATTCCTTAAAAACAGATTTCCGTAATGAGAATACAAATTTTTAGTATTTAAAAAAACAGTTTATTCACGCATTTACGTGGAATTTCTTTTTAATTAAGAAATAAGCTTCATTATTGGTACTTTTGCTATTCTGAAATTTACTAAAAACGGTTTTTCTCTCGATGGTAAATCTAAACGTAAATGGAGAAATGTCGATTTGAGAACTACTGTACTTAGTCATGTTTTTTTTTAAAGGTTTCGAAATGAATTAATACTATCTCTACTAATTCTCACTTATCTAAAATCTAAAAATCTATGCTAATCTTGTCGCAAAAGTGTGCGTTTGGTTTTATTATATATATAGTTATTCGTTTTCGTTAAACAAATAGTTACAAAATTTTGAATTTTTGCTTATTAAATTCAGAATTTAAAAAAAAACCGAGAGTTCTTTGTTGGTAACTCATAAAAAAAAATCCATAGAAATATTTCGTTAAACAAAGAGTTCTATAAACATCATTCGTAAAGTACAAAATTTTGAATTTTTTACCTTCCACATATCGAAGTTTTAGCACGGAAAACTGCTTCCCTACGACATCATATAACATTTGCTAAGTATGTACGTTTGACTTACAGCTTGTAATAAGTTTTAAAACGATTTAAAACACGTTAAAGTCACGTTTACTGAACTCCTTTAAAATAATAAAATAATTATTATATATGCTTAAGGAGGACATTTCAAAAATAGCGCATTTCATTCAATCAAAATAAGTAAAAAAAATAAATAAAATACGGACTTCATGCTTGTTATCAGAAACTAAACCAAAATTCATTCAGAAAACATTTTTGCTGAGCTTTAAATAGTTTATCGCATTGTAATTTTACACGTTTTCTTTCAATCAAGTAACACACATTTTCCAAGGAAACGCGCACAGCTCCGTCAGCGCTAATCTGGCAATCGGGTTTAGCTGTTCGGCAACAACACTCTGCAGTGTAAGCGAATTTAAGGCACCCGCCATTCCATGCACTATTAGTTTTTTGGCAATCTCTTGTTCCCTGGAATAAACATGGGATCGTTTTTTCTTATCAGAAGGAGAATACAATGTTTTTAAATTTGCTTGGGTTTTGAATTGTTAGTAATAATCGGTTTTAATAATTGGGGAATGTTTCTAAACTGTTTTTTAAACTAATTACTTGCAGCCGCACATAACACTAGTCGACAAATTTTCACTTTTTTTCCCTAACAAAGATGAAATTAACTGTTTTTAAATAATTTTGCAGTGTAGAATTCAAAAATAATAGTAAAAAAGCTGCAGCACGTACAGTTTTTTTGTTATGAATTTCTAAAAAGTACTGAACATAACTGAAAAAACAGATAAAACACACCATTTTTCAAGACGAAAGAATCGTAATATTAACTCCAAACTTTTTTTGAAGTTTCAAGAGAGACTTAAAGTTTAAAATCATGACCACTAATAGCAAAGAAGGGGTTCTTAGGGGGGTGTACCCCCTAAAAATGAGCAAAAAATCAACAAAAATGATCTTTTAATTCTTGTTCTTTTTAAATGACGTTTTAAAAAAAAAAATTCGATGTAAAATCAGAGGATAGGACCCCCTCCTATGATTCCTACGTCCGAAAAAATTTTCGCGCTGTAAAAAATAAAAAAAATTAAAAACCGATTTTATGACTGCCGCACGCTAAATACGAGACACATCGCAGGTCTTCAGAATGGTTGCGTATTCTTTCTGGTTCTTATGTAAAATTATCTCCAAAATCCAAATATAGCCCCTTTCCTCTCCATCACTCTCCACTTTTTGCCGAAAGCCTCCCCCCCCCGCCCCCTCTGATACTGCGTGATACTGATGAAGCGTGTGTCAGTCTTAAGATCTTTTTTTTTTTCTTTTTTTTTTAAATTTTATTTTACAGCGCGAAAATTTTTTTGGGCATAGGAATAATAGAAGGGGGTCTTATACTCTGATTTTACACCAGAAAAAAAATTTAAAACGTCATATTAAAGAAACCAGAATAAAAAGATACTTTTTCATGATTTTTTGCATATTTTGAGGGGATACACTCCCCTCGTCCCCTCTTTTTGTTATCGGTGGTCATGATTTCGGAGTTTGAGTCTCCCTTCACCTCCAAAAAAATTTAGGATTCAATATTTTGCTCCTTTTCCCTCCAAAAATAGGCTTTTGGTGTGAAAATCATAAAAAATAGTAAAAAATTATTTTTTTTATTACGGAAAATTGAGACGTGGTGGGACTTTTTTACTTGCAGGTATTTAAATAACTATATGAATACGTAATAAAAATAATAATTTGGTTGTTGTTAGTGAACCACTGTCGACCAGTGTAATCAGAGGAGTACGGAACTAAATGATTTTCTCAGAGTCAAACTATTACGAAACTGTTAAATTTTTAACATGTAAACGGTTGCACGACCCCTCCCCCCCCCCCATATAAAAAAGGAATGGATTTTTTTTTACTGCATATGTATTCATCTACAACATTTAAAATTTTATTGCATATGTACTTCGAAGCATAATCATATCAAAGTAAAACTACTATAAATCTGGTGGATGACTTTTTTTAAGATGAGAAAGAATTTTGAACATGCAACGGAGACTGTGCACTCAATGTATGAAACCCCAAAGTTATAATTTTAACAAACGTTTGCATAAACGGATAGAAGCATTGAAATGTGATTTTTCATTTTATTTGATTGTCATTAAAAATATTAAAATATAACGGAAACTATAATATTTTTTAAACAGTTCAAAGCTTTTTTATAAATTTATCGTTAGAGTAGACATCAATAAAAAAACCCAAAATTTCGATTAATTAATTTGGAAAAATATTTATTTAAAATGAAATGTAGTTTATACATACATGCAATGTAGGTCTTTTTAACAATGCACCATAACTATAACAAGATGTTAGATTTGAACTAGAATTTGTAAACAACCGAAGATAATCATTGACACGCAATGTTCAATCTGATTTACTTAAAATTTTCTTCAAATACATCTGCGAATATTAGGTTGAAAAGAGCATGAAACAAAAATATCCTTAGTATCAAAAATTTTAAGAAGCTTCGATGGCTAAAATTTCTTGAAATTTTTGGTGTTTTCATTCATAATACATGAAGACTCATTTTTAGCTGTTTAAAAAATTAAGTGCCAATTTCTTCTTTTTTTTTTTTTTTTGAAAGAGACTACTCCTATATGCAGGGCCTAATTTCTAACAAAAGAAACGTGAGAGCTTTATAGTCTTCTAAAATTTATTTTTCTTAATAACCCGAATTTCATCTAATTCGAAGAAATTCAGATAAAATTGAAAAGAAAATACAGCAGCGGAGCAGTCATGTAAATTAATACCTGCCCATATCTCCTGTTAATACCCCGTTATTTAGCATTACTTTGTGAGCTATTTTCTGTTTGTATCTTAACATAATAATCAACCCCTTAATCCCAAAGAAAAACTTTTTTTAAGGATTTAGTAATATTGCTTTTTATTAACGGTTAGCATAAAATCGTTATCGATGAACATTTTGATTAAAAATAAGTCAATTTTTTAATGTTTTATTTAGAAATAGTTAAATTATGATGAATAAAAACAAATTACTGTATTAGTGAAGTCATGTTGAAAATTAACGCTGTTATACTTCGTCATATATTATCATTCCCGTTTTACCACCGGCTTTTACATTTCTAATCAAAAATGTTCCAATTATTTTCAACGTAGCTTACTCACTCTTCAAACTTCTGAAGAATTTAGTTTAAAAAAAGTACAGAAGCATGCCAAAGAAATCGAGTCAAAATAATTGCATTCGGGAGAAAACCAGCTTGAAATTTAATTAACTTCCCGCTAAACTTTTTTCTCTCCTCCTTGCTTGAATGATGCTTGCAATTCAATTGTTGCTTCAGTAAGATATCATTTCTGTGGTGAGTAAAACGTTGTAAAAGCATCAAGGCTCAGTTGAGACGAAACGTCTCAAATGAAGCACTCATTACTCAATTGAATGGACCTGACTCTACGGACATTGACACGCTATTGTTCATTAAAGGTTATCATTACTTTGTCACAAATAACTGTCCAGACTCCTGATTGAAGTTATACCGATACTTGAGTATTACAATCGTCATTGATATTGACCTCATTTGGCCTGGTACTCGCCCCATTTATTGGCATACAAGGTCAATACAACCGGACCCAACTGCCACTCCCTTTAATTAATACAGATTCTTAAAATGTAGGGTGGATAGAGTTGACCTAAAACATCTATTGACGTTTCAGGAAAGCTCTAGGCCACAAAAGTGCGCGGCTGCAGATAAAATGCCACTTCGCTTTGTATCATGTTCCAGCTACTGCCATGAAATTAAATAAACACCAGAAAGGGTCAAACGAAGTAATGGGAAAGCGAATGTCCCGCGGCAGCTTTCGTCTTGTGCGTACTATTTATTCCACCGTTCTTAAGATCAGATACCTTTTCAACTGGTTTCATTAAACGATTTGGAGTAAATACTCATTTCCATCACCGTTGAATACCCCGACAACGTTAAATTATGACGCTTTATTTGTGGGTTCTATAAAACGCACTAAATACAGTGTGCAGCAAAGGCAACAGATCATGTTCATATTAAGCGCCCAAGCAGTGGCGTACCCAAAAATTAATTTTTGGGTATTGCATATCATTGATGCAACAACTATCAATACTCTTATCAGGCAATGGGGGGCTTTCCGGTTCGTAAACAACAGCTTTGCGGTTTGCAAACAATAGCTTTTAAAGATAGGTTATCTCCGGGAAACTTCATACAACTTTCTCCAGTTTTTCTAAATAAAAAAAAAATACTGAGACCATCTAAGGGAAAAACTTTTACTATTTTTTACAAACAGAGCTGGTTTCATAAAAACAGACAGCTTTATTTATATGCTCTTCTCCAAAATACACTTAACATATTCACTATGTATACACTGTTAAAAATTCTGGTAGCTTTTACGGTAAATGTTACTGTAAAATGTAGCGTTTACCGTATAGAAATTTTTTACAGTGAATTGTACCGATACAGTTGATCACCACGTAACTTACTGTGAGATGCAGATGACACCTTATTTCCGCTCTCCTGATGTGTCTCATCTGCTACCGTGGATAGTAAAGCAATATGAAAAAAATGGGTCCCATGTTCAATCCTTGTCGTTCGCATCTCGCGCTTTTTAATTCTCGTTTTCTCTTCAGGAAAATTTTACAGTAAAAAAAAAAATACGGTAAAAGTTACTGTCAACATGGATGCGAGTAACTTTTGCTGTAAAATTTCAGGAAAATTTTTAACAGTGTAGCGTATAGATACATTGTTTCCTGAAAATTTGCAAACTTTTTTATTTTAATATACTTCTAAGATTTTTTAAAAATTCATATGCATTGTATACGTTTTAAATAATTTCACAAGATTAGATGGTTGAAAAAACTATTTTAAATATTCTGTACTCATTTTTATGCAATATACCTACAATGTAACAACAGGCCTACTTTGGTAATACTTTTCGTCACGGCGACCTTTCAGCATAATGGCTTAAAATTGATTGTTTTAATTAAAAATAAAGGTTACTATTTTAAAAAATGACTATCTTAAAAGTATGTACTGTACACTACTAGCTGAAAGTTTGAATTTTCATGTTAGTTAAGGACAGCGAAGGGTCAAGAGAAGACAAACAATAGGAAAACATCAGAAATCATGAGGCAAGATTTTACTGACTAAAACAAAGGCAGAACTAGTGAAACCAAGAATTTTTCAATAATTAACGTCAATCAATGGTTTTAAATCATGAATTGATTTAATGCGCTGATTTAAATAATTGAAACCTCGTTTTTGGCTGATTTTTGGTTTAATCTATTTACTCAGAGTTTTTGATCTTCTTAGTTTATAGTGTTTTACATAGTTTCCTCTATTTACTGAGAGATGTTCACCCGGAATTCTGCGGCAATAGTCAGGAAGTTTCTCTAAAAACCAATACAAAACCAACTGATTGATACTAGTTTTAAATGAATTCTATCTCTGAAACCAGTTTAAATAGCTTCTATTAAACGCTGCTCATAACCTGAAGTGCTTTGAAGAACACATAAAGTAAATCATGCTCAAAATTATTTAATAAAACTGTCTCTAGAAGTTACAAAGAAGTCATTCTTTAGCGGTGTAGATAAAAAAAAAGCCGAGTAACTAACCTGCAATGAACAAGAAATGTGTTTTAAACAATCTATATTTGTTCAAAAGTGATTTCACTGAATTGCACTGCTTAAAGGCATCGTCTAAGGGTTGAAACGTTTTTTTAAATGTGACAGTGATGTTTTGAAATTTTATACTGCAAACAAATGACTAAGGGTGTAATTGTTTTAACATATTGGTTGATCGCATATTTTTTTGTGTCACTTTTACCTTCTTAAACTTAGCAAATATAAAACAAATATAAAACAATGATTTTAATAATGAAATTATAATTATATGGCGTTATTCGCAATTCGTGCGGTATTTTTTGCTATGATAGTACGAATTAAAGTGCAAAAATCTAAAAATAAATTAATGCCTTTTTTTCTTTTAAAATGCTCGCTAAAAGAACTTCAATAGTTATAAGTTGGTATGAGTCTTGCTGATAATATTTTCATCATTTTTAAACGAGTTGTATGAATTCAATTGAGTAATAAAAATAAATAATATTTGATAAACTAGAAAAAAGAGCTGTGATCTGGGAGAACACATTATTGGGTTGGATCATGTCCCAAGAGCAAAAGTTTACCTGTAAACATGTTTTTCATCTCTTTGACTAATTATGACAGCAATTTGTACTTGTGCTTTTACATTATGGCTTAAATTACGAACACAACTAATACATTTTCTTCCTTTTACAATTTATATTTTACGCAAATCCACAACTATTTCCGAAACATTCATTGAAAATAGAAAGTTAAAAGTTAAGCTTGCATTTCATAATGGCTTCAGGTCCATACTGAAAGGCCATTGATTTGGTTAAACTAAACATTTCTGCTTTTTTTTCAGTCTAATACTGTTAATAGTTTGAATAATTAAATTGCGTTGAAAAATTCTGTTTAACAGAAACATTATTAATTTGAAACTGATTATATTTAAAAAACAAATCTTTGAACCAATACAAACGAACAGGCAAAATAGCTCTTCCGAAGCTCTCAGAAGCAAACCGCAGTATCTTGAATACGTTATTTCACATTAAGAAATTACTAGGCAAAAATGACAACTATGCAATAAATGTTTTTGTCTTACCCACAAATGAATTCCTGCTGTGAGACAATCTCGGATTGTCTTTTCGTAATGAAAAACTCAGTATTCTATCAATTACTTGGTATTAACTTTCTGAGCTTGAAGTTAATATAATACTTTGACAAAATCGAAACTTACCTCTGCGTATTCAGTACACGCCTCGACTGATGACACAAATTTGACCACATCATCAACAGTCCAGTGCGACAGCTCACTAGCTTCAGACTGACCCGAACACGATTTGTCAACGCAAAGGGATACACACCGCAAACGTTCTGAGTTCAGTATTTTAGGAGAAGTCCTTGATGAAGACGTAGGTGACGAATGCATTCTTTTGTCTAGTAAAGTCAACCAAGATGGCCTAGAGCCACTGACTGAAGAAGTCCTAAGATTTCCTGGGCAATCGCCACCTATTGCTAAAGCTGCTTCTGCCTCAGATTGCAGAAGATCACGACAGTCCCTAATATCCCGACCATTACCAGGCTCCAGTTTTGGTCTCTTGATATTGGCAACTGTTAGATCTAGTGGATCGTGGCGGTTTTCACCGTCGGCACTTCTTTTGACTGCTCCTTTCAAGTAATTTTCCAATTGCGAGGCACTTTGAGCACTAGCAGTCCGAACTAGATTCAGTAAAGTTTGAGATGAAGAAAAGTCTGAGATTCCACAAGATACAACACCGGGGTTAATAACCGAATTGTTACTACTAACATTGTTATTGTTATTTCTGTTTTCGTGAAGAGTTGGCGATATTTGATTGTCAACTTTTCGGTTTAAGCCAGCTGATAAACAACCACTTCCATTGCCTTCTACGTCCATATTCCTCACCATAAACGGAGTATTGCAACCTTTGTAGGCAAAGGTAGATTCAAATCCTCGAACCAGTCCATTACTCATGGGAAAGCTAAAATAGAAAATGGAAGAAATTTAGTACAAGTACACTTGTCATATTAAATTACTTTTCTGTTTATTTTAAGAAATATATAATCAAAACTTGCTTAAGCCCAAAATAAAATACTTTGTAGAAGAAATATTAACTGCTTTATAAAATACAAATACGTTTTAAATAAAATTTTGAAAAAGTTAAATATTGAAATAGTGCATGAGAACAGTATTAAAGAAGATACAGAAGAAATTAATTTTCCTATTTCTAAAAGATTTAAAGTGATTAATGATCATGCGAGTACTAAAAGCTCATGTCAAAGGCTTACATTTGTAGATGTAATAATATACAAATATATTGGTTAGAAGTCGAAGCAAAAGCATGGATATGTACACGCTTAAGAAAGTTTTTCTTCCCTTTTTTAAGAGCATTGCGTAGCATGATAATTAGGAGAAATAACAACATTAAATATCAGTATAAATGCCTATTTTTCTCTGAGCATAAACACTGGGATTAGCATAAATTTAACTTTTGATTAAACATATTATCAGAAATCGAAACACATCAAATTTTTTCGTTCCACAGAAATAAGTACACATGTCTTTCTGAGAATATAATGCGCGCTCTTTTCATTATTATCGCACACTTTTCATTTAGTTTTGAAACATGTTTCAGAGTAAAAGAATGTTTTATAAGTCCCTATATTAAATTGAATATCAAGTATAGCATAATTTAGGGAGCTAGTTAAAATAGTTTATGTTCCAACTGTTTTATTGGATAGTTATTTTTCTATAACTGTGGTACACAAAATCTAGCTTTAATAGATTGTTTCCTCTTGTTCAGTTAATTTAATTATTTCTTTAAGTGTATAAAGAAGGTATTGTTGGATATTTTTGACAAAAGAAGACCCTAGACGAACAGAATGGAAAAGAGATAGAAATCAAAATAATCTTGAAAGAGGCAAAATAAAAAAAGTCGGAGGAACCCTAAAAATAATGAGTCTTTTTTATAAAGTGCCTTCTGTGAAGAAGGTAAAAAACCTAACCGGCTTTAGTAACTGGTAGCATAAAAGTTTCCCAAAGCTGCTTTCGAAACAATCTTCTCTTAAAAGATCTTAATTGAAGAAAAATGTCTAATCACCCTTCTTGGCTCTTTGGAACTTAATTAGATATCCCTTCTGCTTCGGACGTTGAAGGTTTTCCCTAAGGCCTGGTATCTGTCGCTCATTGCAAATGCTTCACGTACGCATTGGGAGTGGCAGTTCAGGGCCATGATTTGACCTCCGGTGACCTCGGCTGAAGCAAGAATTCAAATTTCGCTTTTTAACTGCCTGTAGTCTTACGCTGCCAGTGGTATCACTGTAATTATTTTGTGGATATTGCTATACTTTGGATCTTCAGGCGGCTACACGGTGGCGCAGCCATGGGAGGGGCTCTTGAGGTTACACTTCAATGACAGCCTACGTAGAGAAGACTACGATTATTGTAAAGGTCAAAAGCGGTTCCTTACCAACGCCTTTGGTCTCCGCAGATGCTTAAGGAAGATAGTATAAAAGTAAAGAAATGTGAAATTAAGGAATCTTTCAGAAGAAGGCAGGTATTTAGAGACAGATATTTCAGCATTTGTGACATCTCCAGGAAAATAACTCAAAATCTACCTACATCGATTTGGGGAAAGTGTAACCTTTCAAAGACTAATGGAATCATGGAAAGGAAGAATTTCAAGTAAAAAAAAGAATAGAAATTGTACTGGGGGGGGGGGGTGATTTTTTTAGACAACCTGGAAAAAGTCGAATTGGAATTAGAATTGTGGTCGATTTCAACTGTCTGAAATGATGACATAAAATGAGAAACAAATTAAGAAAAGTTTATTTTGCTCTTACGTACGATATATTTTGTATCACATAAGATAAAATGCCTTTGCATATTTATTTACAATATATTAAACTTTAAGAAGATTAGAAAACATAGTTTGTTGAATGCTTTTTAGCATGTTATAGTGAATTTTAGTCCGGAAATTATATAGAAAACGTCAAGTTAGCTGATTAAAATGAATACTAAGCATTAATTTTATAACGAACACATTGTGGTCAGATTGAACACACATTTTTTGACGCATCAATAACAAATCTTAATACCTGTATTTTTTACCAATACATTTATACGGATTTTATAACAAACATTAAAGTTGAGTGACTGTAGCATGAGGAATGACTTTGGTTTCAACGGAAACTTTATCATCGCTCATGGCATTGTCATTTACAAATAGAAAGATTTAAAACCTATTCCCTCAATTAGTTAGGTTACCATATAAAATTTGCTGAAACGATATTTTTATTACTAAGTGATTTTTTTCCATAGAAAAATGATTTGAAAAAAAGAGTGTAAGGGGGGGGGGGGAGATCAACTAAAAATATAACTATCTCTACCATAAACTTACACAAAGGAAACTTTTTTAACAACAGGTGTATTTACATTTATCATCTTTTAGCATTCAAACCATCGTAAAAGATTTTAAGCATAATGCAATTGGTGAAAAAACCTCCTCAAAAGAAACAAAGTAATAAATCCAACATAGCAGTAACAATCTAATGGTACAATTAATTTGCAATTAATAAAGAAATGCTGTTTTTTTATCTTCGCTATTCATTTTTATTTGCATGGAGCTAACAATCACGCCAATATAAAATATGCGATTTTATGTCACATCTCAAATAAAACTAAGTCTTAGCAAATAATTATGCATATGAAAATATATTTATTTCGACGGATATAAACAGTTTTTTCTTCTCTTGTATCGGTTTGATTGAGATTATATAGTTAAGTGGCTCAATTAGTACTGCTTTTATGAACTTAATTAGTGCTGCCTTAAATCAACATCCTAAGTTATTACAGATAATTGAGATACAAAGCTTATTTCTAACTCGTTGCAATAGTTGAAACCAAATTTTCATTCTGATTTCACGGTTCATTTTATGATAATGGCTACAAAAAAGCTCAACGATTCAAATCACTTGATTTTTAGTACTTGTTAATTGTTTCTTTTTGAGCATGCGGCATTTAGCTGGTGATGAAGGGTGAGCAGCTTTTATTTTGAGATAGTGCAGTAGTAAACAAATATAAATCGTTCTAAAAAATGCTGTTAAAAATATTTACGACTTAGGTTAAAGTTACTTTTTTTTAACTTAAAAAAAAGGAATTTTTTATTTTAACTATGAAAAATTCATTTCAGATCAGTTTTTAAAGAGCTGTACAGCTGGGATATTACACCGTTACGGATCTAGCAATCAAACTTTAAACATAATTGTCATTTTTTGTAATCAACGAATCCGCACCAAAATTTAAGATATAATAAGTAACATCAAATTATGCAAGAGAAAAAAATGTACATTGCTGTCCGACCAAATTGTAATTATATGTGTTTGAAGTTTGACTGTTACGTCCTTAAAGGGGTAATTGTCCAGCTAAAAATGATCACAAGACTAAATATAGAGCACGATACTTTTCTTTATTTTTATAGTACATTTTTACAATGCTGCTGTATATTGAAGCTTGAAAAGCAATAAATTCGCTTAAACGCACTGTTGTGTCTGCGATTTAAGAACAATTTCATTCAAACTAATTGTTTATACTATAAATTTCTTAACTTACAAAGCATACTTTTCAAAGTTCTACTTCATTGCCATCAGTGCAAATTTAAAAAATTGTTAATTTTCCATATTTATATTATATTGATTTTGCGCACTATCGCTAAATGTCAGCAAAACATGTTTTTAATCGAATCAGAGAACAGCATCGCATCGCATTAATGGATTTAAGGTCCAGGAAATAGTTTTTAATTTAACTTTTCTGTTAAATTAAAATGCAATTATTTAATGTCCTAAAAGAGTCATACGAAAATTATTTGTGCTAAAGAAACCAATTGAGAATGAAAGGGATATATTTGAAACGAACTTATTAATAATAACGCTGTTATTCAGTTTTATTGTTAAAAGTTAAAACAGCTGCCGTTCCTGCATTTATAATTTTGGAATCGATAAAGGAATACTTCTATAATACCGTAAATATTTAGGCATATTTATACTGCTTACGCTTCAGGCTAAGAATTAAATACTGCATTCAAAAAAGCTAAAATTAAATTTGTGCCATACTATTTATATAACACTAACTTTGCTAAACCAATTCATTGGAGATATTCATAGTTATCTTTCAGCTTTCTTCGCATGCTGAAACCCATTCTGAATTTACGATGAATATTTGAAAAGACGAGTACATGAAACTTAATGAACGTGAAATAAATATTTTTAAAAAATCGCCCTTTTATACAGAGGAACAATAAGATAAAGCCAAATGTCTGAAAACTCCAGCTAATGAAGAAAGACTAACTAGCACAGAACCCGCTAGGTAATTCCGCGCCTTTAGCCTAGATGAGGCAATTGATCCACAATGGTCAATTATGTGCACGGAAAACACCAGGAATGCATAAACTAGTACACAAGGATATCGCACGAGGAATCTGTCTTACTGTTAGACAAATGCTTTTCCAAAGCATAGCTTGACTTTTCCCTTTTTAATTGGACCAAGAGCATCTAGGATTCGTTACAAATGCTTCTCCAAACCATGATCGGACTTTTCCTTTTTTTAATTGGAACGAGAGCATCTAGGATTCATTACAAATGCTTTTCCAAACCATGATCGGACTTTTCATTTTTTTTTTTTAATTGGAACGAGAGCATCTTAAGATTCGTTCATTATTTCTCAAACTAAGAAGGGAGCCGAGCATTCACTTCCCAATAGAGGCCATTGTGACCTCGGCCTTTGGTAATGGCCGGCCGCTTTCCCTCTCGGCTTCGCGGATGTTGGAGGTCAACGGATGAACTTCTGGAGCTTAGGATGAAGGGTGGGGCATTTATCGACCGGTCCCCACCTTACAAAAGGGTGGGATCCAAAATAAAGCCTTTGCAATTTGTAGATTCCTAATGTGGCGGCCATTCATGTCGTCTTGGCTCTTTTGACACGATGATGACAGTGTTTGGGAAATTATTGGACTGTTAAAAATAATTCCGGGTTTAGTATTGGCATTTGGAGTCCCGTCAAATGTTTCAACTAGCAAGTGGTGGTCTAGAAGGGCAAAACGTGCTCTCCTCTTCATATGCTAAAGTTAGGTAAAAAATAACTTCAATAGACAAATATATTTCATTGAGTGCAATTATCGCTATTACAAGAACATTGGATAGTTTCTTTGACTGCTTTAACACATTCATGAAACTAATTGCTAGTATATTGCTATTGCTGCAGCTTTGACGTTCTTTGAACTTATAGCAAAAAATCAAACATTTTATTCGTGGAAATGGAATATTTTAGGAATAACATCGTTTTGACTGAAAGAATGGGACAATTTGTGTTGATTTTAAGAATGAAAAAATTACTCCAGCGTATGCTATACAGAACCGCTGCCCTTATATTTCATGAAAAATTGAAAAATAATTGGAATGAATTAACTTTTCTGAGTTATTTGTTATACTTTGAGAAAAGCTGCCAAAGATGCATTTAAAAATTTGGTTCTTCGTGAATCTTGTTTCACTCTAGAGTGAGTGCAGGTTTTAGAGATATATTCTTGTAATAGAAATAAATAAGTTTTTGTAATACAGTTGAATGCAGTTTCCCCTTCCTTTTTTCTCCTAAAACCAAATACCTAAAATGACGTTAATAGATGCGGCTAGGCTACAGAATGCTTTAGAAATTACAATTATGTAGTGGAAAAAATACTTTCCAATGCATTATTGTAATTTCGCAAAATTTTCAGGGAAAGAAAATCAAAGCGAAAATTATGCGTAAGTTATGTAAGTCCTTAGTTTTTCTTGGAATTAAAACGAAAAAGGAGATGAAAAAACTGGAATTCTTAACGAGAGATTATAAATTGGATTACATTTATTCTGAGTACCTTTGAGTCATTCCGGTTAACATTTGCGCCGCTTGAGGTTTTTTAGCATATTTTATTTCCAAAAAAAAAAAAACGGAAGTTTCAGGGCTGCACTTACCCGGCAAGGTTATGAAATAAGTTTATTACTCTCTATCTTTCAAAAAATACAGTGATAGTATTTTCAATATTGTTTACCATGTGTGAATATTTTGACAGTTTATTGCACCATTCACTAATTCAGAAGCTATTTTTAAAATTGTTGAAAGTGTTCTTCCCATATTGTAAGAGTCAATGCAATATTTTAAATAATAGAAATAATGTGAGGCTAGGAACAAAGGGAGAGTTTTTAAACATTTATAAATTTTAATATCAATGAAGCTAAATTAACAAGCTGTCTGGAAATAGCTACATTTTTTTTTTGAAAAGTCAGATGCCTATACGCTTTACTACAGATAGGCTCAAAGTATCGATTCTAAGCATGCCATATTAATATGAATAATGTAAATTGCTCAAATCTAAATTACTAATAAGTATAAAGTGTGTGTTCGTCATGAAATCATAGTAATAGTCTTAAAATTGTAATTAAAGCAGAAACGAAATTGTTTAGCTTTCAAACTGCCAAAAAGAATTTAAAAACCTCATTTTTTAAAAGTTTCATATCTTCCTAGCTTCATGAAACTAACATTTCCCTCACAGGACAAGCCATAGAGGGATGAAACAATAAAAATAAACCATACTCGAAAGCACATCATCTAACGCACCACACACAAGAGGATAGAAAGAGTATGTTTAGAAGGTCAAGACATAATAACTCAGAAACGATTCTCTAATTACGAGTTACTCGCTTCTCTTTGTGTTAACACAGCTTTTACGATGTCTGTTATGTGGCTTGGCTGCAAAAAGCGCCACTACATTAATACAAGAGCATGTTTCCGACACTCCTCTTTGCCCCTCGTTAATACAGCTGAATATGAAGTGGAAAAAATTACATTACGAACTGGTAGCTAATCCTTTTTTTCTGCCCTTCTTCATTGCAGAAATTCTAATAGTAAGAAGATAAGCAATACTTTCATAAGAAGTTGGCTTCGTTATTATATCACGATTTCGTTTAAGCGAGTTCATAAGCGGCAACAGACTTGGGTAATCTAATGTAAATGTGCACAAGTTGAGTTATGGTAATTTTTGCTGAAGATAATAGAACCTCAGAAGCATAAGAGCATCCGACAGTTTTTTAGCATCTAAATGTTACCTAGAGGCCTCGGGGCTAGACTTCATGCAGCCATTACCGTTTTCTTTTCTTAAATTACGGGAGGATTTGCTTTTTTAATACCTAGCTGCTAATCTCTTGGACATTAGCTTAATGAGCCGAGTAGGAATAGCTTTCGAAAAATGCCGCATATATTCAGATTAGATTTGCGCTGGAAATAAAACAATTTTATTCAGATTAAGATTTTGAACTTCGGGCATTATCACTATGTATATTAATGTAATAATAGGCTATTTCTAATTCTCCATCGTGACTAAAAATACAAAGCGCAAAGTTATTTTACGTTGAACGATTATTTCAAATAAAATTTTTTTCAAGAAACTTTTTAAACAGATACTTGGATTTGCATTTATAATAAGAAGCAATGGCTTACAAATCCACTCCATGCATAGGAAAGGAAACAGATTATATATTTTTACTTCTTACTTTAGGTAAAAGTAATATCAACTCTGTTTACAAGCACACATATGTAACGCAAGTCAAGATAATAATAATAATATGTATGTCTAAATTGATTAAAATTTATATCAATGGTAAGCTCAATGATTTTTCTCGTTAGTAAAGAACATGCTACTCTACCCCTCCTGTTTTTTTTTTTTTTTTTACTTTGATTAAGCTTTAGCGACTGCTCGCAAATACACAAATGCAACGCGTTAAATTAAAAAAAAGGGGCTAGTTAACTCTTACATAGATAAAACAATCAAGAATATAGAATGAATGTTTCGTGTGTGGCTTGAAATACCAGATAACTACTTAAGAAAAAAGGGGGAGAAACATGATAGGTCTGGATATCTTTTTCACAGTCAACTACATACACTAATTTTAAAATAACAAAAATGTATAAAACATATTTTCTGGTTTTGCTGAAACAATGAGATTCAAAAATTAACCTCTTTTGAGGAGGAGGAGGTATCTAAATATTTAAACTTAAAGAATCGACACTTTAATTATAATAAAATATACATAGTTGAATAACAAAAAAAAAATATAGATATCTAAAATCTTAAAATTGTAAGCATCATTTCAGACCAAAGACATCTTTTAATATAGAATTTGTCCCTTTGCTAGCCAAGCGCGCAAAAACCCTTTGAAGCCGATGGTTGGTTAATCTACAACCGGCGTGCGCAGACAAAACTCCTAGCATTAGATTCCATTAGACACCTATGGTGTGCAATTGCTCCTTCCTGTTCCTTTTAAGCAATTTCCCTATTGACGAATATTATTTATTTGAATAGAACCCTTTGCCACAAACTCGCCGTTTTTTACCCTTTGTAATTTTCCCGTTCCGTTTTGTCACTTGGGTAAGTAAGCGCTTAAGTGCTTTGCCCGCGTGACGTCATCCTGTCACAAGGCTTATTTGCTGAGGACGCCAATTTTAGAAAAGCTTGAAATGGTGAGGGCACCGCTTCAACAATCTCAGAAAAGTTAAGAGGTCAGAGTTGGTTTCCTTTCTTTCTTAATGGTTCTTTCTCCCAAAGTTCGATTATCGGGTTAGAGACGTTACGATAAAGGCATTTAATGCATTACCTAAGAACATTATCGAATTACTGACATAGAAGTTATTGGTAGAAAAATGAATGAAGATTCGGGGACATCGGCGCATTGAAAGGGCAAAGCCCTTAAATATTTGCTACTAATAGTTTTGTTAGTGACGAAGATTCATAAACGTGTATGTGTAGTCACCATTTTTTTTTTCACGTGTTTGCTTATAAGAGAGTTTAGAGCACTAGTGGTTCAAGCTTGAATTTGTGTCGCTTATGTTTATTCTCGGATTTTCAGTTGACCACTTTCAAAGCTTTGCTGCAGTAAATTTTCTGAATCTTATTTGAGTTATTTCCAAAAGGTTAATTTTGCAAATGTTTGGCAAGCTACCTGAAGTCACACTATTTTTCCGTGGACAGGAAAATGTAGGAAAAATGAGTTTTAAGGATATTTGAAGACACTTTTTTTTTTATTTCTCACAAGCATCAGGAAAGTATTGAACTTAGAAGCTAAGCCACAGGTTTTTAGTGGAAACTGTTCATCATGTTTGTACAATAAAACTGAAGTAAGATCGATGACATTAATGCAAAAATTAAAAGAAAGAGAGAAAAGCGAAATATATGTAGATTGCTATTTATCTCCTTGGGGCAGGCATTGCTTTGACACTCTCATATTAATAAAACTTCTTTCGCATGAAGACATTATGTTTTCAATTTCCTAAAATCTATGAACTTTTTTGAAATAGTCTTGAGAATGTTTTCGACCAATGCATAAATAATGTTTTTCTTATTTGGGGTAGATGGTTTTTTATTCCTAGAAGTTGTAGAGAGAATAGAACATTCAACCTCAAGAAATTTATGCAAATGAACTTGAACCACAGTTGTACTCTGGCACACTTGTAAAGGAGAAAAAAAGAAAGGTTTTTGTTTTTTTTTTTGTTTTTTTTTTTTTGAGAGAGAGTTCTTGGTACGTTAAGTTGTAAACCGCGTAATAAAACACTTATGAACTTTTTCTTGAAGAAAAAATCATACCTAATTTTACCCCCACCCTAAAGTACATCGAATTTTGTCCCTTCAACTATCACATTTTGTTAGATATCTACAGAACAGCGTATTATAGTATTTTCTACAGTTACACTATACTTTAAGACCTTTTGATTCTTTTAATTTAAAAAAAAAGTACTACGTCTCTTAACTATTTATATCAGTAAATTCAACAAAATGAAGTCAAAAAAAAAAAAAAAAAAGAAAGAGAAGAAAAAAAACCATAAAATATTCGTTTATGATAAATTTGGAACTAATTTAATTTTCCATTTAATTTTGTACATCATTCATTATAATGCGATATGACATTGCTAGTATAGTTATCCTAAAAAATTGCATATTATTTTTTAAAAAATGTTTTGTACGTAATTTGGGAGAAAGCTACCTATTATCTTTATGCTTCCTTCGTCTTAGCCTATTTTTTGCCATTAAGTCGAGGATTTTTTTAAACAAATATAAAGGATAAGCATGAATAAATTTTAGAAAATATGAATAGAACATTTTAAAGATAATAGCCAAAATTGTTTTTGCTCTTGTGTACACACACATGCTTTTAATGTTTCTACAAGAATATTAGTAGAAATTAATATGTGAAACAAGTCTTAACTAAGGTCAAACAAGTTTTTAGCTTTGTATTCTTAAATGAATGTATTTTTGTATTTTAAGTAAAAATTAATCATCGTGGGAAATGACGGGGCAAATTTTGGAATTTTAAAATATTACTCTAAAAACATTATGGTATACTATTTTTTTAATACTAAACTTTAAAAACCAAAATACTAGCATCTATTCTTGCCTGGCATTTTCAATTTCATTCTTAGAAAGCTAGATTTTTTTTCGTGCAATCCCTGTTATAAAAGGTTTAATCTTCTCTTACATTTTACTTCTCGGTTGCACCAAAATGAATTTCATTCTTCTAAAACAGTGGTTCTCAACGGGGGCGATACCGCCCCCCGGTGGGCGGTGGGAAGATGTTGAGGGGCGGTGAACATATTTTGGGCGGCAGGGGGGCGGTGGACATATTTTGGGCGCTAAGGAGCGGTGGGTATATTTTGAAATGTGCTTGTAAGGACATGTTTCGGGAAGGGGGTGGTAGGAAATCTTCTGATTTTGTTCTCCAAAAGATAGCTTTAACATTTATTTTCTAGGGTTACTCCCGAACCCTGATCTTTCTCCTAATGTCCTCTTCTCTAAACGTTACCAGGTCAATTTCTAAAAAAGTCTGTGTGAGAGCCACCCGACTTGACAGACTCATTGTGCCGTTAGAGCATCCCCCCCCCCCAAAGCCAAACCAAAGCAACACCAAAGGTTGAACTCTGAACAAACGCATTCTTCAGAGTTCAATGCGGAAAATAAATTCCGGAGGAAACTCCGGAACCTTTGAGTCAACATCAACAAAAAAAAAGCTTAAATTTGCGTTTTTTATACTTCAATTTCAGAGAACACTGGAAATAGCTCTGACTTCCTAACATTGTTAAACTTAGCCTTAAAATAATTTCAATTTCAAAAAATCATTAAGAGAGACCTCTTTCTCCCTAGTTAACGTTACCAAAAATTGCCTAAAACAGCGTCAATTTTAAATGTTTCACCTATGGTGGAATCTGAACCCAAGTCTCAACAGCACAAAACCTAAGATTAAAGAAACTGCACTTTTACGACTTCGTTTTCCGAAGTAATTTCGGGGGATATCCTCAATACCTCACAGCCATCTTTACTCTGATGACGCCAAAGGTATACTTATTTATTTTACTATCTTATCTAACATTCACAGCAATAAATTTCTCAAAAAGAATTTCTTTCAAATTAACTTATCTTATAATTCGTAAATTCAACTTATTTCAGTTTCTTTTAAAATAGAAACTTGATTTATAATCTTTAAGGGTGACAGGTATGGGTCATAGTTTCAAGGCTGGGAAAATTGGAAGGTCCGGCTTAGTTATTGTCCTTCCTTCCACAGTATAATCCTATATCCGTACGTAATAAATAGGAAATGTGCATTCTATAAATGAGGTAAAGAAGAACAACACTGCGCACAATGTTAGGAATCGGACTGGTCAAGGAACTATCTGAAAGTAGTGTATTTTTCAAAATATATTTGTTTTCAAATAAAAATGTTGAAAATTGCATTTTTATTTCAAACCGTGTTGTTCTCATTTAACTTAAAAATGGTTCACTCATTTAATGGTCCCATTCTAGGCATTTGATTATCACTCTGACAAAGCTTTTCAGAGGAAAAAAAGTGCTCGTTTTTTTTGAAAAAATATTATATAAAGACAAAAAAAAAAGCATTAAGCATGTTTTTCTGCAGCATAGTTTGCAATCTGTTTGAGCAAAATTATAGAGTTAAACTGGTCCAAAAAAGTGCTTTACCTCCCCTCTCCCTTCCAGTTTTACATCCGTTCTCAAAGGGGGCGTTGAAACAATTTTCACTCCTAAAGGGGGCGGTAGCTGTAAAAAGGTTGAGAACCACTGCTCTAAAATAACGCTGAGTGAAAAATTCCCATTTTTTACAATAATAATTATTATTTTTAAAAACATATCAAATTTAAAACGTTGTCCCTAAAAAAATATTATTGAAGTCGAATTTTGTAAAGACTTCATAAAGCTATTAATATAACTTACATTTCTAAATATATAAAAAAAAACTTGAAATTCATATTCCTAAAAATTACAAAAATATTATATTTTAAACATATCATACCAAATAAAAAAAAACTTTCATAATGGCTCGTAAAGGAAATTAGTAATTTTAATGTAAATGCGCATGCCTCGAATCAAATGCAATATAGATGACATAGTGATTTGATATACAAATAGAAAACACGCTAGAAATTCACAAAATAGGTAGTGTTTATCACGCGCGATGAAAAAAAAAAAGAGAGTTAGATAATTTAATTTTTTCATTTATTTATGTTTTGACTAAAATCAGATTAAAAAAAAAACACGAACCGAATTAAAACATATCTTTATAATTAAACTATTTTTTTCTATAGAAAGTTAAAAATTAAAACATCTATATTACTATTATATATATATATATATATATATATATATATATATATATATATATATATATATATATATATATATATATATATATATATATATATTACATGTAGCTACATGCATACCACATTGCTTTAACTAACAAGAGCTTTTGGTAGAAGCAATATTGAGTTTTAATTTTCCTTTTTTTTTTCTTTTCATAGTTATTGTAACTAAGGCGGTACTTTGTGGAGAAGGCCCTGCCCAGCTCAATCAAATAAAAAAAGGCAAGAAATTTAGTTTTCAAAAGGGTTCGTTGATCCAAAGGTTTTGAGATAGAAGCTAACAGGTCGAAATATGTTCAAATTAGAAAATAGCTAAACGCTTAACGCATTTCAGCACCAAAGAAATGTGTTTAACTAAACGTTTCAGCACCAAAGAATCTCGTGGAGCGACTTCATTGCGAAACGAAAACATTGTAAGTTCCTCCCAATGGAAACGAAACTCGACCCAGACATTTGTATAAATTTTGTAGATAAGAGCAGAACGTTACCCAGTGGCCACTGCAGGGTAATTATTGAGCTAATATCAAAGGCAAGCAGTGGCAGTTATGCAGTTTTTCCCACTTCATCAATGCAGAAGCTTCTGCAAGCGAGCGTGCGTCTTTGCTTCTTAATGGGCACGATTTTCCACTTATGCGGCAACAGTGGCCTGACTCTAGCTTCTTTACCTGTCTAGGCGGCTGCTTCTTCTTCCTCGAGTAACAGAAATCCCCCTCCATCCTCCCAACCGACTTAGTGATCTTCCCTCCAGCTTCTTCGCCCGCTTCGTTTTTATCGTCATTTGTTACTCGTTAGTTGATACTGCTTGGTCTTTATGCAGTACACAGTCAAAGCTGTCTATCTCGAATTTCACGGGGCAGAAGAAAATTTCGAGATACGGAGGTTTAGAGATACAGATGCTGTGATAAAATTTACAAAAATAAGCAATTGGAACAAAGTTGAAAACGTAATACATTGTTTTGCATTGATATTGTTGAATATTTTACTGCACGACATGTATATCGGTAGAAAGTTAATGCATACCTTTAAGTACGAATATAGTCTTTGAATGATTGTGCAGAAGATGATTTTTGTCTCCAAGTTATACCATTGATAAAGGTGGCTGGAGATGAGATTCAAAAATGAGAGTCGTCAAAATTCGAGATATAGAAGTTTCCAGGAAAAATCATTCGAGATAAACATGAGAAAAAACATTAAATTTATGCTGTTAAATCAGTGAAATTGAAAAATTGAAACATAGAGAGGTTTTTGAGATAAACAAGTTCGACTGTATTTTGAATCTTCACTGACTAGTTGGAGCAGGTTGTTAAAATCAAAATAATTAATTTTTATGGTTTCGTGAAATTCGAGAATGATGTGCATGCGGACAAATGGTTGAAATTCACGAAAACTGGAACGATATTACGGATAGGACATACCTCCAAGCAGAGTAATCTTCAATTGTTGCTCCTTAGTTGATACTACAAGTTCGAATATTTAATTTTGATTCACCTCTGACTAGTTGGAGCAAGTTGTAAAAATCAAAATAATTTTATTGCTTTCGTGACATCCAAGTTTGATGTGCATGCTTTCAAATGGTTGAAATTCACGAAAACTGGAGCAATATTACAGATAAGACATGGCTTCAAGCAGAGTAATCTAATCTGCGTGAGATAATCACATACAAATTCATATCGTTTGAATTTTTTTCTTAATAAATTCTCTGTCGGCAGTTATTCGCTTGTTGTCTTGATAATTCAAAACTAATAAATGTGTTTGTTTGTGCATACTATTTCCCAACCTTTATGAGGTCACTTTTGACGACACTTAAAGCACAACGGCACCATAATAAAACACCGGTTTAAATGGATCATATTTCGGTTTTAAAAATGAAATACTACTTTTTCACTTCGCTCGGTTGCAGTAAGTTTAATATTAAAACGAAACAAACATTATACAAAGGAGGAAAAATAAACGCTTTTTTGTTGTTTTGAATAAGCAACTTCAAGTAAAATGCTCGTAATTTTAAATGAAATTGTTATAGTAAAGCTTACGAAATCAATAACGGAATTGAATAATAAAGCGGTATGTAGTTAAATGACAAATCTCATAAGGGAGAAAATGAAACTAAATGTATGTGACAACTTATGAAAGAAATAGATGAGTTGATTTTCATTTAAGTAAATAAAATATATATTGCGTTGGAAACCGGGTTACTTCATTCAAATCACCGAAAGAGATCGAAACAAAATCTAAAATTGTTTATGTAATCTATATTTTTGTTGATTTTTAAATAAAATCGAATGCTGAAAATTGTTTACCAAATTTATATAGAACGGTCGTGACGCTTGGATGAACTAAGGAAAGCTATTCATTATTGACCACAATATTCGAAGCGGCTTTGAATAAAGCTTTATTTAAAAATGAAAGCTTTGTGCTTCATTGTGTACAGGAATAATTGGGAAAGATCGTTAGCTTTGTTCATTTGTATCTATGGGCATACATTTAAAGTTAATTCAAAAGAGAAATCGTGGGTAAGAAGAAAATTTCTTTTAACTAAAAATATCATCCGCTCATTAAAAAAAAAATTTCTTTACTTTCAAAGCGGAATATTAAAGCAAGCTCTTTTAGAACTCCCAGTAAAAAGATTTTGACTTGTATTTCCAATTGTTTGACTTTCATGAAAAGTAAGAAATAGATTTTGTTTTTTTTAAAATCAATGTAAAATGACCACTTTAGAAACAATAGAGTTGCCCCATATGTTATAAAGAAGCATAATCATTTTCGGTATTTGTTTTGAATTTTATTCACTGCTCTTTTTTTCAAAGAAGGATTTAAAAAAGCTTTTAAACAGATATTTAATCACTTTGAAAGGTATTCTTCAGAATAATATTCCTTTAGGTTAAGGCATTTATTAGGTAAACAACCTGATTAGTTAAATGGAGAAATAATATCTGACTTACATTTTTCAACTAAATAATTGGATTTTTCTCCTCCAAAAGAAAATTATTTAATCAGTTTTTTAAACTAAATATTGAATGAAACATTTCTTATATGTATATTATGAGCATTCTCAAGTATATGCTTTGCGAGAAAGAAAAAAATGAGTTTTATGTCATTTTTTTAACTTAAGAAAGTTTGGTGAAAAAGTTAAAATAAAATATTTACATTTTCATTTTGCTCTTTTCAAATAAATATTATTTTAAACTTAATAATTTAAGCCTGAAATGAAATATTTTAATTATTGTGTTTCTTACTAGCACAAAGCAATAATTTTCTTGTTCCAAAAAAGCAAACATAAGAGTTTACTTTTTTAAACCCATTATTGCCATCAAATATACGACTATGAAAAATAGAAACTTAGAGCAAGTTACAAGAATATATATTGTATATGAGCTAATATTTAGAAAAGTGCCAATTTGAGTCCCAAGTGAATTTTCACTAGTATTTCAATAACTAGTTAAAAAAATAACTTTCCCCAGAAAGAAGACAAGGTTCTGCTTTCATTTCATCTAATAACATTAGAAATAGAAATTTTTTCTTCAGGAAATATTGTTTTTATACATCAAAAATCAGATCGGTAACGTGTCCTCAGTAGCAAAGCTTAGCGTGCAGAAAGGTCATGCGCACTTTCTAACTTCCCAAAAAAACGCACTTGCAGAAAAAACGATTCTATTTTTACCCCTTTGTTAATATTTTACTTCATTTTTGTTTTAATCGATTTCTGATTTTCTAGCCGATGCGAAATAAGCGTGTCCCAAGTTCCGCCGTCAGAGTGGTAACTTCCGATCCATGTTTAGGCTCCCAAAATCATTTCCTGCACCTATACCACGTGATACTGAGGACTTGGTGGGATGTTTTGTCGAATCGTAGTTAAAAATTTGCATTTCTGTATCTAAAATTGTAGGTAAGATTTTTTAAAGTGATTTTATAAAATGTGTGTCATTTGAGTCGTCAGATCGGTAACACGCTCTAAAATGCGCAGTTTTTATTATTTTAAAAATTATTTTACATATAAGTATAGTTCTTTATTACAAGTGAAAAAAACCACGTGTTTGATTTTGGTTCAGTGCGATCGACTGGGAAATAAAAAAAAAACTTAGTCAGTTTGTCAGATCGATAACAGTCAGAGCGGTAACATTGAAAAACAGCGAATATGTTACAGAACTAACTCACACGTTTCAGAATTATGAAAAGCAAAAATCATAGATGTTAGCCATATATATTGAATATTTTTGTTCTTAAAAAATGAAAAGCAATGAGTTTTAGTACAATTGCTTCATTTGTGGTTTGTATGACCTAACAATAGAAGTTAGTAAAATAAGAAAAATTGACACTGCAGAAATTAAGTTAATTAATTAATATCATTTTATTTATTTATTTATTTATTTGGTGCTTCAATTTCTCATAACTTCGCTAAATAACTAGATAATAACTAGCATGCTAAATTTCAATTTCAGATCAAGAAATTAAATTTCCTGCAACTAATTAAAGAAAAGCAAGCAGCAGAGTTATGTGTTGAAAAAGTTGAAGTTGTGTGTTGTTCCAAAACAAAACAAATGTTTTAGTAGCTTGGATTTGGTAATCTCATAATTTATTTTATCTAAAAACCTTATCGCTCATTTTTATTTCCAAGAAATGCTTTTTTATAATGAAATTTGATTTTTTAGCCTAATATATATATTTTAATATAATTATCTTAATTCTATGTTAAAAATGAAAGGAAATGATATCATATTTAGAGATGTTAACGAAGACTGAAAGCATAAACTTAAATATGTAACTCATATTAACATCAGATCCGTAACATTCATCAGATCTGTAACGGCTTAAAAGTGAGTAATCTAAGGAGGGGGTAAATAACTTCCTTGACCTCCCCCCTTTTATTTTCTTGCATTTAGACCCCATTTAGACTTAAAATCCAATATTAGTTTTTTTCTGCAAAAAAATTTTTTTTCAGAAAACTCCAACTTCAAATTGGCACTTTTCTAAATATTGGCTCATATATTATTTTATTTCACGTTGACTCACATAAAAACATAGATTTGTTCTTATATGAAGCTACTGAACATTATTATCTCAGGTATAAAGCAGTGAGTAACCTCCCCTAAGCAAGGGTTAAGGCAGGAACATGCATTATTACTTCAGTTTTGAGATTAATATATTTTTCTTACATCGAATAAATATAGATTTTCGAGAAAAGTAGCTGATACAAAGCGTTTAATAATTCCAGAAACAGTTAGTTCTCCTACTTTGAAAAAGTTTTTGCTGCTGTTGTTTGCACGTTACAGAGCACTCAAACATCTTTTCTCAGTTCCGGATAATAAATGTTGGCAAGTATTTTAATATTAATGCATAAAATCAAACTAACACATATTTTGTCAACATGAAAAAAAATTAAAGCACCTAGACCAGTCACTAAAACATCTGTTGCAAAGGCAACTTAAACAAAAACACTGCAAATCATCGCATCTGGGAACGTTAATTTACAGAGATGGTCTCTGGAGCTTGCTTACCAAATTTAATCTGGCAGGAAAATCTCTTGGACGTTAAGAAAACTACCTAACTCGAAACACCTCTTAAAAAAAAGCGCTAAAACTTATGTTGTGCAGAGGTCATGAAACAAAAGCACTGTAAATGATGCCAACTCTAAACACTAAATTATACAGTGAGAGAGTTACGATTCAGTACTGCTTGTCCAGTGGCTAGATATGACTGGTTTTGCAATGGCTTTAGATTATAAAATTTCCCCCTCTTCTGCCATATATGCCACATTTATGTTTGATGTATCGGCATCCCCGCTTGCCATTTACACCGTAAATTTTCCTGCAGTTTTACCACCAGCTTGATCTAGGCTGCAAGGCACGTTTTGTTTTCGGAACAAGTCGGTTGATAAATTTCCAGTAGCGGCAGCTGGTTCAAGAAGAAGGCAATAAGATATGAAAATTTCCCCGCAGGACAACCGATGAAGCTTTATAATTACCAAGCTGTGTAGGATGCCGTAAAGCTAGATCTTGCCTTCCAACGACGTCCAACAATGTTAAGGAATGTCAATAATTATTTTTGACTCGAGGTTTTCCGAGACTTGGCTCATGAGTAATTTAATAAAGGCAGCACATATTTTAACTGCATAGATTCGCAGCTAATTAACAGGGTCGACAGACATTAGCTTTGAGCTGAAGTGACATTTTGAAGATTGGCTGACAATGGCTGGCAAATAAACATGAATTACAATTTGAGCACGAAGAAGAACTAGAACTATTAAAGATAACTGATTTATTGAATGAAAAAAACTACTAATAAACTAAACATTCTACAAAATTATTAGCAGTATGGATATCCTTTTTACATAATTAAACCTATTTAATTATATAAACATAATATCCTTACTGATATATAATTAAATCTATTTAATTAGCAATTTAATGAGACTCTTTGAGTTAAGTACTTAAAACTTCCTTTAATACAGAATCCTGGTTGCGCCACTGACTAGCTATATTGCAAAAATTCTACATTTCGCTTCCAGACATTTCATAACTAAATATAGTTAAAAGAAGCTGAATATTTATTTATTCATTTGGAAAAATAAAAACGAAATCTAAGCATCCCGCATCATAAAGCTCAAGTTGAAGCGCAGGTATTTTTCTGCATATGCAATTCAGTAAGCTTCAGCGGCAGCTAAAAAAAAATCAAACTTTATAATTTCGCCTGCAAACTTTACATGCAGCAGCGCTCTGATATGTATAATTTCGAAATATTTCCACCGGAGCGCGAGCACTAAATACACTCTTTCGTTAAATGTCAAACAATAAAACGGTACTTATTTGACAGTAGGCGCTTCCAGATGCAGATTCAAAACCGAAAGTCTGGAGCAATGAGACGTTTTGCTTTTTGTTCGTGAAAATGTAATTTCCATCCCTGGTAGGTAAACAGAGATAAACCCAGCTCAAAAGAGTAAATAATAGCTTCCTTGAATGGTCTGCTATCGCGGTGTGGCCAAGTTCAGAGCCAAATTATGCCACACCCAAAAAGGAAACAAATAATTTTGGAGGTGGAAAACTACGGGGTCTCTACCGCTAAATTCCTCGCCGCCTCGATCATGACATATGATATTCTAAGATTTAGATTCGTGTATATTTAGTGCCCCGGCTTCTTTTGTTCGCTTGGTAGATATCGTGGCGAGGAAAAGTTCATTGAGGCAGGGCGAAAACCGGAGATGCGAGCCACTTTCATCAAGATGATTCCTGATTTAGACGAATTTTTCTTCTTAAGAAAACCAAGATTCAACGCACAACGGGCAGGTATTGCCAGGATGCACTTTAAATTCAATTATTTTTAAGAGGTTTGCTCGGCTTCAAGGATTTTTTTTTCACGTGAAAGCTGCTGAAGTTTTAGTGATAGCGATATTTGCATCGAAGAGAATTGTTTTATTTGAATTTCGCTGGCGGAACGATGAATAAAATTGAAATGGGGAGAAAGAGAGGCGAAAAAATCATATTAGCATTCTGCGTAGCCCGCATTCTGCGATTGTGGCAACATATTTTTGGGCATACTGTAAGTAATTTGAATAATCATAAGTACTTAGATTCTTCAGATGTTGTTCATCAATAATTATAACATATTAGTTTACGAAAACAATTAGACAATTAAGCAACTAACTCAACAATAGCGAAATTCAAGTTAGTTGGAATTTTTTGATGGTACTAAGTAAACTATTTCCCTCTTTAAAAAGGGACGAAACAAAATTTATATAATTTTACAAACTTGATCATATTCTCTACGGACGAGAGAAACTCTGTGAGCTTTTGTAGTCTTTTTTCTTTCATCTATTAGCTGTAATACGTGAACTAATACTGACATTTAACCAGGAAAACGTACGTTAATGATATAATGAAATTTATTTAAATAAGCAGCAATTAAAAGATCATTGTAAAGCATATTTTACCAGGCATACATTACTCGCCCTCGTGTCTCCGTTATCGAAACATCATATCTTAAAATTTGCTGAAATTTTCAGATAAGTTCATAAATTTAGTGAATTGCAATGAGTAAGGATAGACATCTTTTATTATTTGTGGATAGAACCAGACGGTGAAATTTCTTGATTTATGTCTCGACAAGTTTATAAGTTTGGCTTTTTTTTCTTAAGGAAGGATCTAATTTTCTAAGGATATAATTTAAGACTTTATATCTCGATAACTGGCAGACGAGGAGAAACAATTTATGCGTTAAAAATATGTCTCGATTATATTTTCATGTCTCACATGGAACTAGACATGAGTTGTCTTGCATGAAAATTTATGTGTCATTTGACTTGCAGAAGTAGCGTTAACTAATTAATTTGGTTCACATATTAACTATGTTTCAAACCTGAGAGCTCATAGCAACAAATAATATTCATTTACGGCTCTTGTATTTCTTCCTTGCCAAAATGTATTTAAAACACTTTGGGACACTTGGCTTAGAAATTTTTGCTCTTAGTAAATGCTAAAAGTATCAGGAAATCTGATACTTACCGACTTTATAATCTCACCAACTAGATTTTAAGTCCTTTTTGATTTATTTAATGTTTTTTTTAAACCAGAAAAAGGGAAGTTGAATATATCTCCTTTTATGTTACAATATCCACATATTGTTTAAGACCTTTTAAACTAACCTATAACAGTATCAACAGTGTTGTGTTTATGAAAAAAAGTGATATTTTTTTTTTTTTTTTGGAATCTGAAGCATCTTTTGATGATCTAATGGAGCGCAAAGGAAATGTTAAACAAATAATTCAACAAAAATAAATTTTTACTCACAATATTTTTAAGAAAAAAGTTTTTCTAGCAGAAATATTGTACTTCAAAACATTCATTACACAGTAAGCATTATTTTATGCGAAAAAAAATCAATGAAGTAAAACTTCCCATATTATATCATCTCAAGAGATCCAGTAAAGTTTGAAACAAATAGAGAGACCATTTTTTTATGAGACCTTAATCTCAAAAAAGTTACAAAATTCCTTTTGAAGTATAATTATTTACTGTTTCTCATTTATTTCTCGACCCAAGCATCATCTCTTATAACATCATAAATCATATTTTAAACGTAGCAAGGCACAGCTTCCCGCTTTGAAAAAAAAAAAAAAAAAGAAGAAGAAGCCTCTTAAATACGTATAAACAAAAAACAAAACAGCGAATTATTTCAATGCATAATTTTCAAGAGCTGAATAGTAATTAACCATTTAAAGGGGAGCAATTCCGAAAACACCCAGAACTCTCGAACACAAGACATGTCGAAGATTGCAAAGCTTACCGACTATAACTCAACTCTCAAACAGGAAACGAGTTCGCAGATTAGAATTACCTGGTGTAATTGAGTCAAAACAGAATGAGTTATTGTGTCTGACAAGAGCATTCTGAGGCGAAAGTTAGCTTCTTTGGTAATGAATCCATTTAATTAAACAGGCTACACGCCATGATAGTATCATAATCAGACGTGAAACTGGACTACGGCACGTAGGAAGCTGTCCTGCCCACTCTGGCTTCCCAAGTTTTTTTCATACTTCCCAGTTCAAGATGCTATTAAAATCGCTTCGACGCCAGGTCAATGGCGTATAAACAAGAAACAAAATAGATTAAATGGCAAAGGGTGGAAAAGGGAGAATCCAACATCAATTATAGAGGGCAGATCGCACCGATTTGAATTAGCTATTGATGAGCGGACAATGAGCTTTCTGGTGGAAAAAAGACGAAACGCATGAAAAAATGAAGGCTGCTATCAGGAGAGAAAACTTCCGGTAATTGTGATAAATGATGAAATGAGGTTGGTCAAAACAAATGATTGATCAGTTTTGGAGCAATTGCGAAACAGGTGATAGCACAGATTTGGTATAAATACCTGGAATGCCTCAAAGGGGTCGCTGCCCAAAGCAATCAGGAAATTTTGATATTCTTTGAAACGAAGCGAAGGAAAAAACTGCTACGCATTAATTTTTCATAGCTGGGAGGAAAATCAATCTTTTCAGCGACAAAAAAGTATTTTTTTTTTTTAAATAAATACATGTAGACCACAAAAGGACTTTGGAAACAGCAAATTATTGATTATTTTTAACACAAACAAAACAATCACAATTTCTTTCAGACATAAGGGGCTAAGGGACATAACACTTTTTCTACCACTTCAAAAAAACCAAAATATAGTTCTTTGTTGTACCTATAAAAATATACAACATATTGCTATTGTATTTTTTCTGCTATAATAGGTATGAAGCTATATTTTTAAAGTAAGCATTGGTACCCTTAAGCAAGCAAATGCAATGTTATGGTGGTCTGCCAAATTATGAAAACATTAATGAATAAAATAGGACAAAGTAATTTTGGTCTTCAATTGAGGGCAAATATTCTGCAAAGGTACTAAAATGTGTCCTGAAAATTAAATTACATAAATTTGATCTGATTTTTTGGAAATTAAAATGGTAGTAATATTACTTGCATTTATTGTTTAATTTTTAGTATAATTAAACTATTTATTCATGAAAATAAATACAAATACGAAAGAAAATATATTCCATAAAAGGGGGATGTAATTGAATGGTAACATTTCAATGATAGTCATAAATAAGAAATGAATTTTTTAAAAGAGTCGCGAAGGCTAAGTCCTAATTTATTACTTTATTTGTTATCAACTGCGCAGTTCCTTGGCATCATAACAATGGGTAGTCATAAAATCTAACATAAATGGTAGTTATTTTAATTTGCTGAGCATGATTGAAAACGTAAAACATTATTAAGTTCTGCAGTAGGATCCCAATCCGTCGAAACAAAACACCTCGGACTCAAAAATATCCAGAATTAAAAGAAATTGCTTTGCGGATGTTGTTATAAGGTAGCCCGAGGGGTTGTGCCGTTGCTATGATACAAGCGAGCACAGTTTTGTTAAGAAGTTTCCATGGTGAAACCGACCAAGCATACAAATAGGCAATAATATTCAATTTTTGAGCAGGCTATTAAAAGAAGAAACTGAAATCCAGACACATGCTTACCGAGAGTCTTATTAAGAGCTCAGTGGAGGGAAACGAGGCCGCTTTTTATTGAATTATTTTCAATAATGAAATACTTGAGCTATGTGTGTCAAAGGTAAGAGACACAATGCGTATGTGGTTTGTAAAATATATTGTTGTCGAGTTTTAAAGCTTATTATGTGAAATATTTGATGGAGTTATTTTATTTCATATTGAGTATTATGTTAGTTTCTTTACAACATGAGTTCAAATTAATAGAAAAATGATAATGAATGAAAATCACAGGATTAGAAATATATAAGAAACTTACAACGGGGATTGCTAGAGGATACAATCTTCGCGTTTGAGGATCAGAGTGCCTGAACTCATAGGAAATTGTTGAACTATTTCAATATTTGATTGGGGTAGTAATAGAGTTATTATTTAAATCATTTTTACATATACAAAGCAATTCCTGATGGCATTTGCCAAATATTTATATAGAATAATGTAGCAATTCATTTTGATCATCAACTTCCTTTTTAAGTTTAGTAGAGTGCGTAAAACAGTAAATAAATATGTTTTTGTTAAAGAAAATGACTATAGTGTTCCAATTTTCATCTGGAAAAAAACCAGCAAAGTTTTATCGAAACAAAAAAGAGGTCAGTATCGAATTTTCAAGAAGTTGCATTTGTTTTAATTTATAAATATTTTCCCCTAATTTAGTGACAACAGATATAATTTGGAATCATCAAATCTACGCTGTACATTGTTCATTCCTTGTTGTCGATTACACGTTTGCCATATTTGATCAACATAAAAAAAAAAACGGAATCAAATCTATACGTTTAATAAATGATTTTCTTCGATTATAAAACATCTGTGTGCAAGATTCACATAGCTCCAAAACATTTTCGCAAGAGTTAAATGCACAAAATATTGCATGGAATTATTTTTCTTTTTTTTTCGGGGGGGGGGGGGGGGGGGATCTATGTCAAAATACTTAAATTTCGTTTTTAAACATTTATCATTACCAATATTTTCAAAAAAAATGTACTGATTTATTTCCAAAACTGCGATTTTAGGGATACTTTCCTAATGTTTGTTATAAGATCACTTGGTTTGTGAATGCACTAAATTGCGTGACTTATCTTTCATGCATTTTTTTCTTAATCAACGCAAGATATACTGCACTCGAGAACATGTTTTTTCTTTCTGTTGTATTAGAGATTTTTTAATTTCAAATCTGCAATTGGTTTCTGTCTACAAGCTAAAGTTTTTATGCGATTTAATGATATAGTCCATAGCAAGAGTTTAAAAAATCACTAGAACAAAAAGGTTTACCATTCGAAATTCCTGATGTTCAACGAAAACACGAAGCTCATTAAGGGGACTGCGATTTTTTTCATACTTGACATAAAGAGGGTTAGTCAGAAAAATCGGGATAACTTAGTACCTTGTTTATTCACATGTTATCTCAGGTCTTTTTGGGAAATTGGGGTACACCATTCATTAAATTCATTACGAAGGAATCAAACTTAATTTTAAAGAAAACACACACAACAAAGCTCTGAGTAATCAAATGAGCATTCATAAATATTACCCGAAACTTAGAGGATACTTTGAAAATATTCAAATATTATATTAAAATTTTAGACTAATTTTTTATTGATTTATTGAAATCCTTCACCACTGCGTAGTATAAAAGAAAAGGGTTTAAATATATTAGACGGAAATTTTATCTTGTTTTAATCTTCCAAATGATGGAAAAAAAACTATTCAGGTTTATTGAAATTTGAACAAGCTCAATTGCACGTAACTGCAAGATCCTAACTTGCTGATTGAAAACATGACACATGACAGTCTGCATTATCAGCCCTAATAAACTACAAAAGTCGACATCTAACGATTAAGAATTTAACGAATTTTAAAACTTTTAAAAAAACTCAAATCTTGAACTTTAAGATCGAGTTTTAAATGCTTCAAAAAGAAAAGGAGGAAGAAGGCATCAAAAGAAGTGATGAGATGTATAATACTTCAATTGTGACCATTTTTAGAAGAGATTCCAAAAATATATTTAATTCATCCCTTTTAGTTGACACTCCTATGATTAAGTGGAGCTTTAGCTAACAATGAAACGTGGTTAGTTTAAAATACTAATTTAAAATTTATCAGAATTCCCATGATTTGTGTATTTTATTCGCAAAATGTCAAATGTGTTTTGGTAAAATACTTGAAAGTCATTAATTTTAAGTGATTTAAAGACAATTAGTTCTAACTCCGAGTTTTTACATTGAAAAATAATTAAAAACGATATGCTCGTAAAAAAAAATAAATATTCATGATCCTTAAATGTCTAACACACATGAATTAGAAGAGCTTAAACGGTGAGACAATAAAACAATATGCATAAAAATGAATATGTAATTACGAAATTGTTCGTTTATGCACTTGAGAACACTTTCCAATGCACTAAAACGGCAAGATAATGTGAACAAAAGTTAAATGCCTGCCGAGACACTTAAAAATCCTTTGAATGAGAAGGGTAGAATCAAGTCACGATGTCCCCATTGACATCTTGATTGAAACATGATAAAATCAGGGTCAAGGGGCATCCGAAGCGATTATCCGTTCTTTGAGTTTTGTTGGTATACTCATCAGGAATCTGCTACCATTGGATAGGGAGCGGGTAAAAATTGCAATTTGGAGTTCAATTGATTTCTTAGTATATTTTCAGTACCTATACTGCAAAAAATAAATTGTTATTTTTACAGTATAATACTGAAAGCGGAGGTTCCAATTTAAAACTGTAAAATGTAGAGTAATAAACTGTAAAACTAGCAATTTTAGTTTATTAGTGTATAGTTTACTACTGTAAAATTAGCAATTTCTCCAGTTTATTACTGTAAAATTACTATAAAATTAGCTGTATTATACTGTGAAAACATTCATTTTTTACAATATACAGGGTGGTTATAAATTAACAGGAGGTGTTTGGAGCCCTCTAGCTCGCGAACTACTGGGCGAAATATTGCCCAATTTCGTGAGCGTGCATATTAGACCATGGGATTTTGATTTCTGGAATAAAAAAAAAAATAGTTTGAAAAATCACCACCAGGGGGAAATTTGGCGCTGTAAAAGTGTATTACACTGAATATCGCGAATTAAACTTGAAAAGATGCTGCATAAATCAATTTCGCCAAGCAAAAATGATTGTTCTTTGCAAATGAGGTTTAATACTATGATCGCCGTAGAATTTTCTATTTAAAAAAAAATCCCCACGAACAAAATAGCGGTCCATTTAACCAAATGGAATTCAATAATGTGCATAAACGCGTTGCGTTTAGCGATCATCTGTATAAAATGACGGAGTGGGAGCATTCTTATCAAGAAATCTATTCTGATATGATACGAGCTGCCGTAGAAAATGTTGTGCATCTTATGCAGTTCTTACAACTTTACAATGGCGATCATATCGAATCACATTTGTGACAAAAAAATCATTTTTGCAAATAAAATGGCTGCATTTTTTGTCAGTAGCAATTAATTCTTCGATAATCAGAATAATACACTTTTACAGCGCCAAATTTCCCCCTGGTGGTGATTTTTCAAACTAATTTTTTTTATTCATGAAATCAAAATCCCATGGTTTAATATGCACGCTCACGAAATTGGGCAATATTTCGCCCAGTAGTTCGCGAGCTATAGGGCTCCAAACACCTCCTGTTAATTTATAACCACACTGTAGTTCTCCCCATAGATGAACGAATATAATGAAATATTTTATGTCATAAATTTTATAGGATCCTCCTTGCGATTTATATTGATACTATTTTAAATAACGAAATATTATTATGGGTGTAATTCTGAAGTTATTACATCTCACACATCGTTTTTAAGGCGGATCCAGCTTTTGCTTCAAGAGGGGATCAATTTCGGGCAATGAGGTGTAAAACTGCAATTTTTGTGAGAAAACGGGGATATTTCGCAATATTTAAGTCCCAAAAGAGCAGTTTAAGCTATATTTGGTCGCTAAAGGGATGAGTCATGATCCCCTTGATACCCCTCTGAATCCGCGCCCTTATGGAAAGCGTACCCAACTCTAACATTATTTTGATATGAATAGTAATTTTGTTGAAATACAAAAACCTCTTTAGAACAATTACGGAGAGACAATCATTTGCTGTGATGAAGTACATGGCTGTGCACCAAAACAGTTACGTATTACTGATAAACCAAATGATCAAGGAACAAACGACTAGTATCAGATGCAATGAAGCAATAAAAATTAAAATGTGAAATATTTCCCTTTTTAGAAATACTGTACTATATTTAAAAAGTGCTTTCGTCAGATTAATGTATAAAAAATGGTTTTTAAAAAATATGCATGTATTTGGATCCAAATAAGCTCGTTTATATTTTAGTTAGTGACCTGCTGAATTTACTGTTTTGACGCATGTTTAAAATATCAAAAATACAGGCAGTAATAAAATTAATTTCAAAACTTTTAAGAGGAAGGATAAATATATCCTTAATAATGAAATGAATTCAAAAGAATGGCCGTCAAACGGGAAGATCATCAAAATCAAATGATGTCCTCA
Source organism: Uloborus plumipes (assembly GCA_038373865.1). Taxonomy (NCBI): domain Eukaryota; kingdom Metazoa; phylum Arthropoda; class Arachnida; order Araneae; family Uloboridae; genus Uloborus; species Uloborus plumipes. Next base: position 490,288 of record JAXGGA010000018.1, read on the forward strand.
ATGTAATACTAGAATACAAGTATTTATCAGTAGTTTGATAATTTATTAAAAAACATTTATGTAGTTTCATCAAAAAGCATAAAATTTGCAGGGGGGAGAGAGGAGACGCATTTTCATATTGAAATAAAAATATTTAACCAAAGGATGAGGTTTGAAAAATAAATTGTATTATCTACATATAGCTTCAACACATTTTACGAATAATGTAATTCTTAGTTTTTGAATGTTTAATCAAGATAAAAGAAGTTTTAAAGATGTATTGAATAATTTAAAGGGGGAAAAGGCCAAAGAGGAAGTTTTGTTTTTCTCTCTCTTTCTATCTTTTTCCCCTTTTTGTGGGGCCCTTATGAATGAGCAGAGTCGGCGAAATATTTTACTGGACACAAATATAATGAAATTAATTTTAGTACGGCAAACTCTCGATTATCCGCGGGTGTATTATTCGCGGTGCGGATTATCCGTGGGTCTTTCACACATCAAGATGCTATTGAAAAAAAAAAATTAAGAAGAGTTTTCAAGTTTCAGGAAGAATTTTTAAATGAAGAACAACTAACCAACTTTGGAATTATGTGCTAATATTACGGTTTTTTTTTTTTTTGGAATGTGTGTGTTATTGTGTGTTTCTAGATTTACATATATTTTTTTTAATTCAAAATTATCACTTTTAACTGTAATTGAAATGTATGCGTGAGCTTAAGTCATTGTTTTAGATATTGTATACACTAGTATCGATTTTAATCTATTTAACGGATTATCCACTGTACTCGTTAATCCGCTGTTACCATGTCACTGTATTTCGTGGATAGTCAAGAGATCAGTGTTATACTAATAAAAGTAATAGTTATAAATTTAGTAAAAAAAGTATTAAATCATTTCTTCCATACGCGTCTATTATGTTTATGTCTTCTGTATTTTCTGTAATTTCAATGTTTTTGTCAAATAAAGTCTCCAGAGATCCATTCAACCGAAAAACCATTAAGATGGTAGTCACGGGGATCTCTGGGGTGAAATGAAATGAAATGAATACGCGTCTATTTGTATAGAAGGAAATAAAATAAAAGGTTCTTATTAGTGGGTCATTGATATCAACGAATGCAAAACTTGCGTTTGTAAAAAAAAAGAAAAAGCATGATGTGGTCAAATCTAATCAGAAATTCTCTATGTAGGTTTTTTGAATGTTCGAAACGTCGATACAATCAGAAAGAAATGAAGAAACGCAACAGAACCTTCCTTATTCGGTCAGTTATTCCAATAAAGGATTGAAAAGAAATGGAATGTGTCACGAATTCCTAATATGCTAAAAATAAATCATTTAAATGCTTGCTTGGGAAAAAAGGCGGCGAAAACTGTCGCGAAAAACTGACAGCTCAACACGACGACCTAAATTGTAACTGCATTCCCTTTTTTTTTGGACGGGAACGACAAAAGTAAAAAACCAATCACGAAATGAAAATCAAGATAAATGTATTGGGAGATTTCTGCGAAATTTCACCGCTCTTCTTCGGAATCATAAATCTGCTGAAATAGGAAAAAAAAAATAACAAAGGCGGTTTTTACGAATCAAAGCGAACAGGGAAACGAAGTTTTCATTTTTTTTATTTTTTTGCTGTACGATGTTCATGCAATGATTTGCGGGAAGGAGAAATCATCACATGCAATGGTGTTTAAATATAGCTACATATCAAGTAGATCGATAGAAAACGAAATGTTTTAAAAGATCTTACTGATTAGGTTTTCGAACTTGAAGAAATCTTTAACTGTATTTGCTATTAGTGTGTGTGCGTGTGTGTGTGTGAAGAATACTTTAGAAAAAACTTTTCTTTTGAATCTTTTATGAACTGTTAGAAAAAAAATGATCTTTAAGAAATAATATAGTCCGAAAAATTGAAATATAAGGTTTTTGAAAGTTGTGAGTGCGATAAGAGTTTTATTTTCGTTTTGTTTCAACGGTTTGTGATAAATTAAAATATTTTTAGAAGTTATATGAAGTATTTTTATAATGCTTCATTCTTTTAAAAATGGTAACTTAAAAATGGTTTTAAATTTGCCATTAGCGTGAAAATTTATCTTTACTCTTATTCAAGTCAAATTTGCAGAAAACAATGCATAGAGATACTTTTCTGAAAGTAAAGCAAGTCGATACGTCTAATGGGTTTCTAAAGTTTGCAGAACAAATGCAGAAGTGTCCTCAAAAAGTTTAGATTATTTAGAGATCTGAATCAAAGAAACTCAAGAATCAGAAAACACAATTAGAAGTACTCAGAAAAATCCCCACGAATTAAAAAAGTTTTTACTATATTTAAAATTTTAAAAGTAGAACTCATCTAACACTTTCAAGAAATTTCCCAGAAGCAGTGTAAATGATCTATGTAAACGAAGTTAGCAAACTAAACGACGTCTAAGATTTAACACTGCTGCTACGTCAGTCATCAGGACTGACACTTAGGCCACGTCAGTCATATGTGACTGAAACTATCCGTTCAGAATACAGGTTTCATCGGTGACTGACAGTATAAAATGTGATTTAAAACTAAAAATTGCATCGTTAGCAATTTTCGGACCGTATTATGAATTTACCTAAATATCACTTATCAAACACTTTAATGGCTATTTTTAAAAGTTAGAAACAAAAATAAACAAATAAATAAACGGTTGTCCTTCATTATTTATGCCTATTGCACGTAGCCCATTTGGGATTTTGTTTTTGATAGCATTGCAGCTAACGTATTAAAAATAGAGCCATAACAAATTTTTATGAGGGCAAAATTCTTAATTTACCGAATGAAATGCATAATTTTACCAAATAATAAAATACAAACATATACACATACCTGTATCCAAAATTGAAATATATTAGGCATTCAAAAGTTTGCAATACTGCCTCCAAATTTGCCGAATTATCAAAATTTAACCAGTAAGGAATGTTTTTGGAGGGTCACAGTGACCTCCCAATCGGAGCGTCACTGGTTATGGATCATGAAACGTTCAGAACCGTTCTTGACAACGCTCCCGATTATCCAGACATCCGAATTACCGAAATCTCTCTCAGGAGCGCCCCGATGGGAAGTCACGGGAGGTCACTGTGACCTCCCAATAATTTTCGTATCCGACACATTTTCCTGACAATTCGGCAATTTGAAGACAAAAAATTGCTACATTGAGATTATTTGTTCTTTTTAGTTTTTAGAATTGTTTTTTAAAAGGTGCCTAATATTTTCCCTCACTAAATGTTATGGATGTACGACATGTGTGCATGCTTGTATTTTATCATTCGGTGAAATTGGAATTTCATTCGGCCAATTGATAATTTTCCCCCTCCCGAAAATTTTAGTTCGGGGTGTTCCTGATCCCGCTATCTAAAACTCGACAACAACGGATCGTGAACGGTTTCGTGGTAATTAGTGAGTGTCCCCTTCTCGAGGCGTGAAGCGTCGTCGCGAAAGGTCAAAAGCCCTCCGTGACGACAAAACAATGGAAACGAAAACCTTAATTAGCGGGAGAAGTGCGCGCGACTTGAGCTAAGAGCTCGATGCAAAAGAAAGAATTGGTTCACAAAGGACCGCGACCTATTGGATCACGAGAGCAAATGGTTAATGACTTGTACACGGCCGTCTGACCTTTGTTTTTTGGCCTTTTGTATTTTGTCCGTGACCCCTGTCGGGACACTGCGATTTGACAGACTCTCAGTGGGCTTCGTCCGTGAACTCCGATGGTGACACTGATTTGTCGGCTTGGCTCCTCTAGAGGAATTATTAGCATTCCTCATAGGTCACTGATTGATCTTTGGTCGTTTTGGGTGAATGACGCCCTGATCATGAGGCTTAATTCATTCTCATATTGAAACTGTCATTTGCAAATTTATTAAAGAAATTTTTTATTGGGCATATTATAAATTCATTTCTTTTGTATTCAGCTTTATTCTGCCATCACAAGAACAAAAACCCTATATCCAAGTATTAAAAATGTTGGGAAAAATGAGAAGACATGCATTTTTAGTCTTCATCAATGCTATTATATTGTCAAAAATGCTTTAGCTCATTAGAAGCCTGCAGGAACAAAATTTTAAATTTCTTTCATAACAATATTTTTTAAAAAACAGCAAAAATCTAAAAAGGAATTGCAACAAAATTTGAAATTAGAGCCTATTAAATTATGACTGCGGTATTTGCGACATACTTTATTGCCAACGCTTAAATAAATTGATTTTAAGCATCGTTTAAGTCAAATTATTATTTTTCTAAAATCTTTGTTTAAAATCATTTTTAAATAAACCCTAGAAATCCTCTTAAGTTATAATATTCACCTGTTTTGCCTTTTTCTTAGTCATTATATCGTTTCTTCCTTATTTTGATTTCATTCCTAGGTTTTTATTCTTATTTGACATTTTTATGTGTATTTCATATTTTAATAAGTAGCAACTTTTTCGTTAGCAGCCAGTGTATTCTGGATTTTTTTTATTAATGAAGACAACGAGAAAATCTGAAGGCACTAAGCTAAAATAAGAGAGTTAATAAAAGTTCTGGCAGATGAGACATGTTGTTGTGTGGACATATTTGTAGTATATGAAACACTTAAAACTAGTATTGCTTTAACCATGAATTATAGTTTAAAGCACGAGCACTAGAGTTTAATACATATATTTTTGTATATTCATCAAATATTGTTCAAATCAAATGAAAAGGTTAAATTTTGCATTTTTTTAACTGTGATTTTACAAGTGAATGTATAGATTTTTATAGACTTCTAAAAGAAAGTGTGCAAGTGAAAATATGTAGATGTCTGATTTTAACATATCATTTCTATACATCAAGAGTAGTAAAACTTATTTTAAAAAGCCTGATATAAGGCGTTATTTTACTTAAAAAATTATTATAATCCAAAAAAATCAGGATATTCGCAAAAACGAAACTTCGATAAATAACAAAATTTTACTTTCGCGATAAGTCCCAAAAAGGCAACAAGTATGAGCAGTATTAAACGATAAAGAAATCATTCACATAATAATTTATTTTTTAAGCAAGAAAATGATTACAGTTTAAAGTTAAAAAAAGAGATTGCAGAGTGAAGATACAACAATGACAGCAATAGTTATTTAAAAGCCTCCAAAAAATATTTTTTAAGAGCAAAATGTAAGTAACGTATTTTTGCATGAAAGAAATGTATGGTAAAAAAATACTAAATTTGTAACAACTCAAAAAGGTGTGGATAAATTATTTATTTGAAAAGGAGTGCTTCAGTTCTACAAAAACGAAAGATAGTAAAATGAAGTAGGTAAATTTAACAAAGTAGGTAAATTATTTGTCACGTTGATTGTCTCATTCATTTATTTATTTAGAGAGAAAAATTTTGTGTAGCTGAGAAATTGGTGCGAAAAAAATTAGTAGAAATGTTTCATGAACAATTGACAATGAATCGGAGAAGTGTCATTGAACTCTGCAGAAGAATTAATATACTGACCACTGTTCCTTGTCATCGCATTCGTTCTTCCCATTTGTATGACATTAAAAAAAAAAATTTTTTTTCTTTTTTCTTTGCTGCATATATTTAAAAACATATGATCAGACAAGAATAACTCGTAAGATTCTATTAGTGGGCAGGGCTGCAATTAAGATTTTTTACAAAAACCAACTCTTGCAATTTCAAAGATAGGGGAATAAAATCCAAGATGATATAAGTACAAACTTTCATTCACTTTTTTTTCTTGTATTTGATACAATTGCCCTTGGTCAATTATTAATCTAACAAATTATAAAGTGGAAAATTGTGATAATAAATAGTAAAACTGATCTTTCAATATTTATTTTTTCTGAAAATCTTTAAAAAAGAGGTGTAAAAATGGTCAACAGAAAAAAAAATTATAATAATGAATAAAATGTTAATGTCTTAACTTCACTGTAAAAACTACGGGTGACGCAGGGGTGCCAATAAGAAAGCTTGGGTGAAAGCAAGGTGCCACGGGGTGCCACAGCGAATTTGAAATGCTCTTACCGCACTAAAAAGCCTCCCATCGGCACCAATTGGGGTGAATGAAGCTTGCGCATGCTCAGTGAGACATCTCGCCGTACCAAAAGGCACCTTTTCTCCTGCGCGAGGTCTCATCATCATCATCAACCATTTGAATGGCGGACATCTTGTTTACGTCGACACGACAGAATTTTCGGTACAGTGTTTTCACAGTCTTGGATTTCACCTTGAGTTAATTACAAAAATGGATTAATTCTTCATATTAGTCTTCGAATTCTCACGTAAGTACATGCATTTGATAATAGTTCTAAGAATTTCCAACATATTTGTACAATCATTTCAAAGTGTACGAACGGAAATTTATCTCTGTGCAGCGAATCTCTTTTGCCGTGCAGATACAAACAAGCAGCAGAACGCGAAGGGAAGGAAAAAAAAGAAACTCTGAATGACTCTTTCTTTCTTTCTTATTTGTTTTTATCATACGTATATGTATATGCTATTTTAATGCCATGCATTTCGTGCTGTCGCTAATATCTTTCGTTGGCGTTATTGATAACAAATGCTGAGTTCGTTATTGCCAGAGCTTACTTTTTTTGTTCCATCAGTTGAATTGATCCTTAAAATATATTTCGATTTTTAATCTGTCGAGAAACTTGACGTTTAACAAACACTGCTTTTCAAATACCCCATATCTTTTATTCCATAAAGATATTTAAATGTCGAACTATACATACCTATTAATATGTTACCCTTGATTAAAATTTTATAAGTTAATGAAGCGATTCAATTTTTTATTGATAGAATAATATAACTGAATATTTTTGATTGTTTTTGAAAGGGATCCATAAAATACCTTCCCTCTTCATTTTCGGTACAGATAATGCTGCAGTAAATGTCAATAGCATTTTAAAACTACTGAGTTTAATTCAAGTCACGAATTCTTTTAAAATATGTTGGAAAGTCTGAACTGTGGGAAAATGCCTTAAATTACAAGTTTCGATCTATTTGGAATCGGAATTCAAGGTGAAAATGTACCAAGACTTTGTGAATAAAAGCAATAAATAAAAGTAAACACAATTGAAAAACAAAAACGCACACAGCACAGGGGGGATCTGCAATAGTGAACAGTGAGGGTGCCATTATGCTCTCCTATACGGTTCCATCTTTCACCCGCGCTGCTCGTTGAATTGAGGGTGCCAGTTTTTCACCCAAGCCAAGGGTGAAATCTCGGCACCCTACTGGGTGCCGCTCCTGTTACAAGCGTTTCACCCCGGAAAGGTGCCAATTGCAACCATTAGTTTTAACAGTGTTGATACAACGATTCAAATCGTGAACGATTGGCAGGAAAACTGTACACTATTAGGAGAGAAATAACATTCTGGATTTCAGAAGAGCATTCCAGAATGCCAGGCATCGTTCTTTTTGTATCAACGCTATTTAAAAAAAAATAATTAGTAAACAAGTGTATTCTAGATTGCTTACTCATAAAACTATTTTAAGAAACATTGTTTTATCGGTAAATATTTAATGAATGTATCTTTTCAACACTGTAAGAAATTTCTCAAACGTAAGAGATTGTTTTCGAGTCACTTTTCGGGTTTTACACAATATCCACTAGTTTCCTGGGAAAATCAAAGATCCACAAAAAAAGTCCCCTATATTTCTGCAAGTTGCATGAATTCAGACTTCTCACTGTTGTGAAAAACATTTTTAGCTTCCAGTGTTTGTATCCGCGGTGTTTTATTTAAACGTTTCGCTTCAGCGCCTTGTCCAGATTGACTACGCTCCAAATTAGGGTAAAATTCAGTCTCTGGGTATTATAAGAGTATTGAAGAATTGTAGGTAAATGCGAGTTTGGAGTTTGCTTGCAACTCTTCATTGCCCTTAGGCTGGACTTTATTTGACCCTAGAATCTCCCCACGTAAATTAGGATGGTACCAAGCTATAGGCAGATAAAAGTCTTTTTCGCTGGTTCACGATTTGCTCCTGAAACATGACTGACTTTATTAGGAAGATTTCTGAAGTTTAAGCAAGAAGAACTTGAAGCAAGCATTTCAGAAATGTTAAATTATTAGCCGGGAAATTTCGTGTTTTTTGCCAGATATATTACCGGAATAATTTAGGAACATAATAAGCCCATTATTTTCCAGGGACGTTACCGAATTGTTTTTACAGTGAATTAATAAACTCAAAACAAAATAATTTTGGAAAAATATCTCAAGAAAAACACAAGATCGTTACTGAAAACCCAGGAGCTTATGGGAAACGAAAGCCCTGCTAAATAAATTAAAAATAAAATGTGTGGCATTTCAGGGATAAAAGTTTTTCCCAGGTCGAAGGAATTTTGATGATTTTGTAAAACAAATGTTTATTTTTGTCTCATTTTTTTATTGAAACAAATAGCTGATTTCACATGGCATTAAATTTTATGAAAGCTCAACTCCTATACTTCTATTCATTTTTGGTGAGATTTAGTCGATTATGCGAAATTTATAATTATAAATTCTGAAAAATACAAGCATCCTGAACTTTTCCGGTTAGAAATTTAATCTCGGATTCCGCTAATTAGTTGGACTTATAAACCAATTCTTTTGCTTTTAATAATTAAAAAAGTTGACTAACGAGCTACTAACGATTATATTTTAACACTATGAAAGGTGAGGCGGATGTGGAATAATTTTAATTATATACAAAGATTAAATCTCATAAAAAATAACATAAAGTTCAATGTCAAAAGTTTTCCGATAATGAAATCTTTTTCACCTGTATGATGCATTAAATAAGAAAAGACACTAAACAACATACATTTATCAGTGTAGTCCGTTACAGCTACAAGCTTGGGAAATTTTGATAAGTTTCAGAAACCCCTCAGACGCTTGTGGAAATGCTGTATTAAAGTAATTTAAGATATTAATTCTAAATCAAATCGAAGCTCTTGAAAATTCAGAGTTTGATTAAGAAAATAAGTATGAATTATCTATCAGGTAAGTTATTCATAGTGTATAAAGTTTGAGATTGGGATTGACAATGAAGACGGTAATAAATGCTACCGATAACAAATGCTTTCTCGTATAACGATTTTTAAGTGACTGACTCTGTTAATATGACTTTAAATCTTTATTAAATATCTCTATTCGTTTCTAGACTTCATATGATTTCAGAGATGATTCCCGCAGGCACTTGTCAAGATCTCCTGCTCTTTAGGGAGATGTGGATATTTGCTGATCTAGCTACTGGTTTGGGGAGGGACCTTTATCGGAAAGGGTAAAGTGTAATTTTCAGACTCGAATAAGTGGTCTAGTAATTTTTTTTCCTAATAAAAGTCCCCAAAATAAAGCTTTACGCGATATTCAGTCGTTTAAGGGAAGGGGGTCATAATCTCCCATTAAGAACTGATTCCTAAACTGGAAATTTGTTTTTTTCAAATCAAAACAAATTTTCCAATTATGATATTTCCGGGGCCGTAGGAAAAAGATTTAATCCTCAAATAGTAACTAGTTATCCATTATTTTTCTCTTAAGGTGCCAATATGCCCCTATATATTTACTTACTGGAATAAAAAATGTTAGCCATTATTTTAACAGAAGAAAAAGCACCTTCAAATAATTTTATGGAGAAAAACAGTCTCTCTATAAAAAAAATCATCCCTTTTAAACTCTTACGAAAAGCTTCTAAGCATAGCTATTTTTTAAATTTTATTGTCAAGGTATATGAATCGCCCTTTATGTGTTGTTCGTTGAATTCTAATGACAGAGCACAGCTCGTGGCTCGCGATACGTATTGTCGAACACTTTAAATTCTTACAAAACGTAATTATTAAACCAAAACAACTGATTCGATTAAAATGTCGATCTTTCTCGTCATTTTCTTACCAAAAGTTCTTATTAAAAACATAAACAAAACCAGAGCATCGATTTGCGCAGGAATAAAAAAATACATCAGAGCCTTTATATGAAAGAACATATTTGAGACTAGAAGAGGGAAGGGATATTGACGCTAACATCATGTCTGGACTCCGGATTATTGAACATGTTAACTTAACTCGAAGCCTGTAGCTAGCAACTGAATGTATACTAATGTGTTTGAATTAGCAGTCAC